>JAUIMM010000677.1:1622500-1987500 GCA_031769625.1 Taudactylus pleione
AACTGGACAAACAAGGTCAAGACAGGCAAAACAGGACTAGAGGGCTGAGGTGCAACTTGAGACAGGACTATGCAGCCTTGAGGGCTGAGGTGCAACTTGAGACAGGAAGGTGCAGCCTTAAGGGCTGAGATACGACTGGAGACAGGACTTGAAGGCAGTGGTATGACTTGAGACAGGATGGTGCAGCCTTGAGGGCTGAGGTGCGACTTGAGACAGGATGGAGCAGCCTTGAGGGCTGAGGTACAACTTAAGACAGGACTTGAAGTCAGATGTGACTTGAGCTGGACGATGCAGACTTGAGGCCCGTGGCATGAAAGGAACCAGGTGATGCGGGCTTGAGGCCAAGGTGTGTCTGAAACTGGATGATGCGGGCTTGAAGCCCGTGGCATGACTGGAACCAGGTGATGTGGCCTTGCGGCCGAGGTGCAACTGGAACAATACAGCAAACAGGTGAACTTGACACAGCAGGAATATAGACTGGAAACAGCAAGGATAAGAACACTGCAGACAGACTCCGGTGGACACAAAATGACACAGCTTAGCAGGACTGAGGTATGAAGCTGCCACAGGCAGCGGCAAGGTATGATGCACGGATGCTGCAGAACAAACAGATATGTACTTGCCACTGGGAAAATGACTCCATAAACAGGATCTGTGGTACAAGGTGAGACTGGCTATGATTCAGTCTTCTGAGCACATACAAACATGTTCTCAGGATGACTGACAGTATAACTGGCACGAAGTGCAGGGCTGGCAGTAACTTATGAGATGCAGGGTTCAATCAGAGCCATTCCATGCAGAGAGCCTTTCCTAATCACAGGCTAGTGTGCACCTGAGCTGCACACAGACAGATGATGATTAGTGAGCACCTGAAGCAAAACACACAGACAGACAGGAATGACAGGCTATGAGCTAAACACAGAAAAGACAGGATTTCCAGCTACCTGCAACAGCCAGAACAAGGACAGGACATGATGCAGTGTCCCAGTTGCAGCTATGGCTGGGACCTGCCACCAAGATGATCCGCTACCTGTGGATTCTAACAACTATAACAAAGAACTTTATGAATTGTTCCCTTTCATGGACTAAGATTAACCCTATGGGGACATCCTTCCCTTCCCTTGACCCCTTCATCTCTCCACACACACACCTTACCCAGCCGGCATGCCCTTCCCTCACCCCCCAACCCCATTCCCACCTCTGCACTCAATATTATGGTTTATGCAACAAGCAACAATTTGGAAAGCATTGCCTTTGTATTGTGTTACACCATTGCACTAGACATAATTTATCACTTTAACACATAACATATCAAACAACATAAGCACATAGACACACCACTATGCAAAGCATTCTATCTACAGTATACTGTATACATGGTCACAATACAAAACACATAACCACACACTCCATAACATCAAGATATTAACACCTTACAAGGTGAAGTGCTGCACTCAAATACCTCCTTATTGCATTTTCTAGTTAACATAGAAAAGTGGGACACCTTTCAGAGTCAGCAGCTTCCAAAATCAAAATTGTAACTAGCACAAGATTAACAAAACATTTTTGATCCCCTGAAGAGCCAGTAAGTCAGGATACATTTGACCAGTCAGCACAGGACAGTTTACTGAGCTCAGCTGTCCAGCATTGATTGGGAGCCAGAGGAGTTGAAAGCTTAAGCGGGACATAGCAGAGTAGGCCACCAGTGAGTCTCGAGACTGTCAGCAGAGAGAGAAGCAACAAAAGTAATTACTTGGTGGTAGAGGTGATCCTAAGCAAAATAGGCATAGAGCAGTTTCAGGTATGTCAAGAATAGGCAAGAAATATTTATTTAGCAAGCCTACATTCTTGGAGTTATTGCAAAACATGTATGCAGTAGGCCACCTCCTGAGACTAAAGTTTTAATACTTCCACCCAGTGGCGGATCAAGAAGTGGAGCTCCAAAATGTAAATAGGTGTTTGGCAGCATTTTGGGTGGCAGTTGGTGTGGCTCCCCTATTAGAATTTTGGACTGTGCTGAATCCCCACCTCTGGAGTCACCACTGCTTCCATCCCACCCTTGTCTACCACCATTCAGTGTAATACTGATTTGTGACCTTATTTTCAGGAGTTTTGACACACCGAAGTATTGTGGAAGCCATCCACAATTTAACTGCAGTTTGCTCTTGACTTTACACCTGCTCTTGATATTTTAATGCTGTATTGTATTGCATAATACAGTAAAAATGGGACAGCAGATCAAATTCAAGCATGAACTGGTTCCAAGCAGGCAAAACAGATAATTTTAGTAGAGGTACAGTGATGTTGCTGTAACCTACAATATTCCCCCTTGAGCTTGTGCAGTCAGGCTCACATGTAGGCTGCCACCTCTCTTCTTTTTTAGAGAGTAGACCAGGGAAAGTGACGTCCCCAGACTGGAAAGGCGATGCAACATTGTAGCAGCTGCCAACCTTTGCAACTCCTGTAGTCCTACACTTGCTTCCACTTCAGCACTGCAATGTTAAGCCTCTTTTTCTAAAATTATTTCCCATGTTCCCTCTACTTCTCTGGCTTTATAGAGTGTCAGTCAATAGCCCCTTTTCATTATTGATTGCAAAGATCAATGCAATTAATCATTGTAGCATCAAAACTGTATTATACACAATTTTAAATAAATATCAGCCATATTTGAATAAGCATTGAGTTTATTTTAAAAAGGAATGCACTAACTAGCTAACATGGCATAATGACAAAAGCTCAACTTGTTTTTTCGTTGACATCACTAGTCATTCCAGGATTTGGATAACGAATTCTGAAAAACATCCACAAATAATATATACTATTCAGAGAACAATTTGTATTCACCTAAAATGTTAATTACCCATATTGTGTGTGTATTTGTCTTCTCATTGTCCAACAATATACTTAAATGATGTGTGAGTAGCATGAAAAATAACACACTGGTCTTTGGTGAATAGTAAATGTCAAAGGCAAATTCATCACCAGTTGGAATCCAACAATGTGCAGGCTGGAGATACCTGCTATGTTATCATACAATTGCTGAACAGCTACATATTTTGGCTTTGCTAAAGCAATATTTGGGAAGCGCTTAATGGAAAAATATTAAATATTGTTGTGCAATTGTGGGCATTTTTTAGTATGTGGATGTGATTGTGTGTGTGTGATGATTTCTATATATGTAGTAATGTGACTGAAACCACTTGCATACAAATTAAATGCAAATAAAAATGAAATTAACAGTAACAATAAAATAATAAAATAAAATAAAGTAAAAAGAATGAAATAATTCTAACCAAAAATGATAATAAAAAATAAATATAAAAATAAAATAAAAATAAAAATAATCAAATAAATAAAATAACATGCAAACAAAACTAAACAATAAAGGGTGTAATTTTTAAGCTCTTTTTCTAGATGAATTGGGTGCCCGCTACTGAAATGCAATGCTGTGGGTGACTCTCCCTATCTTACCCTTATCCTTGTCAGATGTGGAGTAGCTTGCCTGGACCTCCCTCCGGTGCTGGTAATTAATTGCCGGCGCTCTGCAGTTGATGGACACTAGCACTGTGTTCCATCTTCTGTTCGGGGGTTGAGGCTTGCTCCAGTCAATTTTAATCTTACCTCCAGCATTCTTTCTGGCTTGTAGCTCTATGAGCCCTGGGGCGGCTTAGCTGGGCCAGTTTGGGGGTGTCCTGTGATCTGGATCTGAATCCTAGTATGTTAAGGACCTACCCGACAGAGGTTACCCGTATGCAGTGGGTAGGTCCATAATCTTGGCCAAGATTATGCCAAAAACCCCTATTCATTGCAAAAATGTATTTATTCATATATAATAAGTTAATTTGGAGTTGAGCACCTGTACTTTTTTTTGTGCATATATATCAATTGTCTCCACAGGTAGCACCTCCAAATATATATATATATATATATATATATATATATATATATATATTGTGACACAGTTAGGTTAGGGGGTCCCTCTCCTGGGTAGAGGACTCCTTCCTTACACACACACACACAGCAGCAGGGAAGCAGCACGCCAGTCTGGATGCAAGTACAAGCTGGTCGGCGCCAGTCTTTATTGTACAATGTCAGAAACAAACATAAAGAAAACATAAACATAAATCCTAGCCCTGTCGGGGCACTAACTTCACAGGTAGTTCCCTCACTACCAGAACCTGGCAGGGCCTAATGCCCTCACCAGCAACAAGGGCACAGCACAACACTTACAGTTAGGTTTTCAAGTGTCTCTGAGCAAACTCCCTGTCTGCTCTCCCAGGTGAGACACTCAGCCCTAAACACACTAGGCTTATATTGGCCACTCTCAGGTGGAAACCCTAACAAGCCTGTTACCAGGCTGCGAGAACCAAAACCTGGAGTGGCCATGGGTGGAGCCCTCCCTCTCCTCTCACCCACAACCCCCAGGTCCCAAACCAGCTTTTCAAAAAGCCGAGACTCTCCTGGGGATTTTAAACACATAGGACAGGAATCTGGGATAAATGTCCCTGTCACAGACCACTTTACCAGTGATCCTATCACATATCCCCCCCCCTTTGTTTCGACCTATGGGGCGGAACAACTGAAGCCCCCAAACAATGAACGCGTGACAACGCGTCTGCTTTAGACAACAGGCCCCCTGGCCTGTGTTCCACTGAAAATGTAAAAGTTTGTAACGCCAAGAACCATCTCGTAATTCTCGCATTACTGTCCTTATTTTCGGACATCCACTTCAAAGGGGCATGGTCAGTGATCAATTTGAACTTTCTACCAACCAAGTAGTACCTGAGAGCCTCTAATGCCCACTTTATGGCCAACGCCTCCTTCTCCACTGTGGCATCGGGTAGGCATCGAATTTTGAAACACTGTTCAACTTTCGGAAGTCATTGCAGAAACGCACACTCCCGTCGGGCTTTGGAATCAACACAATGGGACTTGACCATTCACTATGTGATTCTTCAATAACCCCTAACTCTAGCATATTTTTAATTTCTTTCGACACCGATTCTCTTTGTGCTACTGGTAACCTATAGGGCTTTGGATTAACTTTAACCCCTGGGTCAGTGATGATGTCATGTTTAACGACCGAGGTTTTCCCAGGTACGTCAGAGAACAGCACCCTATTTCTGAACAGAAACTCCTTTACCTCTTGTTGTTGAATTGCCGACAGGATTTTTGCCACTGTCACTTCGGGAACTAAGGGCCCTGGATTTACTGGAGGGGCTCGGACGGCCGACAGTACCGTTCTATCTTTCCAGGGCTTTAACAGATTTATATGGTATATCTGTTCCGGCTTTCTTTTCCCCGGCTAGTAAACTTTGTAATTGACCTGTCCCACTCTTTCTAAGATTTCAAAGGGCTCTTGCCATTTAGCCAAAAGTTTATTTTCCACAGTGGGAACCAACACTAACACTCTGTCCCCAGGAGCAAAGCTGCATAACCGAGCATTGCGGTTGTATACCCTCTGCTGTGCCCGTTGAGCCTGTTCCAGGTGCTCTCTCACTATCGGCACCTCTATAATAGGCAATGGAACTAGTGGACCCTTAAAATGTGGCCTGTGAGCATGATACTGACAGGGCAGGATGCGCAAAAGTCAGATACCTCTTTATGGAGCCCGGGCCAGAAAAACCTCTGCATTATTCGCTCAGTGGTTTTCTCTACCCCTAGATGGCCTGCCGTTATATGACCATGGGCCAGATCCAACACTGTTCTTCTGTAGGCTTTGGGAACTATTAGTTGTTCCACAATATCTTCCCCCTTCTTAGTCACCTGATATAACAAATCCTGACACATTACCATGTGTGGATAGGACAAAGGACTATCAGGGTCTACGGGTTTACCATCAACTACTTTTACATTCTCCCTGGCTTTTACCAAAGTAGGGTCATTCAACTGCTCCACGGCAAAGACCTCTCTTCTGACCTCTAAATCAGGCAGACGATCAACTGGCCCAACAACATTTCCCACCTCAATGGGAGGCACATCAGTTGGCGAGCCACCGTCACGCTCCGCATTCTCTAGTTCGCCAACCATAGTAGAAAAAGGGAATAACTCTGACTCAGAAGAAACTCCCTCCTCCACTACATCGACAACCCTCTCAAATGGACCGGGGTTGTTCACTTCTGGAACAAAACGGCTTTCCCACAACTTCCAGAAGTGAGCAAAGTCTCTCCCCAATATTGCATCGTACATCAAACCGTGCACCAAACCCACAGAAACTATAGCCGAACCACATGGTGTCTCGATGTTCACCTCGGCAGTAACATAATATCGAGTATCCCCATGTATGCAGGTCACACCAACAGTTTTCCTCTTATGCCTCAAGGGGTTCACCAGCTCAGCTTTCATAAGTGTCACCAAGCTACCAGAGTCTAACAGTGCCTCTACTCGGTTGCCATCTACAGTGAGTACACACATGTGCTTATCAGTCTCAGCCTGCTGGTCAGCCGTACAGGCTGTCTGTGCAAAGAAAGATGCCCTGTGGTAGACATGAGCAGTATCACATTGCATAGGTTCAGTTGTAAGTGAACAATTAGCGGAAATATGGCCGAAGTCACCACACTGGAAACACTGAATCATATTAATGTCTAGTCGTTTATGGGGCAAGAACCTTCCTGGCCTGGTAGGCCTGTCTCCAGGTTCTACACCCTCAGTCTTAGGTACATTCCACCGCCCAGCACCCTTCTCCCCTGGAACAGTCTTACCAGTGTTGTTGGGAGTTCGCCAGTGCGCCATCGGGGCTCGGTGGGGCATACTCATCAGCTCCTCAGCTGCCACGTACCTCTCCACCAGCTCGACCAACTGGTCCGCGGACTTAGGGTCTGCATGGCTCACCCACTTGCGCAGAGCCTCAGGTAACGATCACAGGTACCTGTCCATCATGACCCTTTCCACGATCTGTGTTCCCGTCAGCGTCTCGGGCTGTAGCCATTTTGAGGACAGATGGACGAGGTCATGCATCTGTGAACGTGGAGGCTTGTCCTTATGGAACTCCCAGCAGTGGACCGGTTGGGCACGAACAAAGGTAGTGACTCCCAAGCGAGTTAGGATCTCCTGTTTTAGATTTTTATAGTCCTTGGCATCAGCCAGGCATAAGTCGAAATAGGCCTTTTGTGGCTCCCCAGACAAAAAAGGTGCCACCAGACTTGCCCACTGTTCGTGGGCAAACTATGCCTTTCGGCCGTTCTTTCAAATGCGGCGAGATAGGCCCCCACATCATCGCCCGAAGTCATCTTTTGGAGGAAGTGACTGGCTCGTACGGAGTGAGTGGTGGTGGGAGGACCAGTATTAACATCTCTGGGCCGGGCGACCAGGTGCTGTACCACCTCTTTTATGGCCTGGCTGTTTTCCGTTAAGGCCTGGCGGGTTTCCTCGATGGCGACCTGTTGTTGCCTCTGGGCTGTCTCCAAGGCCAACAGTTGCACCCTAGTGGATTCCTGCTGAGCCCTGGTAGATTCCTGCTGAGCCCTGGTAGATTCCTGCTGAAGTTTGTTTGTCTCCTGCTGAAGTTGTTTGTCTCCTGCTGAGCTCCTGTAGCTTGGAGCAAGGCCTTAATAATTTCCTCCATTTTGTCCTGGGGTGTAGGTTGGAAGCTGAACCTTGCCTCTCTGAGCATTGGCTGACGCCTCCTCTATGGGACTCCAAGGACACAGTGTTATTTCCACACTCACAAATTGGGTGTCTGTCCCTTTAATTTTTAAACGGAAAGTTTTCCTCTCGCTGCAACTTCAGTGTGTGTGGGTGCCCGCATTCTCCACCATATTGTGACACAGTTAGGTTAGGGGTCCCTCTCCTGGGTAGAGGACTTCTTCCTTACACACACACACACAGCAGCAGGGAAGCAGCACACAAGTCTGGATGCAAGTACAAGCTGGTCGGTGCCAGTCTTTATTGTACAATGTCAGAAACAAACATAAAGAAAACATAAACATAAATCCTAGCCCTGTCGGGGCACTAACTTCACAGGTAGTTCCCTCACTACCAGAACCTGGCAGGGCCTAATGCCCTCACCAGCAACAAGGGCACAGCACAACACTTACAGTTAGGTTTTCAAGTGTCTCTGAGCAAACTCCCTGTCTGCTCTCCCAGGTGAGACACTCAGCCCTAAACACACTAGGCTTATATTGGCCACTCTCAGGTGGAAACCCTAACAAGCCTGTTACCAGGCTGCGAGAACCAAAACCTGGAGTGGCCATGGGTGGAGCCCTCCCTCTCCTCTCACCCACAACCCCCAGGTCCCAAACCAGCTTTTCAAAAAGCCGAGACTCTCCTGGGGATTTTAAACACATAGGACAGGAATCTGGGATAAATGTCCCTGTCACAGACCACTTTACCAGTGATCCTATCACATATCCCCCCCCCTTTGTTTCGACCTATGGGGCGGAACAACTGAAGCCCCCAAACAATGAACGCGTGACAACGCGTCTGCTTTAGACAACAGGCCCCCTGGCCTGTGTTCCACTGAAAATGTAAAAGTTTGTAACGCCAAGAACCATCTCGTAATTCTCGCATTACTGTCCTTATTTTCGGACATCCACTTCAAAGGGGCATGGTCAGTGATCAATTTGAACTTTCTACCAACCAAGTAGTACCTGAGAGCCTCTAATGCCCACTTTATGGCCAACGCCTCCTTCTCCACTGTGGCATCGGGTAGGCATCGAATTTTGAAACACTGTTCAACTTTCGGAAGTCATTGCAGAAACGCACACTCCCGTCGGGCTTTGGAATCAACACAATGGGACTTGACCATTCACTATGTGATTCTTCAATAACCCCTAACTCTAGCATATTTTTAATTTCTTTCGACACCGATTCTCTTTGTGCTACTGGTAACCTATAGGGCTTTGGATTAACTTTAACCCCTGGGTCAGTGATGATGTCATGTTTAACGACCGAGGTTTTCCCAGGTACGTCAGAGAACAGCACCCTATTTCTGAACAGAAACTCCTTTACCTCTTGTTGTTGAATTGCCGACAGGATTTTTGCCACTGTCACTTCGGGAACTAAGGGCCCTGGATTTACTGGAGGGGCTCGGACGGCCGACAGTACCGTTCTATCTTTCCAGGGCTTTAACAGATTTATATGGTATATCTGTTCCGGCTTTCTTTTCCCCGGCTAGTAAACTTTGTAATTGACCTGTCCCACTCTTTCTAAGATTTCAAAGGGCTCTTGCCATTTAGCCAAAAGTTTATTTTCCACAGTGGGAACCAACACTAACACTCTGTCCCCAGGAGCAAAGCTGCATAACCGAGCATTGCGGTTGTATACCCTCTGCTGTGCCCGTTGAGCCTGTTCCAGGTGCTCTCTCACTATCGGCACCTCTATAATAGGCAATGGAACTAGTGGACCCTTAAAATGTGGCCTGTGAGCATGATACTGACAGGGCAGGATGCGCAAAAGTCAGATACCTCTTTATGGAGCCCGGGCCAGAAAAACCTCTGCATTATTCGCTCAGTGGTTTTCTCTACCCCTAGATGGCCTGCCGTTATATGACCATGGGCCAGATCCAACACTGTTCTTCTGTAGGCTTTGGGAACTATTAGTTGTTCCACAATATCTTCCCCCTTCTTAGTCACCTGATATAACAAATCCTGACACATTACCATGTGTGGATAGGACAAAGGACTATCAGGGTCTACGGGTTTACCATCAACTACTTTTACATTCTCCCTGGCTTTTACCAAAGTAGGGTCATTCAACTGCTCCACGGCAAAGACCTCTCTTCTGACCTCTAAATCAGGCAGACGATCAACTGGCCCAACAACATTTCCCACCTCAATGGGAGGCACATCAGTTGGCGAGCCACCGTCACGCTCCGCATTCTCTAGTTCGCCAACCATAGTAGAAAAAGGGAATAACTCTGACTCAGAAGAAACTCCCTCCTCCACTACATCGACAACCCTCTCAAATGGACCGGGGTTGTTCACTTCTGGAACAAAACGGCTTTCCCACAACTTCCAGAAGTGAGCAAAGTCTCTCCCCAATATTGCATCGTACATCAAACCGTGCACCAAACCCACAGAAACTATAGCCGAACCACATGGTGTCTCGATGTTCACCTCGGCAGTAACATAATATCGAGTATCCCCATGTATGCAGGTCACACCAACAGTTTTCCTCTTATGCCTCAAGGGGTTCACCAGCTCAGCTTTCATAAGTGTCACCAAGCTACCAGAGTCTAACAGTGCCTCTACTCGGTTGCCATCTACAGTGAGTACACACATGTGCTTATCAGTCTCAGCCTGCTGGTCAGCCGTACAGGCTGTCTGTGCAAAGAAAGATGCCCTGTGGTAGACATGAGCAGTATCACATTGCATAGGTTCAGTTGTAAGTGAACAATTAGCGGAAATATGGCCGAAGTCACCACACTGGAAACACTGAATCATATTAATGTCTAGTCGTTTATGGGGCAAGAACCTTCCTGGCCTGGTAGGCCTGTCTCCAGGTTCTACACCCTCAGTCTTAGGTACATTCCACCGCCCAGCACCCTTCTCCCCTGGAACAGTCTTACCAGTGTTGTTGGGAGTTCGCCAGTGCGCCATCGGGGCTCGGTGGGGCATACTCATCAGCTCCTCAGCTGCCACGTACCTCTCCACCAGCTCGACCAACTGGTCCGCGGACTTAGGGTCTGCATGGCTCACCCACTTGCGCAGAGCCTCAGGTAACGATCACAGGTACCTGTCCATCATGACCCTTTCCACGATCTGTGTTCCCGTCAGCGTCTCGGGCTGTAGCCATTTTGAGGACAGATGGACGAGGTCATGCATCTGTGAACGTGGAGGCTTGTCCTTATGGAACTCCCAGCAGTGGACCGGTTGGGCACGAACAAAGGTAGTGACTCCCAAGCGAGTTAGGATCTCCTGTTTTAGATTTTTATAGTCCTTGGCATCAGCCAGGCATAAGTCGAAATAGGCCTTTTGTGGCTCCCCAGACAAAAAAGGTGCCACCAGACTTGCCCACTGTTCGTGGGCAAACTATGCCTTTCGGCCGTTCTTTCAAATGCGGCGAGATAGGCCCCCACATCATCGCCCGAAGTCATCTTTTGGAGGAAGTGACTGGCTCGTACGGAGTGAGTGGTGGTGGGAGGACCAGTATTAACATCTCTGGGCCGGGCGACCAGGTGCTGTACCACCTCTTTTATGGCCTGGCTGTTTTCCGTTAAGGCCTGGCGGGTTTCCTCGATGGCGACCTGTTGTTGCCTCTGGGCTGTCTCCAAGGCCAACAGTTGCACCCTAGTGGATTCCTGCTGAGCCCTGGTAGATTCCTGCTGAGCCCTGGTAGATTCCTGCTGAAGTTTGTTTGTCTCCTGCTGAAGTTGTTTGTCTCCTGCTGAGCTCCTGTAGCTTGGAGCAAGGCCTTAATAATTTCCTCCATTTTGTCCTGGGGTGTAGGTTGGAAGCTGAACCTTGCCTCTCTGAGCATTGGCTGACGCCTCCTCTATGGGACTCCAAGGACACAGTGTTATTTCCACACTCACAAATTGGGTGTCTGTCCCTTTAATTTTTAAACGGAAAGTTTTCCTCTCGCTGCAACTTCAGTGTGTGTGGGTGCCCGCATTCTCCACCATATTGTGACACAGTTAGGTTAGGGGTCCCTCTCCTGGGTAGAGGACTTCTTCCTTACACACACACACACAGCAGCAGGGAAGCAGCACACAAGTCTGGATGCAAGTACAAGCTGGTCGGTGCCAGTCTTTATTGTACAATGTCAGAAACAAACATAAAGAAAACATAAACATAAATCCTAGCCCTGTCGGGGCACTAACTTCACAGGTAGTTCCCTCACTACCAGAACCTGGCAGGGCCTAATGCCCTCACCAGCAACAAGGGCACAGCACAACACTTACAGTTAGGTTTTCAAGTGTCTCTGAGCAAACTCCCTGTCTGCTCTCCCAGGTGAGACACTCAGCCCTAAACACACTAGGCTTATATTGGCCACTCTCAGGTGGAAACCCTAACAAGCCTGTTACCAGGCTGCGAGAACCAAAACCTGGAGTGGCCGTGGGTGGAGCCCTCCCTCTCCTCTCACCCACAACCCCCAGGTCCCAAACCGGCTTTTCAAAAAGCCGAGACTCAAGCCTGCTACACTGCAGACTTTCTCCTGGGGATTTTAAACACATAGGACAAGAATCTGGGATAAATGTCCCTGTCACAGACCACTTTACCAGTGATCCTATCACAATATATATATATATATATATATATGTTCAAGGTGTGCAGTCTGAGGACCACTTCCTATATAAACTCAATCAGTGCATTGCTTTGCACACCTGGAAAGCCTGAGACACTTTCCACTCAGGCTAGCACCCTTATTACATTGGTTAGAGCATGGAGTCTGGCATTGTATTATGCATACCAGTCAGAGGCACAATATAGGTAAGTCCTGCAAATATTTAGATTGTGTAGTGCAGCTTTGGTTCATTTTTGGGGCGTGGGTCCCCCTGGATTGCTTTGGTTGATCTGCTTCAGGGCACCGCATTATAACACATTTTTCCTTTATAACACATTTTAACCCTTCACCGTTTGTTTATTATATATGTATTTCACTTTTTATTTTCATTCTTTATATGCAGGCTGGCTGCTCTTAACTATCTCTTTTACACTGCACTTTTCTTACTATGGTGGTGCCCTGGGGTGGCTTAGCTGGGCCAGTTTGGGGGTGTCCTGCCCTCTGGATCTGAATCCAAGTATTTTAGGGACCTACCCGACAGAGGTTACCCGGATGCGGTGGGTAGGCCCATAACCTTGCTCAAGATTATGCCAAAAACCTCTATTCTTTGCAAAAATGTATTTATTCATATATAATCAGTTAATTTGGAGTTGAGCACCTGTACTTTTTTTTTTTTGTGCTTGTAGCTCTATGAGGAAAGAGCCGTCGGTGGGTGTGTAGTTACGGCTCCAATGCGTTTCATCCATGTACTGGACTTTAGCAAGGAACTGACTGGAGCAAGCCACTCCACATTGTTTAGTTTTGTTTGCATTTTATTTTATTTATTCGATTCTTATTTTTATTTTATTTTTATATTTATTTTTATTTATTTTTAATCATTTTTGCTTTGATTTATTTCATTCTTTTGACTTTATTTTATTTTTTTTATTATTTTACTGTTACTGTTAATTTCAATTTTTGTATGCAAGTGATTTCAGTCACATTACTACATATATAGTTATATACATACATAGAAATCATCACACACACACACAATCACATCCACATACTAAAAAAAAACCCACAGTTGCACAACAATATTTAATATTTTTCCATTAAGCGCTTCCCACATATTGCATTAACATTCGCTTCCTATTTTGATAATAAGAAGCACGGAAGCAGCTAAAAACTCTAGGTGCACTACTATTATTAATATTTGTCTGAAACATTTTGGCCTTATCCAGAGAAGCCCGTTTTTTTTGTTTATTTATTTAAGGGGTGTTTTGTAAGAGGAACTAATGAGGAACTTCACATATACTGTATAGTGTACTCATAACCATTTTATGTATTTGCAGGTTCATCTGAATAACCTTTTCGTTTGTTTACTTTTAAATTATAATTTTTTAACACGTTACTTTATGTTAGTCGCACTGTAGAATAAACATCTTGTATGTTAAATGATTTTTTATAAAACAAAGTAAACTATACATATTACAAACAGTACCATCCCGCAATTGCTATTTGTACTTATTAATTCCTCAAAAGAGGTATCAACATAAAATATTGTATCAATGTACAGTACTATACAAATATACTGTATGATGACAGACATTTTGTTCACAGTACAAATTATCTATATTGTACCACAATGCATATAGCATGTTTATAACATATAAAAGAGAAGCTAAATAAACACAAATAAGACACATACTACACATAATTACAGCTCCAGGACATACAGTTCATACTAACTATAAAAATTCTCTTTACAAACTATATGATGATATATAATGATAATCCAATCATTAAGAACTATATAATCTCATCTACATTAAACACATGGTCAGTCATAAACACATAATGCAATCAAAGCATTATAAAATGTCCTATACCATACATAGGCCAGGATGTACTAAAAGAAAAATGCTGTAAAAACCTCGAAAATTGTGTTTTTACCGCATTTCCATATGTACTAAGCCCCGGCCGCACTATTATCGGTGCAGAGGATAATGCCAGAAAAACCTGGCGTTACCCTATAGAAGCCTATGGGCTTCTTATCGCACCCCACACTCGACGCTTCGCTGCTGCCGCCCCGCCGTCGCCCAGCGCTGGCCCCCACTTACCTGCTCTCCATGGTCACCGGCCCGCGCTCTTCCTGGGTCCTCCGCCTCCTCCTCCCTGCACCCAGAAGAAGATTAGGAGGAGGAGGCGGAGGACCCAGGAAGAGCGCCCAGGGCTTCCTGCACAGATGACCAGCAGGAGACTCCCGGGGCTCGGAGGGGGTGGGGTCCCACGGAGACCCCGTTACCCGGCGTCGGCTGCTTCGCAAAGAGCAGCTCTTATCGCAAGAGCTGTCCTTTGTGAAACTAATCGCATATGTTAGTACATATGCAATTATTAAGGTTGCGGTGACTGGCGGAATGGTCACTGCAACCTTAGTACATACCGGCCTTAAGGTGCGTACACATGGTACAATTAAATTGCACGATATGAACGATAATGATATTGATCATATGGTTATCATTCATATAGTGCATAATTCGGTGCTTCAAACCCACCAATGACCTGCGATGCGCAGGCATGTTTGGACGATAACCCATGTCCATCGCCCATGTATGCAAGCCAACCAATTTGGAGTTGTGCACTGAGATTTGTCTGTTTCTTTGCCCACCATAGACTCACTCAGGACTGCAACAATCGAATGATTGCGACCGATGCTGCGTCTTTGCGCACAGATGCTGCAACATTTTATGCAGATGATTGGATTTGCAAAGTCACAGGCAGGTGTCCCAATACATCTCCTGGTGGCTGCAACATTTGAATATTTTCGCATCAGCTGCCTACAAAATTGTAGCTGCGACGGTATTAGCCTACAACTCTGCATCAGGCCCGCAGACTCATAGAGAAGATTTATATTCAGGTTTTCACTGCTTTTTCCAAGCCTGCCTATCCTATAATACAGCAGTTTTCAACCTTTCTTCACCTGAGTATCCTTTGTTAACACACATTTGTAGCAAAGGAAAAATTATTCAAATAAAAAAACAATTGTGCTTAGCCGGCATCTTTAAGCTAACTTATCTGATGCCCTCAGCATTATAGGAGGAGGAAGGTAAGTGGTGAAGAGGTGAGATGTACAAGATGAAGTGGATAGTGTGAGAAGCTGTGGGGCAGAGGAAAAGTGAGTGGTATGGGCAAATGGTAGGAGAAAGTGGATGATAGATATGAGAAGAGACGTAAAGCAAGACAGACATACAAATAAAACAAAAAGGTATCCCCCAGAACTGTCCCAACACAAGATCAACCCATGGTGTACATGCCCACAATCCCCTCCCCCACTCTCCCCACCCTTCCAGCCCAGCCTGCCTCTAGCCATAAAACAGATGCAGAAGAGATTAGTTTTGGATGATAACAATGGCATATGTGTCCTCATCCATCTAGCCTTAATACGCCATGCGGTGCAAATTGCTTGGCGCAAGTGAACTGCCAGGTCTCGTGCTACTCTGCTAGCTGGGCATCTTTTTTTAAAATGCATCTTAGTTGCAATGTGATGTGACTAGGGTGTGCCAGGAGACAGGGCCGGCCGGCCCATTACACCAGGTACGCAGGCGCATACGGCGCCGAGCTGTAAGGGCGCTGTGTCCGGAGTCCCGCCGCTGTCTAGCATAGCAGCGCCACTGCACTGCCCGCCAGCACCGCCATTGTTGCAGCCTAAACTGTCGCTGCACAGAATCAGCCGGCCCCACTGGGGGGCCCTGCATCTGCTTGCCGCCAGAGCCGGATTAGGGGAGGCACAAGGGAGAGTAACCCCGGCCCCCCTGCTCAGAGCTGCACCGACCAAACTATCTCTCTCACCGCAGCAGTGCCAACGCGCTGCTGAAGGGGAAGAAGAGGGTGGAAGCAGGAGGAGGCGGAACTAGTCAGGAGAGCAGGAGGCCCCAGCACTATTGCTGCTGAGGGGAGCCAGTAAGAGCGAGGACATAGGCTGAATGCAGATGGTGACAGTTCCCACCAACGCGCTGCCAGGCTGAGGAGCAGACAGGTGAGCACACATACAAAGTAGACACCATGCTGGAGGGGGAGGGGGAGGGGGCATGGTTAGTTAATGTTTCCAGCACCCACCTGCTATAGTCCACAGACTGTGGGGGGTGTTGTGTGTCTTCTCATGCTGTGTGACTATGGGCTCTATTTATCAACATTATTTTTACTAAAATAATGTGAAAAAGGGTGTTTTCACACCCTTTTCACATTATTTTAGTATCACCTATAGTTATTACAGGGCAATTGGAGTAGAATTTGTAAAATTCTACTCCAAGCCCTAAGTATCACTTATTGTTAGTAAAGCAGATCGCATTTCCCATAACTGTAATGGGAAATGTGATCTGACCATAGTTACTAAAAATAAATGTGAAAAAAATACCGGGGAAAGCCCTGTGATAATAACGGCTCCTGGAGGTGGTGTTATCCAGGGTCTCCCCCGGTTACCGGCCTCCTGCCCTGCTCTAACGGGGAGAACAGAGCCGGGAGTCAGTCCCAGTAATCAGCTGTGTGGTCTAAACAGACCGCAAGCTGATTACTGTAATAAAAAAAGAAAAAAAAACTACTTACCTGACTCCAGGGACCAGTGATCGGACCTCCGGTGATGACTCCCCTCCGGTCAGCTGGTCTCCCACAGTGCACTGCTGCCCAGTCATCAGGTGATCGTATGGGAGATCACCTGACCGGAGGAATGGAGATCATCACCGGAGGCCTGCAGCATGCAAGTAAGGGAGAGGGGGGTCGCGGGGGGTCCCCGATCGTGAGGGCGGGGCTTAGCGCCGGGGGCGGGGCATAGCACCGGAGGGGGGGTAGCAGCGGCGACCGGTCAGCGCATGCACGGGCACTTAATCATGGTATTTTTTGGGAAAATACAGTGATAAGGCTCCGAAGGGGATTAGCAGGGACAGAGCTTTATCGCAAGCTCTGTGCCTGCAAGGGATTTGTAGTAAATCCCTGTGATAGTGCCTGAATTCGCAATGCGAATTCACTCGGTAATATCACACTACAATCTGCATTACCAATGCGGATTGTAGTAAATAGAGCCCTATATAATAAATGAATGTCTCTGTCAGTAAGTGTGTGTGTGTCAGTGACAGTGTGTGTGTCAGTGACCGTGTGTGTCAGTAAGTGGTATCTGTGGGCCTGATTCAGCAAGGAACGCAATTACAAAGCTGCACGCAGGCAACTTTGCAATTGTGATCCTTGCAGTAGTGCAAATGCAGTAGCAGGTGTATGACACCCCACTGCTGCATTTGCAATCCCAGCACTGAGACAGAGGTCACAGGCTGGTATCACCATCGCAACCATCGGTGGTGGATGGTCACGATGGTGGGTGGCGCCGGGCAGCCTCCGCTTACCCAGGCTGGCTGGCTTGCGAGCCCAGCAGACTGCATTTGCCCACACAGTCCCTGGGCTGGCCACTCCCAGAAAGCAGGACGGACACGCCCCGTTTCCGGGAATCCTGGTAGCCCCTGCCCCCGCACAGGCCCTTAAATTCCTCTGCCTGTCAATCAGGCAGAGGCATTCAAGGGCTTGCGTGCGACTTAGCAGAACCCAGTCTGCACACTCGCAGAATGGGTCCTGCGCACATGCAGATTCCCGATAATCGTGAATCTGCATTCAGCAGTGCACTAGTGTGCACTCCTAAATCAGGTCCTGTGTTAGTAAGTGTGTTTGTGTTAGTAAGTTGTGGCTGTTAGAAAATGGTGTGTCAGTAAGTGTGTCTGTATCAGTGTCAGTAAGGGTCTTTGTCAGAAATTGGTATCTGTCAGTAAGGGGTGTCCGTGTCAGTAAGGCAATGTGTGTGTGTGTGTGTGTGTGTGTGTGCAGCTAGTGTGTGGGGCCAGTGTGTGTGTGCGGCTATGGGGAACTGTTTGTGTGCGGCTATGGGGCAGTGTGTGTGTGTGAGGCAAAGAGGGTGTGTAAAATTGCATGCAGTTTAGGAAGTGGGGCCCCAAACTGATATCTTGCTTAGGGCCCTATGACGTCTCAATCCGGCTCTGCCACTGCCTCCTTCTAGTTCCCACTGTCTCTAAGACCATCCCACTTTCCCCCGGAATGCCTGTGCAGTGCACCGTGTGACGTCATCGCGGCCACGCCTGGCATTCTGGGACGCAGGGGAGAGAACTAAAGACATGGGCAGCCTGTAGAACCGGGACACGGAGGAGCTGCCTTTGCCTGGAGGGACAAACTGCAAATGAGTCACTGGGGGAATTAGGAGGCGGTGCGTTGCTGGGTCGGGAGGATTAGGAGGCAGTGAAATACTGAGGAGAGGGGGGGAGGTATTACATGTGTGTGGCATAATGCATTATAAAGGGAATTACATGTGTGGCATAATGTAATAGGGCATTACATGTGTGGCCTGATTTGTATATTAGTCATCCACTGGCTGTCACCCTCTCCCTGACACCGACTGCTATCACCCTCTCCCTGTCACCCATTGCTGTCACCTTCTCCCTGTCACCCATTGCTGTCATTCTTTCCCAGCTGTCACCCTCACCCTGTTCTCAACCATTGCTTTCACCCTCGCCCACTGCTGTCACCCTCTCCCTGTCACCCAGTGCTATCACCCTTTCCCTGTCACCCTAACCCTGTCATCACCCTCTGCTGTCACCCACTGCTGTCACCCTCTACCTGTTGTCAACCATTGTTGTCACCATCACCCAGTGCTGTCACCCTCTCCCTGTCACCCAGTGCTATCACCCTCTTACTGTCATCCCCCTCTCCCTGAATATGTATCTTTGGGTATAATTGTAGCTTAACACTCAGGGTGGTCCTGCTGTATAATATGATGTGTTTTTCATGTGGGGTCTATATGGTTTTTTTTTGCAAAGCATAAAAGCATAATTATCTTCACGTGGGGGCTAATGTGTTTTTTTTTTTATGCGTAGTCTATGGGGGGTATTCAATTAGCTGCACGGCTTCCCCCATGACTAATCACCGTCTATACTCCACGCTGCACGGGGAAAGGCTGTACAATTAAATAGCTTTTTCCTCGTGCCGAAAAGTTTTGATTATTTCACTAGGGGGTGCCAAAATCTATATCCGCTTACCAAAAAAATTAGGCTTGGGCCGGCCCTGCCAGGAGACTGCACTGATTAACTTTATATGCAACATCTGTGTGCAACTAAGGACCTGAGATGTATGCCGATATTTACGCAGATTGGGCAATTTTCGCTAATACGCATGTGCTAATGCCGCACTGCACACGCACAGTGATTGTATTACGATTACGCTTGCACAGAGAATTTACTCGCAAAGTGAGTGACAGGTAGTCAGCGTCTGGGGTTGGTAATGGGGAGTGGTTAGAAAAATACAGGCGTGTTTGACCGCTTAAATGCCGTTCCAGGGGTGTCCATATATTGCAATCTCCTATGCAGCATGAGAGCTCTCTGTGTGTCTAGAGAGATGCTATATTTAAGGCATGTCACACCTGCCACAAGGGCTGCATGGCAGTTCAATATGCGTTGATGTTACCGATGTTTACGATGGTTACGCTTGTTACAGGGGACAAATATGAAAAGACAGCAGTGGGTATCCCTATACTCAAGTAAGCTTTGGAACTATTAGAATATTTTTGCAGCTGCGTTCCCTGTGAAATCGCAGCTGCAATCACATTAGCATATATGTCAGGCCCTGAGTCTGTAAATGAAGCAGAACGAAACTTGGTGTGGAAAAAAGCTGCAGTAGCTGCCTCATAACACTTTGTATATAGATTCAGAGAGGGGTATATTTATAATGGGTGCAAGGTGTACACGGGTCCATGGGTCCACGGGGGACCACACACCGCACACCCTGCACCCATTTAAAAATACCTCTCCGTCAGCCCGGCGCTGTCTGCTGAGCTGCAGAAATCACCGGAAAAATGTCCACCGTTGCCATTTTTTAGTGATTCGCATATGCGCACTAGAGATGACCCAGAAACGCGGAGCGGGTGCCATATTTCTGGAGACCTGCGCATGTGCAGTAGACTCTGGCACATTGCCAGAGTCTACTGCACTGCCGGAGAGGACTGGGCCAGATCAGACCCTGCAAACAGGTCCCCTTCTCTCTTAAAGTGCCTCTGGATTCAGAGATTCAGTCACACACAGATATACAAGTGTTGCATATAAAATTAATCACTGCAGTTTCCTGGTGCATCCTACTGTAGTTGCATCGCAATGTGACATGGACGCATTTTTTGGAAAAAAGACGCGTGGTGTTAGCAGAGTTGCACAGATCCTGGCACGCCGAAAAGGGCTGTTTGGTGTGACTGCAGCAATGATGCATGAGGAGACATCTGTATGTGCACAATTTAACAATGACTTAAGCTGGGCATGCTCCCAGGTTTTCATTCCATCCAGCCAGATTGGACAGATATCTGACAGAAAATTGTATAGTGGATGCCCAGCTTTACTAGGGACTGTGTATGGTAAAACGTTGTGAAGACTTGCAAATTTTGGCTAATGTTGCACTTTAAAAATGTACTTTATTATAATAATTATTATTATTATAATTATTATTATTATTATTATTATAATTTTTTTCAATACGAATATCTGGTTCACCAGGTTTCACCTCAACAGATACGTGCGTATTTTATTATGGGTTTACTCAGTCCAGCAATCCAGTAATGTTATGAAGGCATGTGCTGTCCTTTTTGAAATCCCACCTTGACTTTGTAGTTTATGTATTCTTTCTATAAGATCCTTTGCACAATATTTTTTTCTGCACTTTGTCAGCTACATCAAATAATATATTATATGCGTACAGAATTATTGTGCTAAATAGCCAACAAAGAGAGGTTATTTAGACCCTGTCAAAGTTAAATAATACGCTGGACCTACAAATCAAAGAAGGTCAGGGAAATAATGCATACTATGAGCCAAAACCCTGGCACCAGTCGACAAGCATATTTAGCACTAACTAAAGAAGAAGAGAGATGCTAAGCAGGACAAACAAAAGAGTTTCTGATATCTGCTTGTTGGCAGGGGATGTAGTCACAATCCCAGCACAGACAATGCCGGCGGACAGAATCCCATTGCTGAAATCCCAACAGCAGGCAGAATCCCGGCTCCAGAATACTGACAGCTGCAATCCCGATGGTGAATATTAGGGTTAGGTGTAGGGGTTAGGGTTAGGCACTAGGGGGGCGGGTTAGGGTTAGGCTGCGGGAGGGGAGGGTTTGGCTCAGGCTGCAGGGGGGGACAATTAATTTACAGGCGCCCAAGATGGCTGCCTCACCTTTTACATGCTCCTGAACATCTCCATAAAACAGCTTAAATTCTACAAAAGTGACATTAGAAGCACAAGAAATATCCAAGGATTTACCTTTAACTGGTACTGCACTACATGGACATCTTTCCAAAATCAACGGATTGCATCCCTGCACTGAGATTCACATTGGATTGGATTGAAACCTCTGCCCTCTCCACCAAAACCCAAACTGGCATTACCTCTGCAGTGGACACCCCAGAGCAAGGTATTGTGGAATACAAATTATCTTTGGCTCCAGCTCCCCCTAAGACATCATTCACCTCTGTTCTCTTCTCAGCAAATAACTGATTTCTTGCACTAATAATCTAAAATACAGTATCCCCAGTCTCTGAAATCTGGAAGTCTGGTCATTTTAAAACACAGGATCCCATTTTTTTTTTCTCCCTGGAGACATGTTATCTTTACCCTTGCACAGAATATCTACTTCAAAAGGAGTCTCACACTGGGATTTTCACACCTATACAATAGGAATGGCTTCTAACACCTTTCCACAAGCCTGCTTTGCCCTGGAATACTTTGTGTAACTAAATCATCAACTGAAAAGACATGTTAGCTTATTAGATACTCCTTATTCAAAATATACCTTTTGTACAAGAGAGAAGCAACTGGACATAGCAATGGCCAAATTATATTAGTCTGCTCATGAATCCCATTATAACTTCTGGACCATACACAGAGTTGAGAAAACAGAATATTAAAAACTACTTGATCTTCTCTCATCAACAAATGTAATTCATGCTCTCTCATCGATGACCCAATGTATTTTTACACCTCCAGCTTTATGCTTTCACTCCGCCCACCACGAGCAGCAGTTCCTATTGATCCAGCACAGGCTTCCATTCTTAAATCCCTTGGTATTTTCAAAAAAACTCAACGGGCAGTCGTGGGAAGCGAGGACAAAAATCTCTTATCCGCTGTAACCATGTAAGTTCCTTGCCTTCAGGTTCACCAGTCTCATATAGGAGACAAATAGAAGTGGTACCTATCAAACGGCCCTGTGCTTGGAAGAACAGATCATTAAACTCCCGCTCTGTGACTGACATCCCCAGAGCTCCCACACTCAATATAAAGAAAACTACAGGCACTCCGGTATGCCCAATCAGGTCTGTCCTTTGTAATGCCAGATCTATAAGAAACAAGACTGCCACAATTGCTGACCTTATTGAATCTGCAGATCTCGCCTGTATTACAGAGACTTGGCTAGATGAAAATGCAGCACCTATCTTGGAAGCTGCAGTTCCAACAAATTATTCTGTCATTCACAACCCAAGACTTAACTGCAGGGGAGGGGGAGTGGCCATCTGCTTTAGAAAAGCACTTAAACTTAGGGTCCACCCAATGGAAATGACTCACTCATTTGAGTGCATCGCTGCTCGGAGTTCTACAGAATTAGAATTCAGAGTACTTCTCATTTACCACCCCCCTGGAGATGGAAAGATATTTCTAAAAGAATTTGCAGATATTGTTGCTGGACTAGTTCTGGAGTATCAAAGATGGCTGATCCTTGGGGATTTCAATGCATGGGTTGATGATGAGCTCTCACACCTTGGCCAAGATCTCCTGTGCACAATGAATGCTCTGGGCCTCACACAAGTCATCCTTTCGGCTACTCATATAAGTGGTCACACTCTTGATCTTGTCTTCCAGATTGGATTAGATGTCTCTGACCTAAATATAAATCCAGTCACGTGGTCAGACCACCACTCAATTCACTTCTCAGTTGCAACCGCTCAAAATAGAACTTTAACCATGGAGTTGACAAGGTATCGTCCAAGGAGGGGCATGACTCCCCAGGCTCTTGCAGCAAACCTGGATCTTTCTGCGGTAATGGGGGCCTGTGAAGATCCTTGTTCCCTTGTCCATTACTATAACAGGGATGTGACAGCTGCAATGGATATAATTGCCCCTGTGCGTATACGACCCCTCATACCACACCGTCAAGCCCCTTGGTTCCTTTCAAATTAGCTCAAGGCAGCAAACAATAGGCCGGCTCAGCTTTTCCGTACAGTGGAGATGCTTTGCAAACCAGCATGCCTGCAGCATGATGAAACCCTCTCCCAGTCTTTGCAGATAAAGTATCCTCCATCCGGGCTGGAATCCCCACAGTGCCATCAAAGGAGTGCCAAACTACCAAGCCTGCCAAGGTAAGCCACCTGTCTCCCTGGAACAGCTTTGACACCTGTGATCTGGACCCTGCTTCAACCAAGCTTCTCATAGGGTGTATAGACATTATTGGCCCTGTAATTGCAAAAATAGTTCAATGCTCTTTGCAAACAGCCATTTTTCCAGAACCACTAAAGGAAGCAATTGTTAGACCACTTCTTAAAAAACCTAATTTAGACCCCGACTGCATGACCAACTATAGACCAGTATCAAACCTTCCTTTTCTAGGAAAGGTCATTGAGAAAGTGGTGGCAATGCAACTGGAAACCCACCTGTCTACCCATGATATTTATGATCCATTCCAGTCAGGATTCAGGAGAAGACATAGCACTGAAACAGCCCTGGTATGTGTGCTTAATGATCTTTTGATGGCAAGAGACAGAGGTGATTGTTCAATCTTAATCCTTCTGGATCTCTCAGCAGCATTTGATACTGTGGACCATGGGATTCTACTTGAGCGCCTGAAAAATTTCTGTGGACTGGATGGCACAGTCCTTAGATGGTTCAAATCATTTCTCACTGGCAGGTCACAGAGAGTTTCTTCTGGAGTAAACTCTTCATCACCAGTGTCACTTCCATGCAGTGTCCCACAGGGTTCTATACTATCTCCCATGCTTTTTGCAGTATACATGCTGCCTCTGGGTGAAATAATCAGATGTCATGGCCTGGTTTACCACTGCTATGCAGATGATACACTACTGTACCTGTCCTTTGCTCCAGGTACAAATGACCCAATAACAACCCTAAATGGCTGCCTTACTGAGCTTCAGGAGTGGATGAGTGCCAGTTGGCTGCGACTGAACCCTGATAAAACAGAGGTTCTTATGATAGGTCACAGGACAGGGCTACAGCATAGCCAACCAACAGGACTTACGCTTGGGGGTTCAGAATTACAAAACACTAAACATGTGCGGAATCTTGGTGTTGTCCTGGATAGTGGCTTGACACTTAAACATCATGTATCAGCCACAATCAAATCCTCATTCTTTCATCTGAGAAACATAGCCAGAATCAAGCACTTAATTCCCTCAGGAGATCTGCCTAAAGTCATACATGCATTTATATCATCACGCCTAGACTACTGCAAAGCCCTTTACCTCGGTCTCCCAGCAAAAGAATTACACTGCTTGCAGATGGTACAAAATGCAGCTGCCAGGCTATTAACCAACCAGCCCCGTTCCAGCCACATAACACCCATTCTCTACTCCCTTCACTGGCTGCCTGTCAGATGGCGAATTGCTTTCAAGATTGGATTAATAACTTACAAAGCCCTTCATGACCATGGCCCAGGGTACCTGAAGCAGTTTCTGATTCCCTACTGTCCCACTCGATTACTGCGATCCGTTGACGAAGGACTATTAACAGTACCTAGAATCTCACGGAATTCGTTTGGGGGTCGAGCTTTCAGTTTTGTGGCTCCAACCTTATGGAACTCACTTCCCCGCACTGTTCGAGAGGCCTCCACTCTAGAATCCTTCAAAAATAGACTCAAGACTCACCTATTCACCCAAGCATTTCACTAATGTCCCTTGTTTAAGCTTGTTTTGTATTTTGTACTGTAAATGAAAAGCACTTTGAGTCCTTTAGAAGAAAAGCGCTATATAAATAAAATTATTATTATTATTATTATTATTAATTAGGGTTAGGCTGCGGAAGGGAAGGGTTAGGGATAGGCTGCGGAAAAGGTGGATTAGGGTTAGGGGAAAGGTTAGAATACTTACCTGCATGCATCAGGATTAAGCTGCTGGGAATCTGCATTATCAGCGCCAGGATCGCGTAGCCAACCTACTTCGGCTTGGACAAATTTTATGTGCAGTGGTTTATATAGATATTATTGAAACTCTCTAATTTCTACAATTTTAATATATACTACTGTATATATGCATTGATCAATCCATAAACCAAAACCCAATTATTTCTGTATTATTGTGAGTGATTTAACAATGGTGAGTGCTGAGTTTTCTGTTTTTATTTATTTACGCAATGTGGTCACAAGCCACTTGCACCCCGGGCCTGGGAATGGCGAGTGCAGGTTTGCACCTCCAATCTGGGAGTGGTGAGTGCAGTGGATTTCTGACTTTGTATATTTGGTTCATTTTTAATTAACCTTTTTGTGAACACAGCTTTCTCATGCACCTCTGTGCAAGCTCATCTATATCGACCTGTGTCAGCAGCCTTTTTGGTAGTATGATAGAAGCTATGTTTGGTGACTGTCTTGCCTTTAAAAGCCATAAGGTAGTTGGCAGGTGAGCTTTAAACCAGTTATCATTTTTTCAGTTTAAACTCTGTGATAGCAGCTACCAGGTTTCCATAAGTATGACAGATAGTGTAAGACCTGCCTAGAAATGGGGACCCGTGATGTGGGCTGCAGGCTTAAATGCATTGATCAATACATGAACCAAGCCCCACTATTAATGTATTATGGTGAGCGATTTAACAATGGTGAGTGCTGAGTTTTCTCATATATATATATATATATATACACACAAATTGGACGGACCGGCACTCCTCTGAAGTAACAGCCTGCTCCGGTGCCTTCAGAATAGATGTAAATCCAGAAAAAACAAAAAGCTGTGCCACTCAGAGACTGATATTCAACAAATGTATTAAATGGTGTTACAAAAGTCCAACGTTTCGGAGCTCAATGGCCCCTTTGTCAAGGTTGATGCCGGGCGCCGGTCTCCCGGCATAGGTTAGTTAACCCTCGCCGGGATTCTGTAGTCTAGATGCCGGCGGTCAGCATTGTGACCACCGGCATCATAAAAGTATACCATATATATATATACATACAGTGCTCAAAGTGTGCCGGTATGCAACGGTATGACATACCGGCACTTCAAGCATTAGTATTTTTTTTTTCTCTCAGGACTGCAGAGCTGAAAGCGGAGAGCGGAGGTGTGGCATGAGCGCCGAGTGGGAAAGCTGTACATGCCGAGTGACAGTTTCACTCAGGCATGCATGCTCCGAAGCTGTTTCTGCTGCTGGGGCCACTTAATTGCTGGGGCTTCATCCACTCTCCAGTTCCAACAATTGCTGCCACTCAGTCCCTGGCACTATCACTGCTCCCTGCTTCCCTCCGAGTCCTCATCACTCCCCCAGATGGATCCCTCTCCACTACACCATTACAGCCTTCAGTTAGAGTCAGACAGCCTCCTCCTAAGCTCTGTGCAGAAGCAACTGGTGAGTAATATCAAAATTCAGTTACTGTTCCTGTGCAGAGTGTACCCCACCTCCTCTGTGTACCCCACCTCCTCTGTGTATCCCATCACCCATGTGCCTCACCAACCCTGTGTACAGCACCACAACTGTGTAACCCACCACCCGTGTGCCTCATTACCTCTGTGTATCCCATCACCCCTGTGTGCCTAACCACCCATGTACCCCACCACATCTGTGTACCCCACATTTTCCTATGGGTGCGAATTTATGTGTTTTTTTTCATGCAAAGCTTGTGTTTTATTTTTTTCTGCGGGGGCCTATGTATTTCTTTATTTTCCTATTTGTGCCAATATGTGCAAAGCCTATGGGAGGGGAAGTTTAATTCTTCTGGGTGGCGTCTAAGTAATGGGCTCCCGACGGAGCAATTCAATTTACTTTTTAAGTGCCCTGAAGCACCGGATGTGTGGTCAAACCCGTCTAAAGTCATGGTTTCAGCACCCGAACCACCGTTTTGGCACCCAAACCATGGACTTTCCGCGCATTTCTTCTCGCCACCTCAGGAGGCTGCAAAAAGAAATGTGTCTTCTGCAGCTAAAGGGTCCCTAACAGAGCAGCAATTGAATTGCTCCATCTGGCACCCATTAGAAAAGATGCCACCCAGAACAATTGAAGTCCCCCGTATGCATTTTATTTCTTTCCTGTTGGGGCCTATGTGTTCATTTTTTTCTGTGGGTGCCAGTGTATATTTTTTTTTGCTGTTGTTGGAGCTGTCCCGTCATGTATACAGCGGCGCTATCTGCTCTGTACAGTATGTGAAGATGGTCTCTGTACAGTTCGGGAGATCACTCTTCTTCCAGCTGTTCCAGGCGTGCTGCAGTGAGTCTGGTAATGAGTATGTTCATGTGCACTATATATGAGCAGTGTATGACCTGTCTATATCATTCAATGACAGTTTGTATTGAGTGAGAGAGGGAAGGAGAGTGCGTATCCACTAATAGAAAGTGGAACGAGAGTACGACTCCGACATCGTAATCGTACCGTCATTTCCCATCCCCTGCAGAGCCTACACTGAACGATTAGTCAGTCAGTGCAGGCTTCCTCCCTCTTCCCTGAACATGGGCAATCTGTTGTTATTGGCAGACTGACCGGTATGTTCAGCCGATGATTGATGTCGGAAACGACCAGCGGGAGCGCGCATCGTTGGTAGTTTGCGACATTATAGTGCACGATTTGTGCACAATTAATGAGGGATTGCATGATTAAGATTTCGTAATCATGCAATCGCTCATTAATATCTGCTAGTGGATACGCGGCATAAGAGGTACAAGGGATGAGAAAAGAAAGCAGGGAGAGAGAGATGCAGGAGGTTCCAAAGAGAGGGGAGGGAGTGGAAGGTGCAGAGGTGAGAAAGGGAAGGAGGGAGTGAGAGGTGCAAAGGGTGAGAGATGGATGCTGACACCCCCCCATTTTGAGTGGCCATGCCCCTCAGGATGTGAAGCCACACCCCTTGTGATGCGTGCCACGCCCAGTTTTTCAGGCGCACCATTGGCATTAATACACAGAAAGCCTCCATACCCCCACTTCAAAATTCCCACTTCGACCACTGTATACATATATATGTGTATATCTATGTATATATATATATATATATATATATATATATATATGTGTGTGTGTGTGTGTAGGTATCCATCCTAAACTTCACTTTGCGCTACATTTGTCAGTCTTAATGACATAAACATATAAACAGTGCAATCTGCTGTAGCACTCGTAAAAGAAATAGACAACAAGGCCAGTAATGGAATCCAACATTTCACAACTGTAACATTCTTTTCTTTTATCAGGGTTCAGTGGCTTCCCTACCTGTTCTTACACCCGGTGTGGGTAGGGGTGGGCTGTCTTGTAGTGCGTGTGGCAAAGCCTTGCGCTGGCAAATTAGGTGGCATGGCCTCATGAGTGGGGGTGTGGCCTCATGGGATGGGCATGGCCTTGCAGCCTGAACCCTGTTTTTGTCACTCCGGGAGTGCCGGAGATGCGGATTGCCCCCAGGGACCAGTTTGCTTTGCAGTGCAGACTCCCTCACTGTGTAAGAAGCAGAGTGCTGCATGTAATGCTACAGTTCAGTACCTGGCTTCTCTCACTGAGGAGTCTGCACTTTAGTGTCACCCCTCAGTAGGTGACACCCGGGTGCTGTCCACACCCCCTTGTGATGCCACTGAAGGGATGAAAACACAATTCAAAGATCTTACTCACAGATCCAAATTTTAATACATACTATAATATGGGGCCTATTTATCAAGTATTTACCCCTAGAAAAACACGTTCCCTGGGGCACCCACAAATAATAAGTATCCCCCAAATATATCTATGGGGACTGTAGCAAATATCATAGATATCTGCAGTGATCTCTTGGTTTTGTTGCAAAAAGCAGCCCACATAGACGAATCTGATTAATCTACAGTACCAAGCTCCAGGAATATGAAGCAGCAGATCGCACATACGCAGGAGTGCTTTTGCTGTTAGGAAGTGCAAGCTCATGCAAACACTTACGTTTACACATCACAGGGGCAGGCTTCTATATCTGTCTCAGCATGTGTACAATAGTACATCCCAGTGGTATTTAATTTCTTATTGCCATGAATAGCAGCCCATCAGTCACAACAATAAAACCATCTGCCTTATATTATGTAGGTCCCCCTCATGTCACAAAAATAGCTCCCCACATGCATGTATGAGCTTTGGGTGGTTATGACCATGTTGCCGGTTTATGCTGAATCAGGCCCAGAGTCTTATCCTGTGTAGTGTGAAAGTGAGGATGGAGTTGGCGGGTCCCATTCTCTGTTGTAAAACACACCGCATTTCAGAGGTAGCCATTATCAAGGGTAGGTGTGTCAGTACGGTCACTGTTTAAATGGATGGGACCACTTCCTGTATTGTATTGTATTGTATTGTGCTTGGTACCTGTGATGTTAAGATTAGTGCTGTCAGTTAACTTGAAGTTGAAAACATGTAATGGGGAGGGGTGAGTGTGCAGAGTGGAGGGATACAAATTGTAAAACATGTAATGAGGAGGGGTGAGTGTGCAGAGAGGAGGGATACAAATTGTAAAAGATGTAATGAGGAGGGTGGGAGGTGAAAAAACACACAGAGGGCCTGATTCAGAGCCGAACGCTCTGACAGAGCGCTCGCTCTGAATCAGGGCCGTCCTTGTTTTTCAGAGCGGCCTCCTGGCCGCTCGCATAGCTGTGGGTGACCACCCACAGCTATAGCGGGCGGCCAGAAAGATGGTCGCTATGGTCAAGACCATCACGACCATCAGGCTTGCAACGAGACCCCTGTGGTAGGGTCTCTTTGCCGCAAGCCCTAGAGTGCTTTCGGCTCTACCAGAGCCGAAAGCACTCCCACTGACATCACTTGTGATGTCAGTGGAGCCAGCCCCAGACGGTAGGCATTCCCATGGGAACGCCTCCATCTGGGCAGCCATGCCCCCGGCCCGCCCACTAAAGGGGGCGTGCTGTCACTCAACATCGACAGCACACCCCCTTTGGAATGAGACCCGGAGCGACGGTTTGCCCGTCGCTATCCGGGTCTCGCACATGCTCATGACGGAGCCAGCTCCGTCGTACACATGCGCACTGGGCCAACATCGACCCACTTGTAAGTGCTCAGCACTCGCGAGCGGGTCTGAAACAGGCGCAGACTTCAAACCAAACTCCACGTTCTACATAATACACATAAAAGAACACATTTGAAAAACTAATGACAAACGAACTACAACTTAGACACATTAGAAAAACAACATAGAACACACTCCAACATGAGAAAAGCAGAACAAACAGCCATAGAGGAACGATAACAGAGACATCACAATCAAAACAGCAAATAAATGGGGGGTACTGTAGTCATGAACAAAACAGATTACATTTCAGAATGCCAGAGAATACCTCAAGAATACTATCACATACACCAGAATGACATGTGACCTAACAATGGAATTTAAAAAAGAACTACAATTCTTTACAGAGGGGGTGACAACAGGCAATATCAACAGGAAAGAATTTGACTTCAACCCCACAAATCCAGTAATACCAGTCTTTATCATCTCCCAAGATACATAATAATAAAATCCAGCCACCAAGAAGACCTATAAAGTCAGATAAAAATTCATAGACAGCAGAACTTTCCATGTATATCAATCACTTCCTCCAGCACTATGTGGCAAAACAGACACCACACCTGAGAGACACCACACAGATCCTACAAACACTGAAAGATATAATATAGACTAACAACATGTGTATAATGTAGCAACTAGTGACATTACCTCCCTGTACACAGTCGTCGACCATCAACAAGACCTACAGAGTATCAAACACTTTCTTGACTCAAATACTACATTACATGTGACACATTCCCAATTCGTACTAGACCCCATTAAATTCCCCCTGGAACATAACTACGCCTGGTTCAACAATGATTACTATTTAAATCACACAGTGACCACTATGGGGACTAAGTTATGCAAACCTTATCATTAGCAAATGGGAGGATGATTACATATGGAGGGGGCATAATTTTGCTGAAATTTAGTCCTATGGCAAAGCTACATAGACAATGTCTTTTTTTTATCTGGCAACAACCTGAAAACTTCCTCAAGAAATTTATTGACCACATCAACAACAATGACAGGAATTTGATGTTCATCACAGCATACAGTAAACAAACACTTGACTGACATACAGATAGACAATCACAAAATAGAAATGAAAACATTCCATAAGAGCATAGATGTTAACGGTTTCATACTCTCTGCCATCAGCCATCAGCCCAACTGGTTAACAAACATACCAATAGGACAGTTCAAAATAATAAGGAGGAACCACTCAAAATTTACAGATTACCAATAACAGTGCAAGGAATTAACCCACAAATTCCTTGAAATGCATTACAACATCGAGGTAGTAGAGAAGGCATTATCAGACACAGGAAAACTAGACAGAAAGGAATCACTCAAGTACAAATACAATGACATAACTGACACACATTCCAGACATAATAACAATGTCTATTTTAAAACACAATTCAACGAAGTGGCAGGCAAAATTAATCAAATAAGCAACAAACACTGGCACATCCTCATGCAAGACGACTTGTTACAAACAATACTACAACCAAATGCTAAAATGATGTACAGAAATGTACCACCAACAAGATACACAAAAACCACTGCTGTAAATGTATGGGATGTAGAACCACAAACACCACAGCAACAAAGCACACTACACATATTATCTCAACCATTACATGTAAAAACAACAAAATTAGAGAACAAATCACATGAATGGTATCATATACGTTATAACATGCCCCTGCTGTCTTCAATATGTGAGGCGCACTATTCGACCCCTGAAAGCACGCAATGAGTTTGCAAAATTCTTTGCAGATAAAGTATCCTCCATCCGGGCTGGAATCCCCACAGTGCCATCAAAGGAGTGCCAAACTACCAAGCCTGCCAAGGTAAGCCATCAGTCTCCCTGGAACAGCTTTGACATAATGGATGCAAAAGACATTGCTAAAATTATCAAAATATTGCGACCCACCACCTGTGATCTGGACCCTGCCTCAACCAAGCTTCTCATAGGGTGTATAGACATTATTGGCCCTGTAATTGCAAAAATAGTTCAATGCTCTTTGCAAACAGCCATTTTTCCAGAACCACTAAAGGAAGCAATTGTTAGACCACTTCTTAAAAAACCTAATTTAGACCCCGACTGCATGACCAACTATAGACCAGTATCAAACCTTCCTTTTCTAGGAAAGGTCATTGAGAAAGTGGTGGCAATGCAACTGGAAACCCACCTGTCTACCCATGATATTTATGATCCATTCCAGTCAGGATTCAGGAGAAGACATAGCACTGAAACAGCCCTGGTATGTGTGCTTAATGATCTTCTGATGGCAAGAGACAGAGGTGATTGTTCAATCTTAATCCTTCTGGATCTCTCAGCAGCATTTGATACTGTGGACCATGGGATTCTACTTGAGCGCCTGAAAAATTTCTGTGGACTGGATGGCACAGTCCTTAGATGGTTCAAATCATTTCTCACTGGCAGGTCACAGAGAGTTTCTTCTGGAGTAAACTCTTCATCACCAGTGTCACTTCCATGCGGTGTCCCACAGGGTTCTATATTATCTCCCATGCTTTTTGCAGTATACATGCTGCCATTGGGTGAAATAATCAGACGTCATGGCCTGGTTTACCACTGCTATGCAGATGATACACAACTGTAAGTGTCTTTTGCTCCAGGTACAAATGACCCAATAACAACCCTAAATGGCTGCCTAGCTGAGCTTCAGGAGTGGATGAGTGCCAGTTGGCTGCGACTGAACCCTGATAAAACAGAGGTTCTTATGATAGGTCACAGGACAGGGCTACAGCATAGCCAACCAACAGGACTTACGCTTGGGGGTTCAGAATTACAAAACACTAAACATGTGCGGAATCTTGGTGTTGTCCTGGATAGTGGCTTGACACTTAAACATCAGGTATCAGCCACAATCAAATCCTCATTCTTTCATCTGAGGAACATAGCCAGAATCAAGCACTTAATTCTCTCAGAAGATCTGCCTAAAGTCATACATGCATTTATATCAACACGCCTAGACTACTGCAACGCCCTCTACCTCGGTCTCCCAGCAAAAGAATTACACTGCTTGCAGATGGTACAAAATGCAGCTGCCAGGCTATTAACCAACCAGCCCCGTTCCAGCCACATAACACCCATTCTCTACTCCCTTCACTGGCTGCCTGTCAGATGGCGAATTGCTTTCAAGATTGGATTAATAACTTACAAAGCCCTTCATGACCATGGCCCAGGGTACCTGAAGCAGCTTCTGATTCCCTACTGTCCCACTCGATTACTGCGATCCGTTGACGAAGGACTATTAACAGTACCTAGAATCTCACGGAATTCGTCTGGGGGTCGAGCTTTCAGTTTTGTGGCTCCAACCTTATTGAACTCACTTCCCCGCATAGGTCGAGAGGCCTCCACTCTAGAATCCTTCAAAAATAGACTCAAGACTCACCTATTCACCCAAGCATTTCACTAATGTCCCTTGTTTAAGCTTGTTTTGTATTTTGTACTGTAAATGTAAAGCACTTTGAGTCCTTTAGGAGAAAAGCGCTATATAAATAAAATTATTATTATTATTATTATTATCTCTGTACAGTTTAGGAATGCCGGTTATGAGAAACACAGCTTGGAGTTGAATTCGAAGTAAAACAAGTCTTGGATTCTCATCTTCGCTTGGGACAGCTCCAATACTTAATCGATTGGAAGGGTTATGGTCCCAAAGAATGCTCTTGGATAAAGGCCTCTGTCTGTGCTCCTCAGCTCATTCATTCCTTTCATAATAAATTTTCCAACAAGTCTTTCCAGGGTCAGGAGCCCACCCTGAAAGGGGGGGAACTGTCAGGATGCGGCCTGGGTTCGGCCACTACTCACCCCTACACTGGCCTCTTCGTGTTCTGAGGCATATGGATGCCAGGCCTAGGCGCAGTTGTGGCTGAGTATTCTCCTCGGGGTCTGATAGAATCCTCATGTGCATGTCTTGGTTCCATTAGCATGGACATGAGCGCCGCCATGTTGGTTCGAGTCATCTGACTAGTATCTCCACTGGTAGCCTGCTGTCGGTCAGCTACTTAATTTGGCCAATGACCAGCTACCTAAGGGTATTTAAGCTTAGTCTTTGGAACAGGAAGTTGCCTGTGCAACTTCGCTTCTCCAAAGATCATTTGCTGAGACTGCGTCCTAGGCTCAACACTATCCTCCAGTGTTCTCCATAAAGTTGCTAACCCATGTGTTCTTTCTCTGCTTAGCATCTGGATTCCTAGTTGCTTCGCTGTTCCATGATTGGACCACCACAGCTGTTCTTCCATCTGTCAGTGTCTGGATTCCCAGTTACTTCACTTTTCAGCATCTCATAACATGTGCCGATTACCATTGCTATTCAGCATCTCATATCAAGTGCTGATTACCATCGCTATTCAGCATCTCATATCAAGTCCTGATTACCATCACTATTCAGTGTCTCATATCAAGTACTTATATAGTCCTCCCATATCTATCTCTGTGTTTTCTCAAGGTACCTGCCCCAGGAGCTGCGACCAGTTCACTTGGTGCAGCAAAACCCATATCCCGCTTCGAGGGGTCACTGGTGAATACCATCAGGTGGACTAGACTCTGCGTCTTGGCATAAGTCTCGGCAATACCTGGGAGAGACGTATGAAGAGGACGTATATATTGCCCTCTCCTTTCTTGTCACCCACTGCCCTCCAGTGACATTTTGATCATGTGCCCAGGTATGACAATGTGTTTAATTTTACCACTGGCAAGCACAACTGCCACTGGTCACTGACTTACTTTGAAACAAGCAACATCATCCTCCTGAAGTTTATCAACTTGTTCTTGTCCAAATAATTTATCATACTGTGAACATCCTCATTAGTGTGAGATACACAACTATCCCCCTCATCCTGTTGCACTTGCACAGTAGCATCCTCAATTTCTATGTCTAAACCATCGTCATCATTACTTTTACTATTGCTCATCCTCACATTTAAGAGGGTTCAGAAATTGTGGGAGGAAGCTTCTCTACGATTACAGTGTCAGAATCAGAAATGTCAGACTCACACATAGCACTCATGGACACTCTTACTCTCACCTCATAGATCTGTGAAGTTTGTGAACACACAGTTTGTTCTTCAGCCTTAGGGATATATTTACTAAAGTGTGGCATTTTAAAAGTGGAGATGTTGCACATAGCAACCAATCAGATTCTACTTAACATTTATCTATAACCTTCTAGAAGATAATAGTTAGAATCTGATTGGTTGCTATGTGCAACATCTCCACTTCTAATAAACCCTCACTTTAATAAATATACCCCTTAGTGTCTTTTTTGTGCACTGATTTTAAAGTTGACAAATCTAGACTCAGAGCGAGAAGGTTGTGCATGCAGAAGATGTCTGACTGTGTTTGGCCCTGGAATTCGAAATAGGCATTGTAGTGCATAAAAGAGCAGCAGAACTACAACTCACAAAGTTAGGTCATAGTCTGAGACTTTCCTTGCCACTGCAATTTTACATTTTTCTGCAGTATCTTTTGCCTTCATAGTTAGAGGTCATGTTTTCTTAAAGATTGCCAAACATTGTTTAGATTTGGAGTGCCATCCCTTGACCTTCTTTAAAAATAGGTGTTGAAGAGGTAATATGACTGCTAGCACTGGTACTGGAGTGCTCCTGTTCTTCTATTGACTGATTCATGATTGATTTTTTTTACACAAGGACAGGAGTAAAGCTAATATAGTTGACTTGAGATTTTTTTTTTACACCAGAAAAATAACATTTATTTTTTTCCACTTTGTTTTGTATAGTAGCTGATGGGGACACAACTATATCCAGTTATACAGTAATATATGTTGCTTCTACAAAACACACACTCTTGAAATATGATTTCAATTTAATTATAAGACTTGAGATTTTTTTAGACACCAAAAAAAAGTAATTTTTGTACTTAATATTTTGGGGTGCAGCTGATGGGACAATACCAGGCCCTGTAAGCAAAGCAATATGCACTGCCTCTCCAAAACACACACTCTTAAAATATGATTTAATTTTAATTATGAAAGACTTTAAATATTTTTTGACACAAGTAAAAAATAATCCACTTTAATTATTTTAAGGTGCAGTTGAGAGGGACATGACCACACCCAATAACTACAGTTATATAAGCTGACTCTCCAAAACATATACTCATGAAATATTATTTAAATTGAATTATAGAAGACTTTAAATATTTTTTGACACCAGTAAAAAAAAATTTTTTTCCACTTTAAATATTTTAGGGTGCAGCTGATGGGACACCACACCCAGTAAGTACAGTAATATACACTACCTCTCAAAAACATTCCCTTGAAATATGATTTAAATTGAATTCTGAATGACTTGAAGTTATAAAACAAGAAAAGTTGTCTTATTTGGGTGCAGTTCATTTAGACACAGCACAATATTTTTTAGACAGTTAAGCTTGAAATCACACGGTCTCTGCCCTCATACACAAGTGACAATGTATACTGCAGTGTAGCTGGATATAATTGTGAAAAACAATTGTAAGTGCAGCTCCCTTACAATTCAGTTCTAATACACACACACAAGAGCCTGTTTGCACTGGATTGCAGGTGCTACTAGTGTCTGACAAGCAAACACTGACAGTAGCTTGTTTGTAGTTTGCACTGGATTGTAGTTGCTAGCTAACAAATACATTAACAAAGATGTATGCAGTCTCTTACACTCTTCCCACCCACTCCATCTACTACATGTCTCTGATAGCATCTATTGAAGCACAACTACAGCCCAAACTTTCTCTCAATATACTCTCCTGTGTGAAATGACTCCTGATCATGAGGGAGGAACTCTAATATGCAATCCAAACTACATGAGATCCAATATTTCCAGGAAAATTATGTTTTGCCTCATTTTGAGATCCAAACTTGGATAGAAGACCCGAGTCGGGACTCTGTAATCTTCGGAAACCTCTGGTTTGGGTGTGTTTGGTTTTTCTGTAAAACTGAACTGCTCATCTCTACTTTTCAATATAACAAGAACATAGTGTCTAAGGGGTCTATTTACTAAGCCTTGCAAGGAGGTAATGTGAACTGAGATAAAGTACCAGCCAATTGGCTCCTAACTGCCATGTCAAAGGCTGTGTTTGAAAAATGACAGTTAGGAGCTGATTGGTTGGTACATTATCTCAGTTCACTTTATCTCCATCTAACAGTTCGTAAATAGACCTACTAAATATCCAATGTTATTCCTTCAATGGTACACAATGACACGTAATAAACACAATGGAAATATAATAGTGACACATGCAATAAAGACAATCCCAAGAAGTCCTTACACATAAACCAAGCAGTATCTTTGTAAAATATTATAAAGTTTAAATTGATAAAAGGAAGCAGTCCTAAAGTTTAAGTAGGGTGGACTAAAAAATACATTTTAACTGTTTAAACCATGCACTTTTTCAGTGGTAAGAGCAAATTCACTAACATAGGTTCAAACCCTTCTTACTAGGATTTTTCCAATGATCGGAAAGTGTGTGCATCCTGATATGCGCGTAATGAACAATTAGGAGTGTTTATGCAAATAAAAAAGCAACCTGAGTCTACATTCGTTGTAATTAAGAAATTACCCTAATTTTCTAACCTTCATTAAATGAATCAAAGTTAAGTTACTAAGTTATTTGCATTATTATTATTGTTGTATTATTATTCTATTGTAGTAAATAACTGCTCTACTGTTATGTGGAATTTGATTTGAAGTACGTAAGTTCTAAAACTATACAAAACATTTCTAAATAAAGCAAATACTATTTTACTGCATAAATAAAGTTTGCAAATGCCTTTTAATAAAATATAAACCCCCAAAAAAACAGGGCTGTTAACAAATTGCCATGTAACTAATGCTGGTTTGTGGACAAACCCCTTATTTTTATATTTGATGTTTGATGCTATTGCTTTTTGCCTGTTTTTCATTTCACAGAAATGTGTCATGTGCAAGACAGAATTCCACTTAGAGTCGACATTTTTGATGAGAGGTAATTTGGATTTCATACAGCAAGTGATGTTTCTGTTACATGAATACAAGAAACACAGTAATTGATCAGAAGAAAGGAGCTGACTATCCTGTTCACTTGGTGTAGCTATTCGGGGATGGTGAAGATCAAAACAGTGATGTTTGCTGTAAATAAGCCATTCCAGGAAATGAACCACTGGACCCTCAGTAAAGCCATTATATTTCTGTCTCTTAGCTGAGACTAAATAGCTGAAAAGTCCATTACAACAGTAACAGAAGATCTGACGGGTGACACGTTTGATCACCACCAGTAATAGTGTTACTAGAACACCAAATTATACATGTATACAGGTTATTGGGCATATACAAAATAAGGATCAAATAGCTTATTCCATTGTACTTCCTATTATTTCCTTACACTTTAATTACTGTCATCATCATCAGTGTGTATTTGCATCTGTCCTCTAGTAGGTGCAAATAACATGCCTACTAACAAGCATACATGTGTGTTTCTGTTTATGGCAACATGCCTTTTTGATGTACTTACTGTAGCTTTGCCACTCCCCACCCCTCCCCCCAGTTCAGCCGCTGCATGTCTGTATTTGCGCATATGAGCCCGTTCCCTTGTGAAATTGTGCTCCACAAACTGGTTGTATGTTCTCCACAACAGGCTGTTATGATCCGCTGCCAGGATTTCTGACTGTCTTGCAGATTCCAGTCCTGACTGTTGCTAGGCAGCAGGGAAGCTGTCAGTATGTAGAAGTTTTCAGTTGCAGTCAGCCTGTAATCAAGCTCTCACTGTGTGTGCATCTCAGCTGCAAATTAATCTCTAATCAAGAAGCTGGTTTGCATTGGTCATTCCTCCTGTTAAATTGCAGTCAGTCCCAGCATTCCCTGCCAGTGATAGCCTGTTCCTAGTGTCCAGTCTGTTTTGGTTCCATCCTGCTCCTGGTCTCCTGTCTTATCAGAGCCATTTTCCTATGCTATTCATCTGTGTTCCTGGTCGAGTATCCCCAGTCTGCTGTGATCGTGTTACCAGCCTGTGGCCTAGTCACATTATCAGCCTGTGGTCCCGCCGTGTTACCAGCGATGAAGCTAAGCCACATTATATATCATCCACATCAGTCTACAGTACAGCTGCACCATCTGTAGCAAGCCGCTATTCATTCCTGTTTACAAAACAGTGGTTTCCATTCATACTTGCGACTCTTACCATCAAGTGCAGCCCAACCACAGCACATCTCCATCGCTATCTGCAGCCCACTCCCAGTACGGTGTGCGATCATATCTGTGGAACTAGAATATCCACTGCCAACAGGGAACTGCCTTACCTATTGTCCACATGCAGGTATATCATGCCTTGCCAAGTCCATCACTGGGTATTCAGATTTAACCTCCGCCCAGAACAAGATTGCCAGCTCAGGTACATCCTAACTGTGTACCATCTCTGACCTTCAGGTGTCAGTAAGATAAGTCCACACTGTGCTGAGAGTAAGTCCTGGCACCAGTACCGGTGTGCATACCCAGTCACTAAGAGAACAACGGGTTGGTGTTATAGGCGGAAGATCTCACTTAGTGACTCTGTGGGTTTATCTTGCATCACACTGCAGCATCATAACACAGGGCTTTCATCTATAAAGAGAGAGCAGTGCAAGGGTGGTTTAAGAGGGATGGGGGCCGTGTGCAGACTCCGTGTGAGCCCCTTCCTCTCTACAGTGCAGTAGACTCTGAAATTGTGCCAGAGTCTACAGCACATGTGCAGTCTTTGGTAACATGTTGGTTACGCCATTATCCCAGAGATTTCTCTAATTTGCATGCACAAATCTCTAGGAATATGGCCGCCGCGCCATTTTCCCCGTGAATTGTGTTGCTGCTGAAGTGCCAACATGGGACTCCTGAGAGGTAAGTATTAACCACCCTGCACCCATTATAGATACGCCAATGGGCCAGTGTATAACTAATTGGCTCATGACTAATCCCATTCTACATTCTTTTTCACCCTGCTTTGATGTGTTTCTGTCTTATTTGGATCAGCATAAATTAGGATTTAAAGCATACATTTCATATTGTCCTAAAAATATTTAAAATTGAAAAGAAACAAATTATCCTAACTAGTTTCTGTGTTCACACTAATATTACAGATAAATAAATAATGGGACTTGTCAAAGTCACCTTCTAAGTTCTCAACATATCAGTAATTTATAAATGTTAACCAGGGGTATGATCTTCACATACAGTCAGGTGCATAAATATTGGGACATTGACAGAATTTTCATATTTTGGCCTCTATTCACCACCACAATGGCTTTGAAATGAAACAAACAAGATGTGCTTTAACTGCAGACTTTCAGATTTAATTTGAGGGTAATTACATCCAAATCAGGTGAACGGTGTAGGAATTACAACGGTTTCTATATGTGCCTCCCACTTTTTAAGGGGCCAAAAGTAATGGGACAAACTAAACAATCCTAAATCTAACTTTCACTTTTTAATACTTTGTTGCAAATCCTTTCCAGGCAATTACAGCTTGAAGTCTGGAACGCATAGACATCACCAGACACTGCGTTTCATCCCTGGTGATGCCCTGCCAGGCCTCTACTGCAAATGTCTTTAGTTTCTGCTTGTTCTTGGGGCATTTTCCCTTCAGCTTTGTCTTCATCAAGTGAAATGCATGCTCAATCGGATTCAGGACAGGGGATTGACTTGGCCATTGCATAACATTCCACTTTTTAGCCTTAAAAAACTCTTTGGTTGCTTTTGCAGTATGCTTCGGGTCATTGTCCATCTGCACTGTGAAGCGCCGTCCAATGACTTCTGAAGCATTTGACTGAATATGAGCACATAATATTGCCCGAAACACTTCAGAATTCATTCTGCTGCTTTTGTCAACAGTCACATCATCAATAAATACAAGGGAACCAGTTCCATTGCCAGCCATACATGCCCACGCCATGACACTACCACCACCATGCTTCACTGATGAAGTGGTATGTTTTGGATCATGAGCAGTTCCTTTCCTTCTCCATACTCTTCTCTTCCCATCACTCTGGTACAAGTTGATCTTTATCTCATCTGTCCATAGGAAGTTGTTCCAGAACTGTAATGGCTTTTTTAGATGTTGTTTGGCAAACTCTAATCTGGTCTTCCTCTTTTTGTGACTCACCAATGGTTTACATCTTGTGGTGAACCCTCTATATTCACTTTTGTGAAGTCTTCTCTTGATTGTTGACTTTGACACATATACACCTACCTCCTGGAGAGTGTTCTTGATTTGGCCAACTGTTGTGAAGGGGTTTTTCTTCACCAGGGAAATAATTCTTCTGTCATCCACCACAGTTGTTGTCCATGGTTTTCCAGGTCTTTTGGTGTTGCTGAGCTCTTCGGTGCGTTCTTTCTTTTTAAGAATGTTCCAAACAGTTGATTTGGCCACACCTAATGTTTTTACTATCTCTCTGATGGGTTTGTTTTGATTTTTCAGCCTAATGATGGCTTGCTTCACTGATAGTGACAGCTCTTTGGATCTCATATTGAGAGTCGACAGCAACTGATTCCAAATGTAAATGTCATACCTAGAATCAACTCTAGACCTTTTACCTGCTTAATTGATAATGAAATAACGAGGGAATAGCCCACACCTGTCCATGAAATAGCTTTTGAGTTGATAGTCCCATTACTTTTAGCCCCTTAAAAAGTAGGAGGCACATATAGAAACCGTTGTAATTCCTACACCATTCACCTGATTTGGATGTAATTACCCTCAAATTAAATCTGAAAGTCTGCAGTTAAAGCACATCTTGTTTGTTTCATTTCAAAGCCATTGTGGTGGTGAATAGAGGCCAAAATATGAAAATTCTGTGAATGTCCCAATATTTATGCACCTGACTGTATATCAGTAATTTGTTTGTGCACTGCAGTACTTACACAATTACTTTTTCAGAAGACTTTAAATATACCATAATTTGCTTATACTTTTAGACACGGCAAAGAAAGTCTACCCAAAATGGTCTAAAAAGTATCTTTTTTTAAAAAAAAATTAAAAGAGAGTGAACTAAATATTGATGTGTGTATTTTTTTTCTAAATACCAGTTTAGTTTTAGTTTGAATGATATGAATACAATGTGTACAATTAACACAACAAGGCATACCATTGTGAATACTAGAAATTATTCCTAAAATATTCCTGAGTTTATTTGCAAGGATGTTGAAAATCAGGGCATTATACTGTATGCCCCATATCTGGACTTCTTAACGCTTTCTCTAATGTAGGACAGTTTATCACAAATTTGATCCTCAGGGGCTCTAATAGTTCATATTTTCAAGACAACCTGTGGATCTTTAGAATGTGCCAGCAGTTAGGAATGAATTTGCATGTTCGCCAACTAGGTTATCTGGAAAACATAAAATGTTAGGCATCCTGAGGACAGAGTGGGGTAGGTTGTTAAAGTAAGTATGAACATTTTTTTGAAAGAGGGTACTATCTACTTTTTAAATGAAAGGTCCCTATAGTTTCTAGAAGCCAGGGTGAGGAAGATATGGGCATGGGCATTTCACATCCCCTACCCCAACCCTGGGTTGCTTGTTTCTGATACTAAAACAGTAGGAAATTTCTATGTGCACAAAAGGAAATAGTTATGGTCATTACAAGTGAATTATTATTTATTCACATAGAAAATATAATACTTCAAAGCACTACCTTCCATGATCCTTGGTTGAGAAAAGCTCTTTATAAAATTGTAATTAGTGGAACCTGCCACTAGACATGCATCATCCATAGATACCAGACACTTAAGGAAACTACAGAGATGATTTACAATATCTCTCCAAGGAACCTATATAATATAATCTTGTTTCCTATGCATACATGTAAAAAATTATATTTGATTTAGTGAAGTATATTCAACTCACTGCTATGTTCTAGAAGAATGTTAAAACATTCATAGAACTTATTGTAGAAATGTTTTTGAACATGGTAAGTAGAGCAGTCCAAACCAAGATTACAGTAGCAGCACACTTCTACCCTGAAGTCACAAGAGAATTAAGAAAATACTTTAAAAAGTCCTGAAATTGTTTTAAAATTTCCAGTTCTCTAGGCTCAGTTGTCTTGTGATGAATTGTCCATACTTTCTACTCTTTCCTAGACAGGGGTGCCATGAGGGGTAGGGAGCAGGTACAATTTATCCGGGCATGCCAAGAGGACCCGGAGCACACAAGTACCCGGCTGTCTAAAGTTTTTTTTTTGCATTCATTTAAAATGGTTTCTTATAATTATCAACTATACCACTGCAGGGGGGAGTTATCCAGTATGTTTATGTTCTCTCCTCCAGCCTATTTAGTAAACAGTGACCACATACACAGCCGCCATGGAGCCTCTGATCTTGCGAGATGATGACATCATCATCTCACGAGTATCTCACCCAGCCATGGTTTCTACTTACCTGAATCCCCTAGGCACCAGCAAAGGGATCCAGAGCCACCCGCCCGTGTCCTGCCACATGATGAGGTGCAGCAGGAATAACCCGCTCCACCCTCACTTCAGTTCTATCGCCAGCGGCACTGCATACATCGCGATTTCATGAGCAGAGTGCGGGTCTGAGGTATGGCTCCTAGCATCAACCCTGGGTACCTCTGACCACACTGTCCAGACAATAGACATAGGAGATCCCAAGCACTATACATGCAGATGAAGTCAGTGCCATCATTACACTAATACTGTCTATGCTAGTTAATATACTGTGAGGACAGGTGTGTTTGTCCCATCTACTGACACCATCTCACCCCCCCTGTGCCCAAACAATACCCCCCAGACACACCCCTTCTCTGCCTCTATACACCTCCCCACCCACCTATCTCTCCCTGTTTCCAGTTACTCTGCTTCCAGACACCCCCTTTCCTCTCTCCCTGCTTTCAGAACACCCCTCCCCCCCTGTGTCAGTACCACAGTTGGTAACCCCTCCTGTTACCAGACATAAGCCCTCCCTGCTGCCAGACACCCCTCTTCTTGCTGATACTCATACTGCCATACCACCCTCCATGCTTCCAGACTCTCCTCCTATACTGCCATACCACCCTCCATACTGTCAGATTCTCCTCCTATACTCCCATACCACCCTCCATACTGTCAGATTCTCCTCCTATCCTGCCATACCAGCCTCTATTCTCCCAGACTCTCCTCCTATACTGCCATACCACCCTCCATGCTAACAGACTCCCCTCCTATCCTGCCATACCACCCTCCATGCTGTCAGACTCTCCTCCTATACTGCCATACCACCCTCCATGCTCCCAGACTCTCCTCCTATACTGCCATACCACCCTCCATGCTTCCAGACTCTCCCCCCATACTGCTATACTTCTCCCCCTAACTGCCAGACCCCCCACCATTCTGCCATACACCCTACCCTTACCCACATACTGCCATACTCTGTCCCTCCCTCTCCCCCACTCTGTAAGTATGTAAGATCATACTTTCTAATAAAGTAAGCATTCAACTAGACAGAACTGATTTCTGCATGACTTAACTCTTCTTTTATTGTAAGGAAATGCTTGCTTCCTTCGTGAAAAGGAACATACAAATATTTTCTGTTTAAGAAGAATTTGCTGTATGTTATGTAGTGGCATATTAATTAATTATTGTGGCAAATCCAATAATTACTTATCATCTCTGTTTGCGACAATAACAAATTATGATTCGCTCGAATGTATTATAATACACTTTTTGGTATGTAAGTAGTGAAGGGATTGCATTTGCAATTCCTTCACTGCTAGTCTGGGAGCAAGTCGCACTACTGCGCATGGGCGGTCTTTTGTCCATGCATGCGTGAATAGAGAGCGCCGTCTCTGTACTTTTGGCAAAATTTAGCCTTTGGGCTGTTAATGGCGAACACCATTAGCTACTGGGGCCAAGCTATTGTATGCATCACATTCTGGAGCTTGGTAAATTTAGCTAAAAAGCAGCCCCCATGAAAACCTTAGGGGCTGCTTTTGCAAGCAACAACAAGAGACTGCAGCAGTTATATCTGCTTTGGTCCCTGCCTGTACACATTCGGGGGATACTTATTATTTGCGGGTATGCCCCCAACATGCTGTGGCCCCATGTAGTTGCTGTACCGGGGCCCAAGATTTCTCTTGGCAGCCCTGTTCCTAGGTAGTAAAATATGCATGTGCTATAAACATATCTGTGTTTATTTCCTATTTTGCATTTATTCTGTATTTCCATTTGTTATTACTATTTCCTAGTTTTTATATATAAATATACGAATTTGTAGTAGCAAAGAACAGGCTGAGGTTCATATAGACAAGATGTTAAAGAATTTTTTGGAACGGGGCTACAGTGTTGAGGAACTGGTCAAGGCTAAGAATAGGGCTTTGTCACTTTCAAGGGAGCAGGTGTTCTCCAAACAAAAGAAAAAGAATGAGGACCAACAGGCCTTTATGCCCTGGTTTAATCACTACCATCCCCTTAGCACTAGGATCAGTCAGGCCACCAAGAGTTTATGGCCAATAGTTCAATCAGATTCCACCCTTAAATTACAGGATAAACGTCTTATGCCCTGTTACTCCAGGGGCCGAAATATTAGGGATATGATTATGCGGACTGACATCACCGATATTTGTATTAAGAAAAACATTACATCTACTTTCTTGTCCCTTGAACCAGACACCCTCTCAGTGGCAAACATTTGGCTATTAAATATAGACTCACGTGTCTCACGAAATTTGTAATATACCTCATAACTTGGCTCCCCAGACAAAAAAGGTGCCACCAGACTTGCCCACTCTTCGTGGGCAAACTATGCCTTTCGGCCGTTCTTTCAAATGCGGCGAGATAGGCCTCCACATCATCGCCCGAAGTCATCTTTTGGAGGAAGTGACTGGCTCGTACGGAGTGAGTGGTGGTGGGAGGACCAGTATTAACATCTCTGGGCCGGGCGACCAGGTGCTGTACCACCTCTTTTATGGCCTGGCTGTTTTCCGTTAAGGCCTGGCGGGTTTCCTCGATGGCGACCTGTTGTTGCCTCTGGGCTGTCTCCAAGGCCAACAGTTGCACCCTAGTGGATTCCTGCTGAGCCCTGGTAGATTCCTGCTGAGCCCTGGTAGATTCCTGCTGAAGTTTGTTTGTCTCCTGCTGAAGTTGTTTGTCTCCTGCTGAGCTCCTGTAGCTTGGAGCAAGGCCTTAATAATTTCCTCCATTTTGTCCTGGGGTGTAGGTTGGAAGCTGAACCTTGCCTCTCTGAGCATTGGCTGACGCCTCCTCTATGGGACTCCAAGGACACAGTGTTATTTCCACACTCACAAATTGGGTGTCTGTCCCTTTAATTTTTAAACGGAAAGTTTTCCTCTCGCTGCAACTTCAGTGTGTGTGGGTGCCCGCATTCTCCACCATATTGTGACACAGTTAGGTTAGGGGTCCCTCTCCTGGGTAGAGGACTTCTTCCTTACACACACACACACAGCAGCAGGGAAGCAGCACACAAGTCTGGATGCAAGTACAAGCTGGTCGGTGCCAGTCTTTATTGTACAATGTCAGAAACAAACATAAAGAAAACATAAACATAAATCCTAACCCTGTCGGGGCACTAACTTCACAGGTAGTTCCCTCACTACCAGAACCTGGCAGGGCCTAATGCCCTCACCAGCAACAAGGGCACAGCACAACACTTACAGTTAGGTTTTCAAGTGTCTCTGAGCAAACTCCCTGTCTGCTCTCCCAGGTGAGACACTCAGCCCTAAACACACTAGGCTTATATTGGCCACTCTCAGGTGGAAACCCTAACAAGCCTGTTACCAGGCTGCGAGAACCAAAACCTGGAGTGGCCGTGGGTGGAGCCCTCCCTCTCCTCTCACCCACAACCCCCAGGTCCCAAACCGGCTTTTCAAAAAGCCGAGACTCAAGCCTGCTACACTGCAGACTTTCTCCTGGGGATTTTAAACACATAGGACAAGAATCTGGGATAAATGTCCCTGTCACAGACCACTTTACCAGTGATCCTATCACAATATATATATATATATATATATATATGTTCAAGGTGTGCAGTCTGAGGACCACTTCCTATATAAACTCAATCAGTGCATTGCTTTGCACACCTGGAAAGCCTGAGACACTTTCCACTCAGGCTAGCACCCTTATTACATTGGTTAGAGCATGGAGTCTGGCATTGTATTATGCATACCAGTCAGAGGCACAATATAGGTAAGTCCTGCAAATATTTAGATTGTGTAGTGCAGCTTTGGTTCATTTTTGGGGCGTGGGTCCCCCTGGATTGCTTTGGTTGATCTGCTTCAGGGCACCGCATTATAACACATTTTTCCTTTATAACACATTTTAACCCTTCACCGTTTGTTTATTATATATGTATTTCACTTTTTATTTTCATTCTTTATATGCAGGCTGGCTGCTCTTAACTATCTCTTTTACACTGCACTTTTCTTACTATGGTGGTGCCCTGGGGTGGCTTAGCTGGGCCAGTTTGGGGGTGTCCTGCCCTCTGGATCTGAATCCAAGTATTTTAGGGACCTACCCGACAGAGGTTACCCGGATGCGGTGGGTAGGTCCATAACCTTGCTCAAGATTATGCCAAAAACCTCTATTCTTTGCAAAAATGTATTTATTCATATATAATCAGTTAATTTGGAGTTGAGCACCTGTACTTTTTTTTTTTTGTGCTTGTAGCTCTATGAGGAAAGAGCCGTCGGTGGGTGTGTAGTTACGGCTCCAATGCGTTTCATCCATGTACTGGACTTTAGCAAGGAACTGACTGGAGCAAGCCACTCCACATTGTTTAGTTTTGTTTGCATTTTATTTTATTTATTCGATTCTTATTTTTATTTTATTTTTATATTTATTTTTATTTATTTTTAATCATTTTTGCTTTGATTTATTTCATTCTTTTGACTTTATTTTATTTTTTTTATTATTTTACTGTTACTGTTAATTTCATTTTTATTTGCATTTAATATGTATGCAAGTGATTTCAGTCACATTACTACATATATACATACATAGAAATCATCACACACACACACAATCACATCCACATACTAAAAAAAACCCCACAGTTGCACAACAATATTTAATATTTTTCCATTAAGCGCTTACCACATATTGCATTAACATTCGCTTCCTATTTTGATAATAAGAAGCACGGAAGCAGCTAAAAACTCTAGGTGCACTACTATTATTATTATTTATCTGAAACATTTTGGCCTTATCCAGAGAAGCCCGTTTTTTTTGTTTATTTATTTAAGGGGTGTTTTGTAAGAGGAACTAATGAGGAACTTCACATATACTGTATAGTGTACTCATAACCATTTTATGTATTTGCAGGTTCATCTGAATAACCTTTTCGTTTGTTTACTTTTAAATTATAATTTTTTAACACGTTACTTTATGTTAGTCGCACTGTAGAATAAACATCTTGTATGTTAAATGATTTTTTATAAAACAAAGTAAACTATACATATTACAAACAGTACCATCCCGCAATTGCTATTTGTACTTATTAATTCCTCAAAAGAGGTATCAACATAAAATATTGTATCAATGTACAGTACTATACAAATATACTGTATGATGACAGACATTTTGTTCACAGTACAAATTATCTATATTGTACCACAATGCATATAGCATGTTTATAACATATAAAAGAGAAGCTAAATAAACACAAATAAGACACATACTACACATAATTACAGCTCCAGGACATACAGTTCATACTAACTATAAAAATTCTCTTTACAAACTATATGATGATATATAATGATAATCCAATCATTAAGAACTATATAATCTCATCTACATTAAACACATGGTCAGTCATGAACACATAATGCAATCAAAGCATTATAAAATGTCCTATACCATACATAGGCCAGGATGTACTAAAAGAAAAATGCTGTAAAAACCTCGAAAATTGTGTTTTTACCGCATTTCCATATGTACTAAGCCCCGGCCGCACTATTATCGGTGCAGAGGATAATGCCAGAAAAACCTGGCGTTACCCTATAGAAGCCTATGGGCTTCTTATCGCACCCCACACTCGACGCTTCGCTGCTGCCGCCCCGCCGTCGCCCAGCGCTGGCCCACACTCACCTGCTCTCCATGGTCACCGGCCCGCGCTCTTCCTGGGTCCTCCGCCTCCTCCTCCCTGCACCCAGAAGAAGATTAGGAGGAGGAGGCGGAGGACCCAGGAAGAGCGCCCAGGGCTTCCTGCACAGATGACCAGCAGGAGACTCCCGGGGCTCGGAGGGGGTGGGGTCCCACGGAGACCCCGTTACCCGGCGTCGGCTGCTTCGCAAAGAGCAGCTCTTATCGCAAGAGCTGTCCTTTGTGAAACTAATCGCATATGTTAGTACATATGCAATTATTAAGGTTGCGGTGACTGGCGGAATGGTCACTGCAACCTTAGTACATCCCGGCCTTAAGGTGCGTACACATGGTACAATTAAATTGCACGATATGAACGATAATGATATTGATCATATGGTTATCATTCATATAGTGCATAATTCGGTGCTTCAAACCCACCAATGACCTGCGATGCGCAGGCATGTTTGGACGATAACCCATGTCCATCGCCCATGTATGCAAGCCAACCAATTTGGAGTTGTGCACTGAGATTTGTCTGTTTCTGTGCCCACCATAGACTCACTCAGGACTGCAACAATCGAATGATTGCGACCGATGCTGCGTCTTTGCGCACGGATGCTGCAACATTTTATGCAGATGATTGGATTTGCAAAGTCACAGGCAGGTGTCCCAATACATCTCCTGGTGGCTGCAACATTTGAATATTTTCACATCAGCTGCCTACAAAATTGTAGCTGCGACGGTATTAGCCTACAACTCTGCATCAGGCCCGCAGACTCATAGAGAAGATTTATATTCAGGTTTTCACTGCTTTTTCCAAGCCTGCCTATCCTATAATACAGCAGTTTTCAACCTTTCTTCACCTGAGTATCCTTTGTTAACACACTTATTTGTAGCAAAGGAAAAATTATTCAAATAAAAAAACAATTGTGCTTAGCTGGCATCTTTAAGCTAACTTATCTGATGCCCTCAGCATTATAGGAGGAGGAAGGTAAGTGGTGAAGAGGTGAGATGTACAAGATGAAGTGGATAGTGTGAGAAGCTGTGGGGCAGAGGAAAAGTGAGTGGTATGGGCAAATGGTAGGAGAAAGTGGATGATAGATATGAGAAGAGACGTAAAGCAAGACAGACATACAAATAAAACAAAAAGGTATCCCCCAGAACTGTCCCAACACAAGATCAACCCATGGTGTACATGCCCACAATCCCCTCCCCCACTCTCCCCACCCTTCCAGCCCAGCCTGCCTCTAGCCAGAAAACAGATGCAGAAGAGATTAGTTTTGGATGATAACAATGGCATATGTGTCCTCATCCATCTAGCCTTAATACGCCATGCGGTGCAAATTGCTTGGCGCAAGTGAACTGCCAGGTCTCGTGCTACTCTGCTAGCTTGGCATCTTTTTTTAAAATGCATCTTAGTTGCAATGTGATGTGACTAGGGTGTGCCAGGAGACAGGGCCGGCCGGCCCATTACACCAGGTACGCAGGCGCATACGGCGCCGAGCTGTAAGGGCGCTGTGTCCGGAGTCCCGCCGCTGTCTAGCACAGCAGCGCCACTGCACTGCCCGCCAGCACCGCCATTGTTGCAGCCTAAACTGTCGCTGCACAGAATCAGCCGGCCCCACTGGGGGGCCCTGCATCTGCTTGCCGCCAGAGCCGGATTAGGGGAGGCACAAGGGAGAGTAACCCCGGCCCCCCTGCTCAGAGCTGCACCGACCAAACTATCTCTCTCACCGCAGCAGTGCCAACGCGCTGCTGAAGGGGAAGAAGAGGGTGGAAGCAGGAGGAGGCGGAACTAGTCAGGAGAGCAGGAGGCCCCAGCACTATTGCTGCTGAGGGGAGCCAGTAAGAGCGAGGACATAGGCTGAATGCAGATGGTGACAGTTCCCACCAACGCGCTGCCAGGCTGAGGAGCAGACAGGTGAGCACACATACAAAGTAGACATCATGCTGGAGGGGGAGGGGGAGGGGGCATGGTTAGTTAATGTTTCCAGCACCCACCTGCTATAGTCCACAGACTGTGGGGGGTGTTGTGTGTCTTCTCATGCTGTGTGACTATGGGCTCTATTTATCAACATTATTTTTACTAAAATAATGTGAAAAAGGGTGTTTTCACACCCTTTTCACATTATTTTAGTATCACCTATAGTTATTACAGGGCAATTGGAGTAGAATTTGTAAAATTCTACTCCAAGCCCTAAGTATCACTTATTGTTAGTAAAGCAGATCGCATTTCCCATAACTGTAATGGGAAATGTGATCTGACCATAGTTACTAAAAATAAATGTGAAAAAAATACCGGGGAAAGCCCTGTGATAATAACGGCTCCTGGAGGTGGTGTTATCCAGGGTCTCCCCCGGTTACCGGCCTCCTGCCCTGCTCTAACGGGGAGAACAGAGCCGGGAGTCAGTCCCAGTAATCAGCTGTGTGGTCTAAACAGACAGCAAGCTGATTACTGTAATAAAAAAAGAAAAAAAAAATACTTACCTGACTCCAGGGACCAGTGATCGGACCTCCGGTGATGACTCCCCTCCGGTCAGCTGGTCTCCCACAGTGCACTGCTGCCCAGTCATCAGGTGATCGTATGGGAGATCACCTGACCGGAGGAATGGAGATCATCACCGGAGGCCTGCAGCATGCAAGTAAGGGAGAGGGGGGTCGCGGGGGGTCCCCGATCGTGAGGGCGGGGCTTAGCGCCGGGGGCGGGGCATAGCGCCGGAGGGGGGGTAGCAGCGGCGACCGGTCAGCGCATGCACGGGCACTTAATCATGGTATTTTTTGGGAAAATACAGTGATAAGGCTCCGAAGGGGATTAGCAGGGATAGAGCTTTATCGCAAGCTCTGTGCCTGCAAGGGATTTGTAGTAAATCCCTGTGATAGTGCCTGAATTCGCAATGCGAATTCACTCGGTAATATCACACTACAATCTGCATTACCAATGCGGATTGTAGTAAATAGAGCCCTATATAATAAATGAATGTCTCTGTCAGTAAGTGTGTGTGTGTCAGTGACAGTGTGTGTGTCAGTGACCGTGTGTGTCAGTAAGTGGTATCTGTGGGCCTGATTCAGCAAGGAACGCAATTACAAAGCTGCACGCAGGCAACTTTGCAATTGTGATCCTTGCAGTAGTGCAAATGCAGTAGCAGGTGTATGACACCCCACTGCTGCATTTGCAATCCCAGCACTGAGACAGAGGTCACAGGCTGGTATCACCATCGCAACCATCGGTGGTGGATGGTCACGATGGTGGGTGGCGCCGGGCAGCCTCCGCTTACCCAGGCTGGCTGGCTTGCGAGCCCAGCAGACTGCATTTGCCCACACAGTCCCTGGGCTGGCCACTCCCAGAAAGCAGGACGGACACGCCCCGTTTCCGGGAATCCTGGTAGCCCCTGCTCCCGCACAGCCCCTTAAATTCCGATGCCTGTCAATCAGGCAGAGGCATTCAAGGGCTTGCGTGCGACTTAGCAGAACCCAGTCTGCACACTCGCAGAATGGGTCCTGCGCACATGCAGATTCCCGATAATCGTGAATCTGCATTCAGCAGTGCACTAGTGTGCACTCCTAAATCAGGTCCTGTGTTAGTAAGTGTGTTTGTGTTAGTAAGTTGTGGCTGTTAGAAAATGGTGTGTCAGTAAGTGTGTCTTTATCAGTGTCAGTAAGGGTCTTTGTCAGAAATTGGTATCTGTCAGTAAGGGGTGTCCGTGTCAGTAAGGCAATGTGTGTGTGTGTGTGTGTGTGTGTGTGTGTGCAGCTAGTGTGTGGGGCCAGTGTGTGTGTGCGGCTATGGGGAACTGTTTGTGTGCGGCTATGGGGCAGTGTGTGTGTGTGAGGCAAAGAGGGTGTGTAAAATTGCATGCAGTTTAGGAAGTGGGGCCCCAAACTGATATCTTGCTTAGGGCCCTATGACGTCTCAATCCGGCTCTGCCACTGCCTCCTTCTAGTTCCCACTGTCTCTAAGACCATCCCACTTTCCCCCGGAATGCCTGTGCAGTGCACCGTGTGACGTCATCGCGGCCACGCCTGGCATTCTGGGACGCAGGGGAGAGAACTAAAGACATGGGCAGCCTGTAGAACCGGGACACGGAGGAGCTGCCTTTGCCTGGAGGGACAAACTGCAAATGAGTCACTGGGGGAATTAGGAGGCGGTGCGTTGCTGGGTCGGGAGGATTAGGAGGCAGTGAAATACTGAGGAGAGGGGGGGAGGTATTACATGTGTGTGGCATAATGCATTATAAAGGGAATTACATGTGTGGCATAATGTAATAGGGCATTACATGTGTGGCCTGATTTGTATATTAGTCATCCACTGGCTGTCACCCTCTCCCTGACACCGACTCCTATCACCCTCTCCCTGTCACCCATTGCTGTCACCTTCTCCCTGTCACCCATTGCTGTCATTCTTTCCCAGCTGTCACCCTCACCCTGTTCTCAACCATTGCTTTCACCCTCGCCCACTGCTGTCACCCTCTCCCTGTCACCCAGTGCTATCACCCTTTCCCTGTCACCCTAACCCTGTCGTCACCCTCTGCTGTCACCCACTGCTGTCACCCTCTACCTGTTGTCAACCATTGTTGTCACCATCACCCAGTGCTGTCACCCTCTCCCTGTCACCCAGTGCTATCACCCTCTTACTGTCATCCCCCTCTCCCTGAATATGTATCTTTGGGTATAATTGTAGCTTAACACTCAGGGTGGTCCTGCTGTATAATATGATGTGTTTTTCATGTGGGGTCTATATGGTTTTTTTTTGCAAAGCATAAAAGCATAATTATCTTCACGTGGGGGCTAATGTGTTTTTTTTTTATGTGTAGTCTATGGGGGGTATTCAATTAGCTGCACGGCTTCCCCCATGACTAATCACCGTCTATACTCCACGCTGCACGGGGAAAGGCTGTACAATTAAATAGCTTTTTCCTCGTGCCGAAAAGTTTTGATTATTTCACTAGGGGGTGCCAAAATCTATATCCGCTTACCAAAAAAATTAGGCTTGGGCCGGCCCTGCCAGGAGACTGCACTGATTAACTTTATATGCAACATCTGTGTGCAACTAAGGACCTGAGATGTATGCCGATATTTACGCAGATTGGGCAATTTTCGCTAATACGCATGTGCTAATGCCGCACTGCACACGCACAGTGATTGTATTACGATTACGCTTGCACAGAGAATTTACTCGCAAAGTGAGTGACAGGTAGTCAGCGTCTGGGGTTGGTAATGGGGAGTGGTTAGAAAAATACAGGCGTGTTTGACCGCTTAAATGCCGTTCCAGGGGTGTCCATATATTGCAATCTCCTATGCAGCATGAGAGCTCTCTGTGTGTCTAGAGAGATGCTATATTTAAGGCATGTCACACCTGCCACAAGGGCTGCATGGCAGTTCAATATGCGTTGATGTTACCGATGTTTACGATGGTTACGCTTGTTACAGGGGACAAATATGAAAAGACAGCAGTGGGTATCCCTATACTCAAGTAAGCTTTGGAACTATTAGAATATTTTTGCAGCTGCGTTCCCTGTGAAATCGCAGCTGCAATCACATTAGCATATATGTCAGGCCCTGAGTCTGTAAATGAAGCAGAATGAAACTTGGTGTGGAAAAAAGCTGCAGTAGCTGCCTCATAACACTTTGTATATAGATTCAGAGAGGGGTATATTTATAATGGGTGCAAGGTGTACACGGGTCCATGGGTCCACGGGGGACCACACACCGCACACCCTGCACCCATTTAAAAATACCTCTCCGTCAGCCCGGCGCTGTCTGCTGAGCTGCAGAAATCACCGGAAAAATGTCCACCGTTGCCATTTTTTAGTGATTCGCATATGCGCACTAGAGATGACCCAGAAACGCGGAGCGGGTGCCATATTTCTGGAGACCTGCGCATGTGCAGTAGACTCTGGCACATTGCCAGAGTCTACTGCACTGCCGGAGAGGACTGGGCCAGATCAGACCCTGCAAACAGGTCCCCTTCTCTCTTAAAGTGCCTCTGGATTCAGAGATTCAGTCACACACAGATATACAAGTGTTGCATATAAAATTAATCACTGCAGTTTCCTGGTGCATCCTACTGTAGTTGCATCGCAATGTGACATGGACGCATTTTTTGGAAAAAAGACGCGTGGTGTTAGCAGAGTTGCACAGATCCTGGCACGCCGAAAAGGGCTGTTTGGTGTGACTGCAGCAATGATGCATGAGGAGACATCTGTATGTGCACAATTTAACAATGACTTAAGCTGGGCATGCTCCCAGGTTTTCATTCCATCCAGCCAGATTGGACAGATATCTGACAGAAAATTGTATAGTGGATGCCCAGCTTTACTAGGGACTGTGTATGGTAAAACGTTGTGAAGACTTGCAAATTTTGGCTAATGTTGCACTTTAAAAATGTACTTTATTATAATAATTATTATTATTATTATTATTATAATTATTATTATTATTATTATTATTATAATTTTTTTCAATACGAATATCTGGTTCACCAGGTTTCACCTCAACAGATACGTGCGTATTTTATTATGGGTTTACTCAGTCCAGCAATCCAGTAATGTTATGAAGGCATGTGCTGTCCTTTTTGAAATCCCACCTTGACTTTGTATTTTATGTATTCTTTCTATAAGATCCTTTGCACAATATTTTTTTCTGCACTTTGTCAGCTACATCAAATAATATATTATATGCGTACAGAATTATTGTGCTAAATAGCCAACAAAGAGAGGTTATTTAGACCCTATCAAAGTTAAATAATACGCTGGACCTACAAATCAAAGAAGGTCAGGGAAATAATGCATACTATGAGCCAAAACCCTGGCACCAGTCGACAAGCATATTTAGCACTAACTAAAGAAGAAGAGAGATGCTAAGCAGGACAAACAAAAGAGTTTCTGATATCTGCTTGTTGGCAGGGGATGTAGTCACCATCCCAGCACAGACAATGCCGGCGGACAGAATCCCATTGCCGAAATCCCAACAGCAGGCAGAATCCCGGCTCCAGAATACTGACAGCTGCAATCCCGATGGTGAATATTAGGGTTAGGTGTAGGGGTTAGGGTTAGGCACTAGGGGGGCGGGTTAGGGTTAGGCTGCGGGAGGGGAGGGTTCGGCTCAGGCTGCAGGGGGGACAATTAATTTACAGGCGCCCAAGATGGCTGCCTCACCTTTTACATGCTCCTGAACATCTCCATAAAACAGCTTAAATTCTACAAAAGTGACATTAGAAGCACAAGAAATATCCAAGGATTTACCTTTAACTGGTACTGCACTACATGGACATCTTTCCAAAATCAACGGATTGCATCCCTGCACTGAGATTCACATTGGATTGGATTGAAACCTCTGCCCTCTCCACCAAAACCCAAACTGGCATTACCTCTGCAGTGGACACCCCAGAGCAAGGTATTGTGGAATACAAATTATCTTTGGCTCCAGCTCCCCCTAAGACATCATTCACCTCTGTTCTCTTCTCAGCAAATAACTGATTTCTTGCACTAATAATCTAAAATACAGTATCCCCAGTCTCTGAAATCTGGAAGTCTGGTCATTTTAAAACACAGGATCCCATTTTTTTTTTCTCCCTGGAGACATGTTATCTTTACCCTTGCACAGAATATCTACTTCAAAAGGAGTCTCACACCTATACAATAGGAATGGCTTCTAACACCTTTCCACAAGCCTGCTTTGCCCTGGAATACTTTGTGTAACTAAATCATCAACTGAAAAGACATGTTAGCTTATTAGATACTCCTTATTCAAAATATACCTTTTGTACAAGAGAGAAGCAACTGGACATAGCAATGGCCAAATTATATTAGTCTGCTCATGAATCCCATTATAACTTCTGGACCATACACAGAGTTGAGAAAACAGAATATTAAAAACTACTTGATCTTCTCTCATCAACAAATGTAATTCATGCTCTCTCATCGATGACCCAATGTATTTTTACACCTCCAGCTTTATGCTTTCACTCCGCCCACCACGAGCAGCAGTTCCTATTGATCCAGCACAGGCTTCCATTCTTAAATCCCTTGGTATTTTCAAAAAAACTCAACGGGCAGTCGTGGGAAGCGAGGACAAAAATCTCTTATCCGCTGTAACCATGTAAGTTCCTTGCCTTCAGGTTCACCAGTCTCATATAGGAGACAAATAGAAGTGGTACCTATCAAACGGCCCTGTGCTTGGAAGAACAGATCATTAAACTCCCGCTCTGTGACTGACATCCCCAGAGCTCCCACACTCAATATAAAGAAAACTACAGGCACTCCGGTATGCCCAATCAGGTCTGTCCTTTGTAATGCCAGATCTATAAGAAACAAGACTGCCACAATTGCTGACCTTATTGAATCTGCAGATCTCGCCTGTATTACAGAGACTTGGCTAGATGAAAATGCAGCACCTATCTTGGAAGCTGCAGTTCCAACAAATTATTCTGTCATTCACAACCCAAGACTTAACTGCAGGGGAGGGGGAGTGGCCATCTGCTTTAGAAAAGCACTTAAACTTAGGGTCCACCCAATGGAAATGACTCACTCATTTGAGTGCATCGCTGCTCGGAGTTCTACAGAATTAGAATTCAGAGTACTTCTCATTTACCACCCCCCTGGAGATGGAAAGATATTTCTAAAAGAATTTGCAGGTATTGTTGCTGGACTAGTTCTGGAGTATCAAAGATGGCTGATCCTTGGGGATTTCAATGCATGGGTTGATGATGAGCTCTCACACCTTGGCCAAGATCTCCTGTGCACAATGAATGCTCTGGGCCTCACACAAGTCATCCCTTCGGCTACTCATATAAGTGGTCACACTCTTGATCTTGTCTTCCAGATTGGATTAGATGTCTCTGACCTAAATATAAATCCAGTCACGTGGTCAGACCACCACTCAATTCACTTCTCAGTTGCAACCGCTCAAAATAGAACTTTAACCATGGAGTTGACAAGGTATCGTCCAAGGAGGGGCATGACTCCCCAGGCTCTTGCAGCAAACCTGGATCTTTCTGCGGTAATGGGGGCCTGTGAAGATCCTTGTTCCCTTGTCCATTACTATAACAGGGATGTGACAGCTGCAATGGATATAATTGCCCCTGTGCGTATACGACCCCTCATACCACACCGTCAAGCCCCTTGGTTTGACAATAGTGTTAGTGAACTCAAGAAAAGGGAGCGTAGACTTGAAAGACGATGGAGGAAGACAAACCTGGTAGAGGATAAGTTAACACTAATCAAACATATAAGAGAAAATCAATCAATAGTCACCCGTAAGAAAACAGAGTTCCTTTCAAATTAGCTCAAGGCAGCAAACAATAGGCCGGCTCAGCTTTTCCGTACAGTGGAGATGCTTTGCAAACCAGCATGCCTGCAGCATGATGAAACCCTCTCCCAGTCTTTGCAGATAAAGTATCCTCCATCCGGGCTGGAATCCCCACAGTGCCATCAAAGGAGTGCCAAACTACCAAGCCTGCCAAGGTAAGCCACCTGTCTCCCTGGAACAGCTTTGACACCTGTGATCTGGACCCTGCTTCAACCAAGCTTCTCATAGGGTGTATAGACATTATTGGCCCTGTAATTGCAAAAATAGTTCAATGCTCTTTGCAAACAGCCATTTTTCCAGAACCACTAAAGGAAGCAATTGTTAGACCACTTCTTAAAAAACCTAATTTAGACCCCGACTGCATGACCAACTATAGACCAGTATCAAACCTTCCTTTTCTAGGAAAGGTCATTGAGAAAGTGGTGGCAATGCAACTGGAAACCCACCTGTCTACCCATGATATTTATGATCCATTCCAGTCAGGATTCAGGAGAAGACATAGCACTGAAACAGCCCTGGTATGTGTGCTTAATGATCTTTTGATGGCAAGAGACAGAGGTGATTGTTCAATCTTAATCCTTCTGGATCTCTCAGCAGCATTTGATACTGTGGACCATGGGATTCTACTTGAGCGCCTGAAAAATTTCTGTGGACTGGATGGCACAGTCCTTAGATGGTTCAAATCATTTCTCACTGGCAGGTCACAGAGAGTTTCTTCTGGAGTAAACTCTTCATCACCAGTGTCACTTCCATGCGGTGTCCCACAGGGTTCTATACTATCTCCCATGCTTTTTGCAGTATACATGCTGCCTCTGGGTGAAATAATCAGATGTCATGGCCTGGTTTACCACTGCTATGCAGATGATACACTACTGTACCTGACCTTTGCTCCAGGTACAAATGACCCAATAACAACCCTAAATGGCTGCCTTACTGAGCTTCAGGAGTGGATGAGTGCCAGTTGGCTGCGACTGAACCCTGATAAAACAGAGGTTCTTATGATAAGTCACAGGACAGGGCTACAGCATAGCCAACCAACAGGACTTACGCTTGGGGGTTCAGAATTACAAAACACTAAACATGTGCGGAATCTTGGTGTTGTCCTGGATAGTGGCTTGACACTTAAACATCATGTATCAGCCACAATCAAATCCTCATTCTTTCATCTGAGAAACATAGCCAGAATCAAGCACTTAATTCCCTCAGGAGATCTGCCTAAAGTCATACATGCATTTATATCATCACGCCTAGACTACTGCAAAGCCCTTTACCTCGGTCTCCCAGCAAAAGAATTACACCGCTTGCAGATGGTACAAAATGCAGCTGCCAGGCTATTAACCAACCAGCCCCGTTCCAGCCACATAACACCCATTCTCTACTCCCTTCACTGGCTGCCTGTCAGATGGCGAATTGCTTTCAAGATTGGATTAATAACTTACAAAGCCCTTCATGACCATGGCCCAGGGTACCTGAAGCAGTTTCTGATTCCCTACTGTCCCACTCGATTACTGCGATCCGTTGACGAAGGACTATTAACAGTACCTAGAATCTCACGGAATTCGTTTGGGGGTCGAGCTTTCAGTTTTGTGGCTCCAACCTTATGGAACTCACTTCCCCGCACTGTTCGAGAGGCCTCCACTCTAGAATCCTTCAAAAATAGACTCAAGACTCACCTATTCACCCAAGCATTTCACTAATGTCCCTTGTTTAAGCTTGTTTTGTATTTTGTACTGTAAATGAAAAGCACTTTGAGTCCTTTAGGAGAAAAGCGCTATATAAATAAAATTATTATTATTATTATTATTATTAATTAGGGTTAGGCTGCGGAAGGGAAGGGTTAGGGATAGGCTGCGGAAAAGGTGGATTAGGGTTAGGGGAAAGGTTAGAATACTTACCTGCATGCATCAGGATTAAGCTGCTGGGAATCTGCATTATCAGCGCCAGGATCGCGTAGCCAACCTACTTCGGCTTGGACAAATTTTATGTGCAGTGGTTTATATAGATATTATTGAAACTCTCTAATTTCTACAATTTTAATATATACTACTGTATATATGCATTGATCAATCCATAAACCAAAACCCAATTATTTCTGTATTATTGTGAGTGATTTAACAATGGTGAGTGCTGAGTTTTCTGTTTTTATTTATTTACGCAATGTGGTCACAAGCCACTTGCACCCCGGGCCTGGGAATGGCGAGTGCAGGTTTGCACCTCCAATCTGGGAGTGGTGAGTGCAGTGGATTTCTGACTTTGAATATTTGGTTCATTTTTAATTAACCTTTTTGTGATCACAGCTTTCTCATGCACCTCTGTGCAAGCTCATCTATATCGACCTGTGTCAGCAGCCTTTTTGGTAGTATGATAGAAGCTATGTTTGGTGACTGTCTTGCCTTTAAAAGCCATAAGGTAGTTGGCAGGTGAGCTTTAAACCAGTTATAATTTTTTCAGTTTAAACTCTGTGATAGCAGCTACCAGGTTTCCATAAGTATGACAGATAGTGTAAGACCTGCCTAGAAATGGGGACCCGTGATGTGGGCTGCAGGCTTAAATGCATTGATCAATACATGAACCAAGCCCCACTATTAATGTATTATGGTGAGCGATTTAACAATGGTGAGTGCTGAGTTTTCTCATATATATATATATATATACACACACAAATTGGACGGACCGGCACTCCTCTGAAGTAACAGCCTGCTCCGGTGCCTTCAGAATAGATGTAAATCCAGAAAAAACAAAAAGCTGTGCCACTCAGAGACTGATATTCAACAAATGTATTAAATGGTGTTACAAAAGTCCAACGTTTCGGAGCTCAATGGCCCCTTTGTCAAGGTTGATGCCGGGCGCCGGTCTCCCGGCATAGGTTAGTTAACCCTCGCCGGGATTCTGTAGTCTAGATGCCGGCGGTCAGCATTGTGACCACCGGCATCATAAAAGTATACCATATATATATATACATACAGTGCTCAAAGTGTGCCGGTATGCAACGGTATGACATACCGGCACTTCAAGCATTAGTATTTTTTTTTTCTCTCAGGACTGCAGAGCTGAAAGCGGAGAGCGGAGGTGTGGCATGAGCGCCGAGTGGGAAAGCTGTACATGCCGAGTGACAGTTTTACTCAGGCATGCATGCTCCGGAGCCCTGCTGTGCCGTCCATCCCTGCTACCCTAACAGCCCCTCATACTGCCCGCCGCAGCACAAATAATGTCTGTGCGGCTGGGTTCTCTACCATAAAAATTCCTCACTCTTACCACGCTGCGTAGCCCTGCATGGTATCAGCGCTGGCCTTATGTGTCTGTGTGTCCCAAAGTCTCTCTCACTCACCGACGCTGGGGAGCCCTGCAATGTGCCGCGGCCCGCCTGTGTGTGCGCTTCCCCTGCCGGAATGGGTCTGCCTCACTCACCCGTGCTGCGGAGCCCTCCAGTGTACCGACTGTCTGCCTGTATGCGCCTGTCTGGGACAGCAGAGGACGGGCTGTCCCCCGCTGGTGACAGAACAGCCCGCCATACTGGTCTGAGCCCTGAAGCTGTTTCTGCTGCTGGGGCCACTTAATTGCTGGGGCTTCATCCACTCTCCAGTTCCAACAATTGCTGCCACTCAGTCCCTGGCACTATCACTGCTCCCTGCTTCCCTCCGAGTCCTCATCACTCCCCCAGATGGATCCCTCTCCACTACACCATTACAGCCTTAAGTTAGAGTCAGACAGCCTCCGCCTAAGCTCTGTGCAGAAGCAACTGGTGAGTAATATCAAAATTCAGTTACTGTTCCTGTGCAGAGTGTACCCCACCTCCTCTGTGTACCCCACCTCCTCTGTGTATCCCATCACCCATGTGCCTCACCAACCCTGTGTACAGCACCACAACTGTGTAACCCACCACCCGTGTGCCTCATTACCTCTGTGTATCCCATCACCCCTGTGTGCCTAACCACCCATGTACCCCACCACATCTGTGTACCCCACATTTTCCTATGGGTGCGAATTTATGTGTTTTTTTTCATGCAAAGCTTGTGTTTTATTTTTTTCTGCGGGGGCCTATGTATTTCTTTATTTTTCTATTTGTGCCAATATGTGCAAAGCCTATGGGAGGGGAAGTTTAATTCTTCTGGGTGGCGTCTAAGTAATGGGCTCCCGACGGAGCAATTCAATTTACTTTTTAAGTGCCCTGAAGCACCGGATGTGTGGTCAAACCCGTCTAAAGTCATGGTTTCAGCACCCGAACCACCATTTTGGCACCCAAACCATGGACTTTCCGCGCATTTCTTCTCGCCACCTCAGGAGGCTGCAAAAAGAAATGTGTCTTCTGCAGCTAAAGGGTCCCTAACAGAGCAGCAATTGAATTGCTCCATCTGGCACCCATTAGAAAAGATGCCACCCAGAACAATTGAAGTCCCCCGTATGCATTTTATTTCTTTCCTGTTGGGGCCTATGTGTTCGTTTTTTTCTGTGGGTGCCAGTGTATATTTTTTTTTGTTGTTGTTGGAGCTGTCCCGTCATGTATACAGCGGCGCTGTCTGCTCTGTACAGTATGTGAAGATGGTCTCTGTACAGTTCGGGAGATCACTCTTCTTCCAGCTGTTCCAGGCGTGCTGCAGTGAGTCTGGTAATGAGTATGTTCATGTGCACTATATATGAGCAGTGTATGACCTGTCTATATCATTCAATGACAGTTTGTATTGAGTGAGAGAGGGAAGGAGAGTGCGTATCCACTAATAGAAAGTGGAACGAGAGTACGACTCCGACATCGTAATCGTACCATCATTTCCCATCCCCTGCAGAGCCTACACTGAACGATTAGTCAGTCAGTGCAGGCTTCCTCCCTCTTCCCTGAACATGGGCAATCTGTTGTTATTGGCAGACTGACCGGTATGTTCAGCCGATGATTGATGTCGGAAACGACCAGCGGGAGCGCGCATCGTTGGTAGTTTGCGACATTATAGTGCACGATTTGTGCACGATTAATGAGGGATTGCATGATTAAGATTTCGTAATCATGCAATCGCTCATTAATATCTGCTAGTGGATACGCGGCATAAGAGATACAAGGGATGAGAAAAGAAAGCAGGGAGAGAGAGATGCAGGAGGTTCCAAAGAGAGGGGAGGGAGTGGAAGGTGCAGAGGTGAGAAAGGGAAGGAGGGAGTGAGAGGTGCAAAGGGTGAGAGATGGATGCTGACACCCCCCCATTTTGAGTGGCCATGCCCCTCAGGATGTGAAGCCACACCCCTTGTGACGCGTGCCACGCCCAGTTTTTCAGGCGCACCATTGGCATTAATACACAGAAAGCCTCCATACCCCCACTTCAAAATTCCCACTTCGACCACTGTATACATATATATGTGTATATCTATGTATATATATATATATATATATATATATATATATATATATATGTGTGTGTGTGTGTGTGTGTGTGTGTAGGTATCCATCCTAAACTTCACTTTGCGCTACATTTGTCAGTCTTAATGACATAAACATATAAACAGTGCAATCTGCTGTAGCACTCGTAAAAGAAATAGACAACAAGGCCAGTAATGGAATCCAACATTTCACAACTGTAACATTCTTTTCTTTTATCAGGGTTCAGTGGCTTCCCTACCTGTTCTTACACCCGGTGTGGGTAGGGGTGGGCTGTCTTGTAGTGCGTGTGGAAAAGCCTTGCGCTGGCAAATTAGGTGGCATGGCCTCATGAGTGGGGGTGTGGCCTCATGGGATGGGCATGGCCTTGCAGCCTGAACCCTGTTTTTGTCACTCCGGGAGTGCCGGAGATGCGGATTGCCCCCAGGGACCAGTTTGCTTTGCAGTGCAGACTCCCTCACTGTGTAAGAAGCAGAGTGCTGCATGTAATGCTACAGTTCAGTACCTGGCTTCTCTCACTGAGGAGTCTGCACTTTAGTGTCACCCCTCAGTAGGTGACACCCGGGTGCTGTCCACACCCCCTTGTGATGCCACTGAAGGGATGAAAACACAATTCAAAGATCTTACTCACAGATCCAAATTTTAATACATACTATAATATGGGGCCTATTTATCAAGTATTTACCCCTAGAAAAACACGTTCCCTGGGGCACCCACAAATAATAAGTATCCCCCAAATATATCTATGGGGACTGTAGCAAATATCATAGATATCTGCAGTGATCTCTTGGTTTTGTTGCAAAAAGCAGCCCACATAGACGAATCTGATTAATCTACAGTACCAAGCTCCAGGAATATGAAGCAGCAGATCGCACATACGCAGGAGTGCTTTGGCTGTTAGGAAGTGCAAGCTCATGCAAACACTTACGTTTACACATCACAGGATCAGGCTTCTATATCTGTCTCAGCATGTGTACAATAGTACATCCCAGTGGTATTTAATTTCTTATTGCCATGAATAGCAGCCCATCAGTCACAACAATAAAACCATCTGCCTTATATTATGTAGGTCCCCCTCATGTCACAAAAATAGCTCCCCACATGCATGTATGAGCTTTGGGTGGTTATGACCATGTTGCCGGTTTATGCTGAATCAGGCCCAGAGTCTTATCCTGTGTAGTGTGAAAGTGAGGATGGAGTTGGCGGGTCCCATTCTCTGTTGTAAAACACACCGCATTTCAGAGGTAGCCATTATCAAGGGTAGGTGTGTCAGTACGGTCACTGTTTAAATGGATGGGACCACTTCCTGTATTGTATTGTATTGTATTGTGCTTGGTACCTGTGATGTTAAGATTAGTGCTGTCAGTTAACTTGAAGTTGAAAACATGTAATGGGGAGGGGTGAGTGTGCAGAGTGGAGGGATACAAATTGTAAAACATGTAATGAGGAGGGGTGAGTGTGCAGAGAGGAGGGATACAAATTGTAAAAGATGTAATGAGGAGGGTGGGAGGTGAAAAAACACACAGAGGGCCTGATTCAGAGCCGAACGCTCTGACAGAGCGCTCGCTCTGAATCAGGGCCGTCCTTGTTTTTCAGAGCGGCCTCCTGGCCGCTCGCATAGCTGTGGGTGACCACCCACAGCTATAGCGGGCGGCCAGAAAGATGGTCGCTATGGTCAAGACCATCACGACCATCAGGCTTGCAACGAGACCCCTGTGGTAGGGTCTCTTTGCCGCAAGCCCTAGAGTGCTTTCGGCTCTACCAGAGCCGAAAGCACTCCCACTGACATCACTTGTGATGTCAGTGGAGCCAGCCCCAGATGGTAGGCATTCCCATGGGAACGCCTCCATCTGGGCAGCCATGCCCCCGGCCCGCCCACTAAAGGGGGCGTGCTGTCACTCAACATCGACAGCACACCCCCTTTGGAATGAGACCCGGAGCGACGGTTTGCCCGTCGCTATCCGGGTCTCGCACATGCTCATGACGGAGCCAGCTCCGTCGTACACATGCGCACTGGGCCAACATCGACCCACTTGTAAGTGCTCAGCACTCGCGAGCGGGTCTGAAACAGGCGCAGACTTCAAACCAAACTCCACGTTCTACATAATACACATAAAAGAACACATTTGAAAAACTAATGACAAACGAACTACAACTTAGACACATTAGAAAAACAACATAGAACACACTCCAACATGAGAAAAGCAGAACAAACAGCCATAGAGGAACGATAACAGAGACATCACAATCAAAACAGCAAATAAATGGGGGGTACTGTAGTCATGAACAAAACAGATTACATTTCAGAATGCCAGAGAATACCTCAAGAATACTATCACATACACCAGAATGACATGTGACCTAACAATGGAATTTAAAAAAGAACTACAATTCTTTACAGAGGGGGTGACAACAGGCAATATCAACAGGAAAGAATTTGACTTCAACCCCACAAATCCAGTAATACCAGTCTTTATCATCTCCCAAGATACATAATAATAAAATCCAGCCACCAAGAAGACCTATAAAGTCAGATAAAAATTCATAGACAGCAGAACTTTCCATGTATATCAATCACTTCCTCCAGCACTATGTGGCAAAACAGACACCACACCTGAGAGACACCACACAGATCCTACAAACACTGAAAGATATAATATAGACTAACAACATGTGTATAATGTAGCAACTAGTGACATTACCTCCCTGTACACAGTCGTCGACCATCAACAAGACCTACAGAGTATCAAACACTTTCTTGACTCAAATACTACATTACATGTGACACATTCCCAATTCGTACTAGACCCCATTAAATTCCCCCTGGAACATAACTACGCCTGGTTCAACAATGATTACTATTTAAATCACACAGTGACCACTATGGGGACTAAGTTATGCAAACCTTATCATTAGCAAATGGGAGGATGATTACATATGGAGGGGGCATAATTTTGCTCAAATTTAGTCCTATGGCAAAGCTACATAGACAATGTCTTTTTTTTATCTGGCAACAACCTGAAAACTTCCTCAAGAAATTTATTGACCACATCAACAACAATGACAGGAATTTGATGTTCATCACAGCATACAGTAAACAAACACTTGACTGACATACAGATAGACAATCACAAAATAGAAATGAAAACATTCCATAAGAGCATAGATGTTAACGGTTTCATACTCTCTGCCATCAGCCATCAGCCCAACTGGTTAACAAACATACCAATAGGACAGTTCAAAATAATAAGGAGGAACCACTCAAAATTTACAGATTACCAATAACAGTGCAAGGAATTAACCCACAAATTCCTTGAAATGCATTACAACATCGAGGTAGTAGAGAAGGCATTATCAGACACAGGAAAACTAGACAGAGAGGAATCACTCAAGTACAAATACAATGACATAACTGACACACATTCCAGACATAATAACAATGTCTATTTTAAAACACAATTCAACGAAGTGGCAGGCAAAATTAATCAAATAAGCAACAAACACTGGCACATCCTCATGCAAGACGACTTGTTACAAACAATACTACAACCAAATGCTAAAATGATGTACAGAAATGTACCAGGTATAAAAAAAAAATTAGAAAAAAACATATACCACCAACAAGATACACAAAAACCACTGCTGTAAATGTATGGGATGTAGAACCACAAACACCACAGCAACAAAGCACACTACACATATTATCTCAACCATTACATGTAAAAACAACAAAATTAGAGAACAAATCACATGAATGGTATCATATACGTTATAACATGCCCCTGCTGTCTTCAATATGTGAGGCGCACCATTCGACCCCTGAAAGCACGCAATGAGTTTGCAAAATTCTTTGCAGATAAAGTATCCTCCATCCGGGCTGGAATCCCCACAGTGCCATCAAAGGAGTGCCAAACTACCAAGCCTGCAAGGTAAGCCATCAGTCTCCCTGGAACAGCTTTGACATAATGGATGCAAAAGACATTGCTAAAATTATCAAAATATTGCGACCCACCACCTGTGATCTGGACCCTGCCTCAACCAAGCTTCTCATAGGGTGTATAGACATTATTGGCCCTGTAATTGCAAAAATAGTTCAATGCTCTTTGCAAACAGCCATTTTTCCAGAACCACTAAAGGAAGCAATTGTTAGACCACTTCTTAAAAAACCTAATTTAGACCCCGACTGCATGACCAACTATAGACCAGTATCAAACCTTCCTTTTCTAGGAAAGGTCATTGAGAAAGTGGTGGCAATGCAACTGGAAACCCACCTGTCTACCCATGATATTTATGATCCATTCCAGTCAGGATTCAGGAGAAGACATAGCACTGAAACAGCCCTGGTATGTGTGCTTAATGATCTTCTGATGGCAAGAGACAGAGGTGATTGTTCAATCTTAATCCTTCTGGATCTCTCAGCAGCATTTGATACTGTGGACCATGGGATTCTACTTGAGCGCCTGAAAAATTTCTGTGGACTGGATGGCACAGTCCTTAGATGGTTCAAATCATTTCTCACTGGCAGGTCACAGAGAGTTTCTTCTGGAGTAAACTCTTCATCACCAGTGTCACTTCCATGCGGTGTCCCACAGGGTTCTATACTATCTCCCATGCTTTTGCAGTATACATGCTGCCACTGGGTGAAATAATCAGACGTCATGGCCTGGTTTACCACTGTTATGCAGATGATACACAACTGTAAGTGTCTTTTGCTCCAGGTACAAATGACCCAATAACAACCCTAAATGGCTGCCTAGCTGAGCTTCAGGAGTGGATGAGTGCCAGTTGGCTGCGACTGAACCCTGATAAAACAGAGGTTCTTATGATAGGTCACAGGACAGGGCTACAGCATAGCCAACCAACAGGACTTACGCTTGGGGGTTCAGAATTACAAAACACTAAACATGTGCGGAATCTTGGTGTTGTCCTGGATAGTGGCTTGACACTTAAACATCAGGTATCAGCCACAATCAAATCCTCATTCTTTCATCTGAGGAACATAGCCAGAATCAAGCACTTAATTCCCTCAGAAGATCTGCCTAAAGTCATACATGCATTTATATCAACACGCCTAGACTACTGCAACGCCCTCTACCTCGGTCTCCCAGCAAAAGAATTACACTGCTTGCAGATGGTACAAAATGCAGCTGCCAGGCTATTAACCAACCAGCCCCGTTCCAGCCACATAACACCCATTCTCTACTCCCTTCACTGGCTGCCTGTCAGATGGCGAATTGCTTTCAAGATTGGATTAATAACTTACAAAGCCCTTCATGACCATGGCCCAGGGTACCTGAAGCAGCTTCTGATTCCCTACTGTCCCACTCGATTACTGCGATCCGTTGACGAAGGACTATTAACAGTACCTAGCATCTCACGGAATTCGTCTGGGGGTCGAGCTTTCAGTTTTGTGGCTCCAACCTTATTGAACTCACTTCCCCGCATAGGTCGAGAGGCCTCCACTCTAGAATCCTTCAAAAATAGACTCAAGACTCACCTATTCACCCAAGCATTTCACTAATGTCCCTTGTTTAAGCTTGTTTTGTATTTTGTACTGTAAATGTAAAGCACTTTGAGTCCTTTAGGAGAAAAGCGCTATATAAATAAAATTATTATTATTATTATTATCTCTGTACAGTTTAGGAATGCCGGTTATGAGAAACACAGCTTGGAGTTGAATTCGAATTAAAACAAGTCTTGGATTCTCATCTTCGCTTGGGACAGCTCCAAAACTTAATCGATTGGAAGGGTTATGGTCCCAAAGAATGCTCTTGGATAAAGGCCTCTGTCTGTGCTCCTCAGCTCATTCATTCCTTTCATAATAAATTTTCCAACAAGTCTTTCCAGGGTCAGGAGCCCACCCTGAAAGGGGGGGAACTGTCAGGATGCGGCCTGGGTTCGGCCACTACTCACCCCTACACTGGCCTCTTCGTGTTCTGAGGCATATGGATGCCAGGCCTAGGCGCAGTTGTGGCTGAGTATTCTCCTCGGGGTCTGATAGAATCCTCATGTGCATGTCTTGGTTCCATTAGCATGGACATGAGCGCCGCCATGTTGGTTCGAGTCATCTGACTAGTATCTCCACTGGTAGCCTGCTGTCGGTCAGCTACTTAATTTGGCCAATGACCAGCTACCTAAGGGTATTTAAGCTTAGTCTTTGGAACAGGAAGTTGCCTGTACAACTTCGCTTCTCCAATGATCATTTGCTGAGACTGCGTCCTAGGCTCAACACTATCCTCCAGTGTTCTCCATAAAGTTGCTAACCCATGTGTTCTTTCTCTGCTTAGCATCTGGATTCCTAGTTGCTTCGCTGTTCCATGATTGGACCACCACAGCTGTTCTTCCATCTGTCAGTGTCTGGATTCCCAGTTACTTCGCTTTTCAGCATCTCATAACATGTGCCGATTACCATTGCTATTCAGCATCTCATATCAAGTGCTGATTACCATCGCTATTCAGCATCTCATATCAAGTCCTGATTACCATCACTATTCAGTGTCTCATATCAAGTACTTATATAGTCCTCCCATATCTATCTCTGTGTTTTCTCAAGGTACCTGCCCCAGGAGCTGCGACCAGTTCACTTGGTGCAGCAAAACCCATATCCCGCTTCGAGGGGTCACTGGTGAATACCATCAGGTGGACTAGACTCTGCGTCTTGGCATAAGTCTCGGCAATACCTGGGAGAGACGTATGAAGAGGACGTATATATTGCCCTCTCCTTTCTTGTCACCCACTGCCCTCCAGTGACATTTTGATCATGTGCCCAGGTATGACAATGTGTTTAATTTTACCACTGGCAAGCACAACTGCCACTGGTCACTGACTTACTTTGAAACAAGCAACATCATCCTCCTGAAGTTTATCAACTTGTTCTTGTCCAAATAATTTATCATACTGTGAACATCCTCATTAGTGTGAGATACACAACTATCCCCCTCATCCTGTTGCACTTGCACAGTAGCATCCTCAATTTCTATGTCTAAACCATCGTCATCATTACTTTTACTATTGCTCATCCTCACATTTAAGAGGGTTCAGAAATTGTGGGAGGAAGCTTCTCTACGATTACAGTGTCAGAATCAGAAATGTCAGACTCACACATAGCACTCATGGACACTCTTACTCTCACCTCATAGATCTGTGAAGTTTGTGAACACACAGTTTGTTCTTCAGCCTTAGGGATATATTTACTAAAGTGTGGCATTTTAAAAGTGGAGATGTTGCACATAGCAACCAATCAGATTCTACTTAACATTTATCTATAACCTTCTAGAAGATAATAGTTAGAATCTGATTGGTTGCTATGTGCAACATCTCCACTTCTAATAAACCCTCACTTTAATAAATATACCCCTTAGTGTCTTTTTTGTGCACTGATTTTAAAGTTGACAAATCTAGACTCAGAGCGAGAAGGTTGTGCATGCAGAAGATGTCTGACTGTGTTTGGCCCTGGAATTCGAAATAGGCATTGTAGTGCATAAAAGAGCAGCAGAACTACAACTCACAAAGTTAGGTCATAGACTGAGACTTTCCTTGCCACTGCAATTTTACATTTTTCTGCAGTATCTTTTGCCTTCATAGTTAGAGGTCATGTTTTCTTAAAGATTGCCAAACATTGTTTAGATTTGGAGTGCCATCCCTTGACCTTCTTTAAAAATAGGTGTTGAAGAGGTAATATGACTGCTAGCACTGGTACTGGAGTGCTCCTGTTCTTCTATTGACTGATTCATGATTGATTTTTTTTACACAAGGACAGGAGTAAAGCTAATATAGTTGAACTTTACTGCCACCACACCAAGTGAACATACAATGTGACAGCGAAGTAAGGGACTGTTACCTTTACTATGCAGTTTTATTAAAAGACTTGAGATTTTTTTTTTACACCAGAAAAATAACATTTATTTTTTTCCACTTTGTTTTGTATAGTAGCTGATGGGGACACAACTATATCCAGTTATACAGTAATATATGTTGCTTCTACAAAACACACACTCTTGAAATATGATTTCAATTTAATTATAAGACTTGAGATTTTTTTAGACACCAAAAAAAAGTAATTTTTGTACTTAATATTTTGGGGTGCAGCTGATGGGACAATACCAGGCCCTGTAAGCAAAGCAATATGCACTGCCTCTCCAAAACACACACTCTTAAAATATGATTTAATTTTAATTATGAAAGACTTTAAATATTTTTTGACACAAGTAAAAAATAATCCACTTTAATTATTTTAAGGTGCAGTTGAGAGGGACATGACCACACCCAATAACTACAGTTATATAAGCTGACTCTCCAAAACATATACTCATGAAATATTATTTAAATTGAATTATAGAAGACTTTAAATATTTTTTGACACAAGTAAAAAATAATCCACTTTAATTATTTTAAGGTGCAGTTGAGAGGGACATGACCACACCCAATAACTACAGTTATATAAGCTGACTCTCCAAAACATATACTCATGAAATATTATTTAAATTGAATTATAGAAGACTTTAAATATTTTTTGACACCAGTAAAAAAAAAATGTTTTCCACTTTAAATATTTTAGGGTGCAGCTGATGGGACACCACACCCAGTAAGTACAGTAATATACACTACCTCTCAAAAACATTCCCTTGAAATATGATTTAAATTGAATTCTGAATGACTTGAAGTTATAAAACAAGAAAAGTTGTCTTATTTGGGTGCAGTTCATTTAGACACAGCACAATATTTTTTAGACAGTTAAGCTTGAAATCACACGGTCTCTGCCCTCATACACAAGTGACAATGTATACTGCAGTGTAGCTGGATATAATTGTGAAAAACAATTGTAAGTGCAGCTCCCTTACAATTCAGTTCTAATACACACACACAAGAGCCTGTTTGCACTGGATTGCAGGTGCTACTAGTGTCTGACAAGCAAACACTGACAGTAGCTTGTTTGTAGTTTGCACTGGATTGTAGTTGCTAGCTAACAAATACATTAACAAAGATGTATGCAGTCTCTTACACTCTTCCCACCCACTCCATCTACTACATGTCTCTGATAGCATCTATTGAAGCACAACTACAGCCCAAACTTTCTCTCAATATACTCTCCTGTGTGAAATGACTCCTGATCATGAGGGAGGAACTCTAATATGCAATCCAAACTACATGAGATCCAATATTTCCAGGAAAATTATGTTTTGCCTCATTTTGAGATCCAAACTTGGATAGAAGACCCGAGTCGGGACTCTGTAATCTTCGGAAACCTCTGGTTTGGGTGTGTTTGGTTTTTCTGTAAAACTGAACTGCTCATCTCTACTTTTCAATATAACAAGAACATAGTGTCTAAGGGGTCTATTTACTAAGCCTTGCAAGGAGGTAATGTGAACTGAGATAAAGTACCAGCCAATTGGCTCCTAACTGCCATGTCAAAGGCTGTGTTTGAAAAATGACAGTTAGGAGCTGATTGGTTGGTACATTATCTCAGTTCACTTTATCTCCATCTAACAGTTCGTAAATAGACCTACTAAATATCCAATGTTATTCCTTCAATGGTACACAATGACACGTAATAAACACAATGGAAATATAATAGTGACACATGCAATAAAGACAATCCCAAGAAGTCCTTACACATAAACCAAGCAGTATCTTTGTAAAATATTATAAAGTTTAAATTGATAAAAGGAAGCAGTCCTAAAGTTTAAGTAGGGTGGACTAAAAAATACATTTTAACTGTTTAAACCATGCACTTTTTCAGTGGTAAGAGCAAATTCACTAACATAGGTTCAAACCCTTCTTACTAGGATTTTTCCAATGATCGGAAAGTGTGTGCATCCTGATATGTGCGTAATGAACAATTAGGAGTGTTTATGCAAATAAAAAAGCAACCTGAGTCTACATTCGTTGTAATTAAGAAATTACCCTAATTTTCTAACCTTCATTAAATGAATCAAAGTTAAGTTACTAAGTTATTTGCATTATTATTATTGTTGTATTATTATTCTATTGTAGTAAATAACTGCTCTACTGTTATGTGGAATTTGATTTGAAGTACGTAAGTTCTAAAACTATACAAAACATTTCTAAATAAAGCAAATACTATTTTACTGCATAAATAAAGTTTGCAAATGCCTTTTAATAAAATATAAACCCCCAAAAAAACAGGGCTGTTAACAAATTGCCATGTAACTAATGCTGGTTTGTGGACAAACCCCTTATTTTTATATTTGATGTTTGATGCTATTGCTTTTTGCCTGTTTTTCATTTCACAGAAATGTGTCATGTGCAAGACAGAATTCCACTTAGAGTCGACATTTTTGATGAGAGGTAATTTGGATTTCATACAGCAAGTGATGTTTCTGTTACATGAATACAAGAAACACAGTAATTGATCAGAAGAAAGGAGCTGACTATCCTGTTCACTTGGTGTAGCTATTCGGGGATAGTGAAGATCAAAATAGTGATGTTTGCTGTAAATAAGCCATTCCAGGAAATGAACCACTGGACCCTCAGTAAAGCCATTATATTTCTGTCTCTTAGCTGAGACTAAATAGCTGAAAAGTCCATTACAACAGTAACAGAAGATCTGACGGGTGACACGTTTGATCACCACCAGTAATAGTGTTACTAGAACACCAAATTATACATGTATACAGGTTATTGGGCATATACAAAATAAGGATCAAATAGCTTATTCCATTGTACTTCCTATTATTTCCTTACACTTTAATTACTGTCATCATCATCAGTGTGTATTTGCATCTGTCCTCTAGTAGGTGCAAATAACATGCCTACTAACAAGCATACATGTGTGTTTCTGTTTATGGCAACATGCCTTTTTGATGTACTTACTGTAGCTTTGCCACTCCCCACCCCTCCCCCCAGTTCAGCCGCTGCATGTCTGTATTTGCGCATATGAGCCCGTTCCCTTGTGAAATTGTGCTCCACAAACTGGTTGTATGTTCTCCACAACAGGCTGTTATGATCCGCTGCCAGGATTTCTGACTGTCTTGCAGATTCCAGTCCTGACTGTTGCTAGGCAGCAGGGAAGCTGTCAGTATGTAGAAGTTTTCAGTTGCAGTCAGCCTGTAATCAAGCTCTCACTGTGTGTGCATCTCAGCTGCAAATTAATCTCTAATCAAGAAGCTGGTTTGCATTGGTCATTCCTCCTGTTAAATTGCAGTCAGTCCCAGCATTCCCTGCCAGTGATAGCCTGTTCCTAGTGTCCAGTCTGTTTTGGTTCCATCCTGCTCCTGGTCTCCTGTCTTATCAGAGCCATTTTCCTATGCTATTCATCTGTGTTCCTGGTCGAGTATCCCCAGTCTGCTGTGATCGTGTTACCAGCCTGTGGCCTAGTCACATTATCAGCCTGTGGTCCCGCCGTGTTACCAGCGATGAAGCTAAGCCACATTATATATCATCCACATCAGTCTACAGTACAGCTGCACCATCTGTAGCAAGCCGCTATTCATTCCTGTTTACAAAACAGTGGTTTCCATTCATACTTGCGACTCTTACCATCAAGTGCAGCCCAACCACAGCACATCTCCATCGCTATCTGCAGCCCACTCCCAGTACGGTGTGCGATCATATCTGTGGAACTAGAATATCCACTGCCAACAGGGAACTGCCTTACCTATTGTCCACATGCAGGTATATCATGCCTTGCCAAGTCCATCACTGGGTATTCAGATTTAACCTCTGCCCAGAACAAGATTGCCAGCTCAGGTACATCCTAACTGTGTACCATCTCTGACCTTCAGGTGTCAGTAAGATAAGTCCACACTGTGCTGAGAGTAAGTCCTGGCACCAGTACCGGTGTGCATACCCAGTCACTAAGAGAACAATGGGTTGGTGTTATAGGCGGAAGATCTCACTTAGTGACTCTGTGGGTTTATCTTGCATCACACTGCAGCATCATAACACAGGGCTTTCATCTATAAAGAGAGAGCAGTGCAAGGGTGGTTTAAGAGGGATGGGGGCCGTGTGCAGACTCCGTGTGAGCCCCTTCCTCTCTACAGTGCAGTAGACTCTGAAATTGTGCCAGAGTCTACAGCACATGTGCAGTCTTTGGTACCATGTTGGTTACGCCATTATCCCAGAGATTTCTCTAATTTGCATGCACAAATCTCTAGGAATATGGCCGCCGCGCCATTTTCCCCGTGAATTGTGTTGCTGCTGAAGTGCCAACATGGGACTCCTGAGAGGTAAGTATTAACCACCCTGCACCCATTATAGATACGCCAATGGGCCAGTGTATAACTAATTGGCTCATGACTAATCCCATTCTACATTCTTTTTCACCCTGCTTTGATGTGTTTCTGTCTTATTTGGATCAGCATAAATTAGGATTTAAAGCATACATTTCATATTGTCCTAAAAATATTTAAAATTGAAAAGAAACAAATTATCCTAACTAGTTTCTGTGTTCACACTAATATTACAGATAAATAAATAATGGGACTTGTCAAAGTCACCTTCTAAGTTCTCAACATATCAGTAATTTATAAATGTTAACCAGGGGTATGATCTTCACATACAGTCAGGTGCATAAATATTGGGACATTGACAGAATTTTCATATTTTGGCCTCTATTCACCACCACAATGGCTTTGAAATGAAACAAACAAGATGTGCTTTAACTGCAGACTTTCAGATTTAATTTGAGGGTAATTACATCCAAATCAGGTGAACGGTGTAGGAATTACAACGGTTTCTATATGTGCCTCCCACTTTTTAAGGGGCCAAAAGTAATGGGACAAACTAAACAATCCTAAATCTAACTTTCACTTTTTAATACTTTGTTGCAAATCCTTTCCAGGCAATTACAGCTTGAAGTCTGGAACGCATAGACATCACCAGACACTGCGTTTCATCCCTGGTGATGCCCTGCCAGGCCTCTACTGCAAATGTCTTTAGTTTCTGCTTGTTCTTGGGGCATTTTCCCTTCAGCTTTGTCTTCATCAAGTGAAATGCATGCTCAATCGGATTCAGGACAGGGGATTGACTTGGCCATTGCATAACATTCCACTTTTTAGCCTTAAAAAACTCTTTGGTTGCTTTTGCAGTATGCTTCGGGTCATTGTCCATCTGCACTGTGAAGCGCCGTCCAATGACTTCTGAAGCATTTGACTGAATATGAGCACATAATATTGCCCGAAACACTTCAGAATTCATTCTGCTGCTTTTGTCAACAGTCACATCATCAATAAATACAAGGGAACCAGTTCCATTGCCAGCCATACATGCCCACGCCATGACACTACCACCACCATGCTTCACTGATGAAGTGGTATGTTTTGGATCATGAGCAGTTCCTTTCCTTCTCCATACTCTTCTCTTCCCATCACTCTGGTACAAGTTGATCTTTATCTCATCTGTCCATAGGAAGTTGTTCCAGAACTGTAATGGCTTTTTTAGATGTTGTTTGGCAAACTCTAATCTGGTCTTCCTCTTTTTGTGACTCACCAATGGTTTACATCTTGTGGTGAACCCTCTATATTCACTTTTGTGAAGTCTTCTCTTGATTGTTGACTTTGACACATATACACCTACCTCCTGGAGAGTGTTCTTGATTTGGCCAACTGTTGTGAAGGGGTTTTTCTTCACCAGGGAAATAATTCTTCTGTCATCCACCACAGTTGTTGTCCATGGTTTTCCAGGTCTTTTGGTGTTGCTGAGCTCTTCGGTGCGTTCTTTCTTTTTAAGAATGTTCCAAACAGTTGATTTGGCCACACCTAATGTTTTTACTATCTCTCTGATGGGTTTGTTTTGATTTTTCAGCCTAATGATGGCTTGCTTCACTGATAGTGACAGCTCTTTGGATCTCATATTGAGAGTCGACAGCAACTGATTCCAAATGTAAATGTCATACCTAGAATCAACTCTAGACCTTTTACCTGCTTAATTGATAATGAAATAACGAGGGAATAGCCCACACCTGTCCATGAAATAGCTTTTGAGTTGATAGTCCCATTACTTTTAGCCCCTTAAAAAGTAGGAGGCACATATAGAAACCGTTGTAATTCCTACACCATTCACCTGATTTGGATGTAATTACCCTCAAATTAAATCTGAAAGTCTGCAGTTAAAGCACATCTTGTTTGTTTCATTTCAAAGCCATTGTGGTGGTGAATAGAGGCCAAAATATGAAAATTCTGTGAATGTCCCAATATTTATGCACCTGACTGTATATCAGTAATTTGTTTGTGCACTGCAGTACTTACACAATTACTTTTTCAGAAGACTTTAAATATACCATAATTTGCTTATACTTTTAGACACGGCAAAGAAAGTCTACCCAAAATGGTCTAAAAAGTATCTTTTTTTAAAAAAAAATTAAAAGAGAGTGAACTAAATATTGATGTGTGTATTTTTTTTCTAAATACCAGTTTAGTTTTAGTTTGAATGATATGAATACAATGTGTACAATTAACACAACAAGGCATACCATTGTGAATACTAGAAATTATTCCTAAAATATTCCTGAGTTTATTTGCAAGGATGTTGAAAATCAGGGCATTATACTGTATGCCCCATATCTGGACTTCTTAACGCTTTCTCTAATGTAGGACAGTTTATCACAAATTTGATCCTCAGGGGCTCTAATAGTTCATATTTTCAAGACAACCTGTGGATCTTTAGAATGTGCCAGCAGTTAGGAATGAATTTGCATGTTCGCCAACTAGGTTATCTGGAAAACATAAAATGTTAGGCATCCTGAGGACAGAGTGGGGTAGGTTGTTAAAGTAAGTATGAACATTTTTTTGAAAGAGGGTACTATCTACTTTTTAAATGAAAGGTCCCTATAGTTTCTAGAAGCCAGGGTGAGGAAGATATGGGCATGGGCATTTCACATCCCCTACCCCAACCCTGGGTTGCTTGTTTCTGATACTAAAACAGTAGGAAATTTCTATGTGCACAAAAGGAAATAGTTATGGTCATTACAAGTGAATTATTATTTATTCACATAGAAAATATAATACTTCAAAGCACTACCTTCCATGATCCTTGGTTGAGAAAAGCTCTTTATAAAATTGTAATTAGTGGAACCTGCCACTAGACATGCATCATCCATAGATACCAGACACTTAAGGAAACTACAGAGATGATTTACAATATCTCTCCAAGGAACCTATATAATATAATCTTGTTTCCTATGCATACATGTAAAAAATTATATTTGATTTAGTGAAGTATATTCAACTCACTGCTATGTTCTAGAAGAATGTTAAAACATTCATAGAACTTATTGTAGAAATGTTTTTGAACATGGTAAGTAGAGCAGTCCAAACCAAGATTACAGTAGCAGCACACTTCTACCCTGAAGTCACAAGAGAATTAAGAAAATACTTTAAAAAGTCCTGAAATTGTTTTAAAATTTCCAGTTCTCTAGGCTCAGTTGTCTTGTGATGAATTGTCCATACTTTCTACTCTTTCCTAGACAGGGGTGCCATGAGGGGTAGGGAGCAGGTACAATTTATCCGGGCATGCCAAGAGGACCCGGAGCACACAAGTACCCGGCTGTCTAAAGTTTTTTTTTTGCATTCATTTAAAATGGTTTCTTATAATTATCAACTATACCACTGCAGGGGGGAGTTATCCAGTATGTTTATGTTCTCTCCTCCAGCCTATTTAGTAAACAGTGACCACATACACAGCCGCCATGGAGCCTCTGATCTTGCGAGATGATGACATCATCATCTCACGAGTATCTCACCCAGCCATGGTTTCTACTTACCTGAATCCCCTAGGCACCAGCAAAGGGATCCAGAGCCACCCGCCCGTGTCCTGCCACATGATGAGGTGCAGCAGGAATAACCCGCTCCACCCTCACTTCAGTTCTATCGCCAGCGGCACTGCATACATCGCGATTTCATGAGCAGAGTGCGGGTCTGAGGTATGGCTCCTAGCATCAACCCTGGGTACCTCTGACCACACTGTCCAGACAATAGACATAGGAGATCCCAAGCACTATACATGCAGATGAAGTCAGTGCCATCATTACACTAATACTGTCTATGCTAGTTAATATACTGTGAGGACAGGTGTGTTTGTCCCATCTACTGACACCATCTCACCCCCCCTGTGCCCAAACAATACCCCCCAGACACACCCCTTCTCTGCCTCTATACACCTCCCCACCCACCTATCTCTCCCTGTTTCCAGTTACTCTGCTTCCAGACACCCCCTTTCCTCTCTCCCTGCTTTCAGAACACCCCTCCCCCCCTGTGTCAGTACCACAGTTGGTAACCCCTCCTGTTACCAGACATAAGCCCTCCCTGCTGCCAGACACCCCTCTTCTTGCTGATACTCATACTGCCATACCACCCTCCATGCTTCCAGACTCTCCTCCTATACTGCCATACCACCCTCCATACTGTCAGATTCTCCTCCTATCCTGCCATACCAGCCTCTATTCTCCCAGACTCTCCTCCTATACTGCCATACCACCCTCCATGCTAACAGACTCCCCTCCTATCCTGCCATACCACCCTCCATGCTGTCAGACTCTCCTCCTATACTGCCATACCACCCTCCATGCTCCCAGACTCTCCTCCTATACTGCCATACCACCCTCCATGCTTCCAGACTCTCCCCCCATACTGCTATACTTCTCCCCCTAACTGCCAGACCCCCCACCATTCTGCCATACACCCTACCCTTACCCACATACTGCCATACTCTGTCCCTCCCTCTCCCCCACTCTGTAAGTATGTAAGATCATACCTTCTAATAAAGCAACTAGACAGAACTGATTTCTGCATGACTTAACTCTTCTTTTATTGTAAGGAAATGCTTGCTTCCTTTGTGAAAAGGAACATACAAATATTTTCTGTTTAAGAAGAATTTGCTGTATGTTATGTAGTGGCATATTAATTAATTATTGTGGCAAATCCAATAATTACTTATCATCTCTGTTTGCGACAATAACAAATTATGATTCGCTCGAATGTATTATAATACACTTTTTGGTATGTAAGTAGTGAAGGGATTGCATTTGCAATTCCTTCACTGCTAGTCTGGGAGCAAGTCGCACTACTGCGCATGGGCGGTCTTTTGTCCATGCATGCGTGAATAGAGAGCGCCGTCTCTGTACTTTTGGCAAAATTTAGCCTTTGGGCTGTTAATGGCGAACACCATTAGCTACTGGGGCCAAGCTATTGTATGCATCACATTCTGGAGCTTGGTAAATTTAGCTAAAAAGAAGCCCCCATGAAAACCTTAGGGGCTGCTTTTGCAAGCAACAACAAGAGACTGCAGCAGTTATATCTGCTTTGGTCCCTGCCTGTACACATTCGGGGGATACTTATTATTTGCGGGTATGCCCCCAACATGCTGTGGCCCCATGTAGTTGCTGTACCGGGGCCCAAGATTTCTCTTGGCAGCCCTGTTCCTAGGTAGTAAAATATGCATGTGCTATAAACATATCTGTGTTTATTTCCTATTTTGCATTTATTCTGTATTTCCATTTGTTATTACTATTTCCTAGTTTTTATATATAAATATACGAATTTGTAGTAGCAAAGAACAGGCTGAGGTTCATATAGACAAGATGTTAAAGAATTTTTTGGAACGGGGCTACAGTGTTGAGGAACTGGTCAAGGCTAAGAATAGGGCTTTGTCACTTTCAAGGGAGCAGGTGTTCTCCAAACAAAAGAAAAAGAATGAGGACCAACAGGCCTTTATGCCCTGGTTTAATCACTACCATCCCCTTAGCACTAGGATCAGTCAGGCCACCAAGAGTTTATGGCCAATAGTTCAATCAGATTCCACCCTTAAATTACAGGATAAACGTCTTATGCCCTGTTACTCCAGGGGCCGAAATATTAGGGATATGATTATGCGGACTGACATCACCGATATTTGTATTAAGAAAAACATTACATCTACTTTCTTGTCCCTTAAACCAGACACCCTCTCAGTGGCAAACATTTGGCTATTAAATATAGACTCACGTGTCTCACGAAATTTGTAATATACCTCATAACTTGTCCTTGCGGACTAAGTTATGTGGGAAAGACCGAGAGAACTATTAGAGAACGGATGGCTATTCATCGTTCTGCCATCAAAGCCGCTCTTGAGAGTGGGTGCAGCGACCAAACTGTTGCCAGGCACTTTCTGAAAATGGGACATGGGATTTCTACTTTACGTTTCATCCTTATTGACAATATACCCGAGTCTATACGGAGGGGAGACAGGCGTGGCAAACTTCTGCGCTGTGAGGCTGGATGGATCCACAGATTGGGTACTCTTTCCCCCTGGGGTTTGAATGAAAGCTTGGGACTGCATTGCTTCGTATGATGTACTGATTATATATTATTATGTAGGTTTATTTGAATGATATTTGCTTATTGGTGCATGACATAATATGCACATAGCATTTTAAGGGTTCCTACATATTGTTATACTATACCTTTGATGTTATATATGTTTTCAGTTTTTGTTTGGTATGTGTTATCTTGACAGCGTGACTCCCACAGATGATGTCATATTTCAGCGCCTGTCGGGATGTCCGTCGATTGAGACACATGTGGTGTTGGTGGTGGTTATTTAAGGTCAGTGTTCCTGTATGTGTTTTTTACATTCAGATGACGAGACAGATTAAAGTCTCGAAACGTTGAAGTCTTTCAACCAGCTGTGTACTGGTATTTATTGTGCTGAGTGCCGCCGTCCATGTTCTAGTGATGTTGGATACCTGTTGATGGGATACCTAGGAGGGCACCGGCCATTCTGCTACGTGACTTAATGGAGTGCTGCTCATCCATGGAGTGTCTAATATATATATATATATATATATATATATATATTATTAAAGGTTTTTCCAAAATGTGTGTGCTGAAAGCCCCTTTCTGGGAGATACAGAATAAAAAAAAAGTTATATGGTAATCACAACAGGGGATTGCAGCAAAAGCACTTCCCAACACAGTAGAACAAACAGAATTAGATACATAAATATATCACATCATACTGGCTATAGAAATCCTGTTAAAACATTTTTATTCAATAACCACTACTGGTCCTATGTATTAATAATTGCGGAACTGTCGCTATTAATAAGTGTCTGTTTAATGGTGCATACGCACAGTGGGCCTGATTCAGACCCGCTCGCTAGTTGCGTCCGCTCGCTCCCAGCGTATGGAAATTCAGCTAAGTGAAGGCAAGACAGCCACTCGCACGTCAAGGCATAAGCACGCCCACTATGTCTGGGCGAGCGATCACTTTGTGTTTATAGACGCCCATCAGCCTGTCTTTAGCCGCCCACTTGCATACATCATCTCCAGGAAGTATATACAACCATCGGTACATCGGGATCCATCGAATCTGACCGCAGCACTTGCGGTTGTCTGAACCTTACCACAAGCACTGCGAGCACTTCAGTGTTAAAATAAACCAGGTGACGTGTACTATGACGCTGCCTGATAATTATACACGCCCTAAAAACGGCGTGAAAACACTCATGCATGCCTGTGTCCGCAACTCCACTCCCCCGTTACTACTGCCCTGCCCCTATTACCACCCACAAACGGCCTATCCTGTCACTCATTCCACTGGGCTGTCTTTGCAGGGCGAGCGAGAAATTTGCGATCGCTCATACTAGTTTGCACATGCGCACTGCAAACTACACGCATGCGCACATTGGTGAACATCATCTGCAACGAGCGGCCGCTTGCTAGCGACCGGCCAATGGCATAACTTCATCCCAGGTGCCCGGAGGCAAGATAAATTTTGGTGCCCCCCCACCCCCCAAATTAAAATGTACCACCCCCCAGAACCTATGCCAGCCCTAGCTGCCACTGTGTTCCCCTATGCAGTTCCTTTTATACAATGCTACCAGTAGTGGTCCCCCTATGCAGTGCCCTCAGTAGAGGTCTCCTTATGCAGTGCCCGCCTAAGTAGTGCCCCCCAGTAATGGTCCCCCTATGCAGTGCCTCCAGTAGTGGTCCCCCTATGCAGTACCTCCAGTTGTGGTCCCCCTATGCTGTGCTCCCAGTAGTAAGGCCCCTGTAGTGCCCCCATACGATGCCTCCAGTAGTAATGCTGCTGTAGTGCCCCCATATAATGCCCCAGTAGTAAGGCCTCTGTATTGCCCCCTGTAGTGCCACCATATGATGGCCCCTGTAATCCCCCTTTAGTACTCCCAGTAGTAAGCCCCCAGCAGTAAGCCAACAGTAATAAGCCCCCTGTAGTGCCCCCAGTAGTAAACCCCTTGTAATAAGCCCCCTGTAGTAAGCCCCCAGTAGTAAGCCCCCAGTAGTAAGCCCCTTGTAATGCACTCCCAGTAATAAACCCCTGTAATAAGTGGCAGCCCCCTGTAATGCCCCCTGTAGTAAGCCCCCTGTAGTAAGCCCCCTGTAGTGCCCTCCCAGCGCGCACACACACATACAAGAAAAACTTACCTTAAACCCCGCTCCAGTGCCTGCTGCTGTCCGTCCCCGGCGCCCGCTCCTCGGAACTGTGGGAGTGACGTCATGACATCACTCCCATAGTGCACTGCGTGACCAGGAAGCCGGAGCTCAGGAGTGAGCTCCGTCCTCCGGCTACCGCCTGGGGGAGAGAGGGAGCCGGGCGCACGCTGGTAACACACTCAGCGGGCGCCCGGCAAATGGAGGATTGCACCCTCCATAGTTACGCCACTGGAGGTGGAGCACTGATCAGCGGCGCTCCTTGTCCATGCAGCTCCTGGTGACAATGGAGCCAGGTGCCCCCTTCAGGGCTGGCGCCCGGCGGCAAATGACTCCATTGTCTCCGGGAGTTCTGCCACTGCGACCGGCCCTGAATGAGCTCCAGTGTCAGTATCCGCTCCTTGCCAGATGCTGTGGGAGAGAGATTGGAAGATCTCTCTCCTGCTTGCAAGCCTCCATAGGCCTAAAGCTTTTTGGAGTTTGGTACTGTATATAAGGGTCAGATCATAGTCCCCATTGATAATAATGGTGACTGTGATCTGCAGTGCTCATTAGCATTCTGCAGGAGATTTCTGTAAAATCTTCTTCATTAGGTTCTTAGGGGGTGATTCAGCAATGGACGGAATTGCAAAGCTGCACGCAGAATGGGTCCTGCGCATGCGCAGATTCCGATAATCAAAAATCTGCGTTCAGCATTGCACTTGCATGCAATGCTGAGCCAGCCTCTTAGTACATAGCAAACAAAACCATACAATTACAATTATACAATTGCAGTTTCTACAAAATGTTATGAATAAAATGCTTGATAAATAGGTCCCTATCAGTTGTGTCGCTAGGGGTGTAAGGACTGCACCGGGTGTCACAGACTAACATCACAGAGCAGCGCTCCGTCACTGAGGAGGAGCCAGCAGTGCAGGGGGAGTCTCTGCGGGAAATGCGGCATCTCTGGGAGTGTTGGGCATGACCCAAGAGTGATGACACTGGGCGGTCACGAGGTCATGCCCCTTCAAGCTAGGCCACGCCCCTTTTGGGTGGTTTCCTGGTCGCACTGGGTGTCACCAACTCCAGTGCTACCACTGGCCCCTATGTTTTTAAATGAAGTTTAATATGACATTCTGTCTTTCTGTTAGAGAAAATTCACAACAGGCGTTGTTTTTAAGTTGCTACATTTATGGAGGCAAATTCTTGTATAGTATCTCTATTTAATTTAGATTGTGATATTATTTTGGTATAAGGCAGATAGTAACTGAAGATTTCCTAAGAGTGTCTGCTCTGGAATTAAATGTTAATGGTAGCAGAACAGAGTGTTTACTAGTATGTGCAAGATATCATTTGAGTGATATTAGTCAGTTTTAGAAATATCAGGTGCAATTGTTTTGATTAATCCTCTCACACTCACATATCACCCACGCCCAGGTGGGTCTTGTTACGACATATACCGTAAATTCACATATATTGGAAATTAATTTACCATAATTCCTACCAAAATGTAATGGCCTGTGTTGAAAATTAAACAGCCGTAAAGATAAAGCACATTGTGACCTGAAAAGACCTAGGGCAGTGTTGGCTAACCTTGACACTCCAGCTGTTGTGGAACTATATATCCCAGCATGCCCTGCCACAGTTTTAGCATGCCCTAATAGCAAAACTGTAGCAGTGCATGCTGGGTTATGTAGTTCCATAACAGCTGTAGTGTCAAGTTTAGCCAACAGTGACCTAGGGGGTATTTGTCAAACACTGGAGAGAGAGAAAAGTGTGATAGATAAAGCACTAACCAATCAGCTTCTCACTTACATTTTGCAAGCTGTGTTTGACAAATTACAGTTAGGAGCTGATTGGTTAATACTTTTTCTCTCACAATTTTATCTCTCATCAAGCTTTAGTACATAGACCCCCTAATGCTATTTACTGCTATAGTTCACACACTGATGCTTATCCAGGATGCTGTAATCTATTACATTTTAGACAGTTAATTTAAAGTCATGAATTTTATTTTTAGCTGTACTAGGAATCTGTTTTATTATTATGTACATGGATACACAGAACCACAATGTCACAGAAAAAGTGGAAAGAGATCTAACTTTAACATGTTTTAATGAAACAGATTGTCAGATCTAGACACAGGAGACTGTTACAGGAACAAATTGCTTGGCGATACTAAACTGAATTACAGTTGTGATTTCATTTCACTGCTTTTCTTCTGTATCAACTTTGCTGACTAACACAATGAGACTTGATTTATATTTTTTGGCAAACTTACTCCATCACAGTAACACTGTTCCCTAACTATAGTTGGGAAAAAATTGATCAACACTAGCCTGTATACACCTTGCAATAATGCCAAGCACTGCTTTTGTTTTCTGCAAGATATACAGAGACATCATGGTTAGATGTTATTAAGCAATCATATGGAACAAATTTCAATTTATAAATGTAAAAAATAGAAACAATAATGTAGTTTATAGAATTTTGTTTATTTAATTTTAAAGGAAGTATAGCTTAAATAAATGCTTAAGCTCTTCAGTGCGGGCGAGGGACTCATCCCTACAGTTTTGGTGAACATTATTGGTACCTTGAATTTTAAGAATATCATGTACAGCAACTCCTGAATAAAAGAAATGTAGTGAAACAGATTTGGTCTATAGACACTAATGTTTGGCACAGAACAGCTAAGGATAAAACAAGAACAATCTGAAAAAGCTATAGGATGAAAAACTATAAAAATTAAAGATTGTCGTGATACAATTATTGCCAACATTTTGAACAATTCAAATCAATTTGAAAAAAAAAAAAGAGGTATATTAGACTCAAATGTGATAAATTAGAAATTAGACTCTAATGTCACCTGTGATAAATTACCAGCGAGAGAGGTTTAGAGCCAGATTTAAGGTTGCTGTTAGGGTTAGGAACAGGTGTAAAGGTGAATTGAAATTTGCTAACTAACTATCCATCTGTGGATAAAGTTTTCAGCTTCATTATTGTAGAATATATATGTATTGACTATTTATGTTATTCTTTGTGTGAAATTTATATTATCCCCATTGTTGATAGGAGTGAATTTTGTTACACACCACTTGATATTTTACAGCCTTAGAACCAGAGCCAGATTATCGGCAAGGTAGTACAGGCAGGTGCCTAGAGCCCAGTGCACACCTACCACTGCCCGTAGGACACAGACTGAGAGCCAGAGCCCAGAAGCTGCAGCCACATACCATATGACAAGGGGACCAGCTTGGAAATCACCCAGGCTGCCGGAGCCAAGGACTATTGGGGACTAGTAGGTACATGTAGAGAATGGGGCAACGTATTACTGGGTAAATCCCATGAAACTATGCAGAGGGCTCAGAGGAGCATGTGCTGATCTCTAATTGGAGGAGCCCATCACATGCTTCTCTGCCCCGTGGAGATCAGCAGCAGGCTCATGGTGGGAGATTCATAGTGAGAACAAAACAGCAACAGGTAAGTGGATCTATGGGGGGTGGTATGGTATGGGAAGAAGGGAGGGGGGTGGTAATTGGTATATTTGGGGAAACTTTCTAGTATAGAGGAGTAAGTTGTGTGTGGGTCTTCTTATGAGGGTCAGATATGACGAGGAGGTTACTGCTTTTTAGTGGGTTTATTAACATTTAGGGTTTATTTTATTAGATGGAGGAATGAACAGTAATGACTGTGAATGGAATTACTGATGTGGATAAGGGAATGATTATATGGGGGTGGTCAGTTATAGTGAATGGTGTTGCTATGATCATTCTAAAGTAGTTAATTATTTTTTAGAAGAGATATTTTTTAGGATGTGTGGCAGTATCAAAACTACGCTGTGTTTTATAGTGGTCATTCACATGCTCTCTGTATTATATGGTGGTCATCCATATGCTCTGTTTTATATATGGGAGTTATTCACATACTATATTATATGGTGGTCACATCCTCTTACATGCTCTTTGTATTATATGGTGATCATTCACATGCTCTCTGTACTATATAGCAATCAGTGCTCTCTGTATTATATGGTGGTCAGTGCTCTCTGTATTATATGCCAGTAATTCACATGCTCTCTGTATTATATAGCAGTCAGTGCTCTCTGTATTATATGGCAGTCATTAACATGCTCTTTATATTATAAGGCAGTCACAAAAATGGTCTCTGTAGAATATGGCAGTCACAAAAATGGTCTCTGCAGTGCATGGTGGTCACAAAAATGGTCACAGGATTGTACAGTGGTCACAAAAATGGGAAGGAAGCAGGAATCGTATGTAACTCAGTCCTATATCCACTTGTGACTGTGTGGGTGTAACTGGGGCAGCAAAGGAATGACTTGCTGATGGATATGCAGGCACTGCTGATTGAAAATTTTACCTCTATTCGGTAAGTAGACAACTCTCTGTTTTACTTCTTTATGGATTAGTTTGCTTTGTAAGTTTTTTTTTTGTTTCTATAGTGGGAGGGGGGAATTCTTTTTAAGATTTTCCATCAGCTCCAGTTTGAATGAAAAGATATTCATTGTGTGAATGGAAGACATCTTTCATCTACTGATATGCTGTGTGTGATTTGCAGAAAAAAAACAAAAAACATTTTTGCTGAAACTGGCATGATTACTGTGGATATGTATTTGGGTGCTGCCTAATGTTGCAGAAAAGTATTTGGGCAATTAATATTGATAATACTGTGGTTCCCATTTTGCTGTAAGTGTTCAACTCGTTCTTTATCATTACACTGAACTACCTTATGAGCCTTTCTCTTAATTTACGCAGCTATTAGGGCATTGTTAACAGGATATAGGGCATTGGCAGCACTATTAAGATATTTCAAAAGAGATTTTTTTATGTACAGATAAAGGCATGGTACAGTAAGTAAATTCAAGAGCCAAAATTCAAGTCTGTTTGGAACATCTGGGCCCACAATTTCCACAACGATTGAAACCACCCCATCCCAAAAGGGCTTAAGAGCCAGGCAAGAACACCATATATGGAGGGGAGTGCCCAGGTCTGTACCACATCTCCAGCAGCTCACCGACACCCCTTGGTACATTTTAGACAAGATGGATGGGCAGCAGTACCAACGAGAAATTACTTTAAAATGAGTCGCAATAGTTAGTATGTTGGTAGAGCTACTTAATGTCTCAAAAATAGATGACCATTGGGTATCGCTAATTTCAGTACCAAGGTCTCTCTCCCATTTATTAGTAAATTTGGCAGTGCAGAAAAGTGATTTTCAAGCAATAGTGTATATAAAGTGAATACTACATGGGTGGGAGAGGTTGAAGACAATACTAATTGCTCAAAGGGCAAAAGACTACGAGTCCCTGATGAGAGGAAATTTGTGTTTGGAGAATATGTTTAACGTTGAGGTACCACCAGATCTCACTGTTGAGTAGCTGCCACTGTGCTTGAATATCATCAAAATACAGTATTCTAGAAACACCCATCAACTGGCCAATCCTATATATCCCTGCCTATGACCAACATTTGAAAGCCAATGGTCAGATGTAAAATGTTAGGAAAGCAGTCGTTATCGTTCAATCGCCTGCTAAAATCGTGTAGTGGATGCCTCCCTTTAGTCACCTCTACCACATCTCATTCTGATAATAGTAGAATGGTTGAGCATTACTTTAAAGCTAATGTAGAAATTAGAATCTTGGATAATCCCTTTGAATCCCGGGAGGTAAAAATGCACTTGAAGCCCCTTGTACAAACTATCTAAGGTGTATTTAAGATGCTCACCCTCTATTGTGTACTCTGAAAGAGTGTTCCGCACGGGCAGGAATACCTGTGAGCTACTTCCCATAAAAGTAGAAAAACTGGTGTTCTACTAAACGTGTTACAATTTGTATGAAGAATACTTTCCACACAAATTACAAACTGAAGCTGTATTGCTGTATTCCAGTGGGGATGATCTTGACATCAGTAATGAAGATGATGAGGATGAGGATATCGTCATGTTTTCCTTTATAAAATATTTTTTTGTGGGGGGCATATCGGCCAATTTTAATATTTTTTATTTTTATTTTTAGATGGGTTTTTGCCAGAAAATTACTGGGACCAAAATTTTTTCAATTGGATAGTGCGGGGATCGGGAGCGAGGATAATGAAAATGCTCGTGATAGCCGCTGTAATTTTCCCTGAAAAATTCTTGCGGGTAAATTAAATGTTCCTAGTTGTATTTCTGAAATTATTTTACTTCTGGGCAAGGCCTACCTTGGGATTTCTGCTTCTAAAACAAACATCATATCAGCCACTGCTGTGCCATTCTGTTTCATATGTGTATATTGTATTAAACTGCCATCTGTTGGTGTCAGTAATTAATTTCATTCATCCAGCTCTCTGCAGCCTGTGGTCAATAGTGGTGAAAATATATAGTGTTGTGAGGTGTTCATTAGGAAAATTACTGTAAATTAATGGTAATAATATAAATACAAATATAGGAAGTGATTTTGCAAAAACCAAAGCATGAAGATGGCTTTAGATCAGTTCAAAACAGGACCAAACCCAAAACACGGGGGTACGCGCACCTCTCTACTAAGGACCTATGATAAGCAATGTTATTATCAATATTTTCCTTATTTATAGCAGCATATTGTTTCTTCTAATATGAAAGTGTTCGTATTGATTGCTGTGGTGATTACATTACTAAGCACTGTTTACACAGTATCATTTACAGCACTTGTAATGACATATTGTTAATGTCACTTGTGTATAGTGTAATCATTGCTGTAATATTGTGTGGTAAGATTCAGCCACTAAATATCAACTGAACTGTTGCAATAATTTTATAATTTTTGTTTTAATTTTTTTTTTTTGCAATAAACATGATTAAAATTAATTTGTTTGCGTCCTAGTTTTAGATCTATTGTGTCCATAAACCCAACTACAAAGTATGAGAATTGGTCTCTGAGAGCTAATGAAAAATGAAGTCATTGAGTAGCAGACTAGCAAAGCAAACGCTGCAGTCAGCATTTTCTGCTTCAGTAAAATGTATAGTTCATAAATCTTCTGTATCATATACGGAACACTGTTCTCTAACATAAAACTTCAATTCCAGAGCTTTACATATATTAAAACATACACACAACATATTTATTTTATGTTATTTATCTCAAACTTCTAAGTTTCATGCATCCCACCAAACTGGTAGATGATCACTTATGATTAACTCTACCATCTTTTTACATGTGTGGCCTTTTACTTGAAACCGAAGTATACTGTATTATTCATCACTTATGCCTATCAGTATTTGAATTCATGGTTGTAATTGTCCAATATATATATATGGATGTGTGTAGGCGGCACTCAGATGACTTGAAATAAATCTATGTGAGACCCCAATAGATTTAAATTTTTCAGAACTCGTTTACTTTGGTTCTTTCATTAGGATGCAAACATATACAAAGTTACAACTCTTTACAGCTCTCACCCAGGTGCTTACAGTGCCCATGCAGGAAATCACCTGACAACATAATTAGGTGTAACCCTTCACCAACCATACAAAAAATACAAAATACAATAGCACATAACATGGCATGTTTTAGCTACCTTCTATACAAATATAGGCCCCCATTTACTAACGAGTTTTTATTATTTTTGCAAATCTCCGAGTGCCGCAGCTTGTTTGTGCCGGCAGTAGTGTGTATAATATATATATATATATTTATGGTTAATGGACTGGCACTCCAATTGGCTAGGCAAATACCCGGGTGCACATCCTGTAAGAGCCAATAGGCACAGTCACATAATACAGTCAGTCCGGATGGTATACAATCGGGAAGCCAGCTGCTGGAATCCCGGCAGCTGGCTTCCCGACTGCTTTATCCCGCCGTGGGATAAATGACCGGCGTCTACATCTAGACGCCGCTTATTTCCCCGACACCGGGAGACAGGCGCCCGGCATCCCGATCGAACAGATGCCGGGCGACGTGAGCGGACAGCTGCGGGGGGGAGGGTTAGGTTTAGGGCACCCGGGGGGGACTTAGGGTTAGGCACCCCCCCGGGAGGGTTAGGGTTAGGCTAAGGGGAAGGAGGGTTAGGGTTAGGCACCCGGGGGGGACTTAGGGTTAGGCAGTGGGGAAGGGGGGGTTAGGCGCTTAGAGGGGGGATTAGGGTTAGGCACAGGGGGGAAGTTAGGGTTAGGCACCCCTAAGGAGGGTTAGGGTTAGGGGGGTTAGGTTAGATTAGTTCATACTTATCTCACCATGATCGGGATTTCCAGCGCTGTCGGGCTTCCGCTGCCGGGCTCTGCTGTTTTGTCGGGCTGCCGGGATTCGAACTCAAGGCCATGCAGAAGCCGGCATATCATACCGATTCCATCTGGATTTATATGGAAGATAATACGTCACCAGACCGTGGTTTCCAACTTTTGAGATTACTTTTATTTAATCTTTCTTCAAGGATATGCTGCCTGTTCCCCAGGTAGTGGGAGACTGAGACTAGCAACTGACACACCTTATATCAGCCCCTCACAGGTGCTCTGACAATCAATGTTGCCAATTAGCTTCTGTCCACCAGATAAAATCTAGGATCCTATGGCACACATAGGGCCTGATTCAGGTTGATTTGCAAGGCTGCATTCGCACGCACCCTCTCTCTGCAAAAATATGCTACTGAATGCAATCGCACGGCAACTGCAGCTCTATACCAAGACGCCAACCACCGTATAAAGCTGCCCACTTCCCATGACATGCAAGTCATCAAAAACATCGGTAATATCGAGTAACATTGAACCCATTTGCACGGTTGTGGTTGACCATGACCTGCCGCACAAACCGCTGAACATCCTGTCGCCAACTAGATCTCTGTTGGCAACAATTATGCTCGCCCTGTAACGACATTCAAACGCACACAGGCATGCCTGCATTTGCACGACCACCCCACCCTTTCCACCCCCAAACGGTCACTTCCTGTTAATCTATGTGTAATGGGACTGCGTGCTTACTGCGATCGAAACCTGATTCCAGCAGTCGGTTCACTGAATGCAAACATCGGCCTGCTGCGTGCGAACGCAGCCTTGCAAACCAACCTGAATCAGGCCCACTATAGTTCCCATTTACAACTTTTCCTGTGTTTTTATCACGATAGACAGACAGACAGACAGACAGATAGATACATAGATAGATAGATACATATATAGCTATAACTCATAATATGTTTTGGGATTATGTTTTTTATTCTAAATTAATTGTTTTTAAATTACAAGCTGCATATTACAATTCAATACCTTTGAGGCACTACAACATTTACTTGTATTTGAGGATCTCAAGGAGGAAAATATAATTAGATAATCCCTAAGTACTACTGAAGACATAAGATGCCATGAATTTCAAACTTCAGCAGTTTAGAAACAATACACAGCAACTAGCTCAGCAGGTCTCTCCCGAAGATTACTATGGCTCTCAAATCTCAGTTCAATCACTCTGTAAAACTTCCATACAGTATTTACATTTCCCCCTCCCAAAACAGTAATAACCTGAAAGTTACATGGTTACTTTGTTCAATAGCATAATACCTTTATGTGAATGTAAAAAATAGGTAATTTTAACAAAAGATTAAGATATCCATTGAATGAGAGGAAAAAACTAAACTGTCTACTTTTTATTTTTATCTAAAAGTGACTATAACCTTAAAAAGTGTATTAACAGGTGAGTATATATTCTTGTTATAGTTGTATATTATTATTTTGTAATTATTATTGTTAGAATTATTATTATTAGCCACTCATTGCAGACTATGAGCACACTTATATAGTTGTGACTGCCTCTACTACTTTACCTGCTCTCCATCATAGTGGGTTGGGTATGCAATCCTGGCGCTGATAATGCAGCGTAATTCTGATGGTGGAAATCCTGACACATGCAGGTAAGTATTCTAACCCTTCCTCTAACCCTAACCCACTTTTCCCACAGCCTAACCCTCTCCTCCCATAGCTAACCCTAACCCTGCCCTCACGCAGCCTAGCCCTAAGCCTCCCCCAGTGCCAAAACTTAACCCCTAACTCTAAACCTAACCCAAATACTCACCATCGGGATTGCAGCCATCTGGATTCTGGAGCCGGGATTCTGTCCACCTGCATTGTCTGCGCTAGGGTGGTGACTACATCCCATCATAGCTACTCTGCCCCTTCTGCCCAACCTCCAATTGAAACATAACTCACCCCTAATTACTGTTTGTCACACATAGCCAATACTTTTGCCTGTCTTAAATTTTAAATATATTTCATGTTTTTGAGAGGCAGCGTATATTATTATATATACTGGGTGTGGTTGTGTCCTCATCAGCTGCATCCCAAAATAATTAAACTGCAAAAACTTTTTTATCTGGTTTAAAAAAAAATCAAGTCTTTCAAATAAAATTTTAATCATAATTCAAAAGTGTGCTTTTGAGAGGCAGCGTATCTTACTGTACTTACTGGGTGTGGTCATGTCCAGAATAGTCTTCTAATAAAACTGCATGGTAAATGTAACAGTCCCTCATTTCTCTGTCTCATTGTACATACACTTGGTGTTGTGACAGTTAAGATCAACTACAGTAGCTTTACTCCTGTCCTGGTGTAAATCAATCATATATCAGCATATACAAGAGTAGGAGTATCCCAGTGCGGCAGGAATGGTACATCAACATCTACTTTTAAAGAAGGTCAAGGGTTAAAAAGAAGCTGTAAGAAAGGGCAATCCAAACTTACACAATGTTTGACAATCTATAAGAAAACATCACTTCTAACTAGGAAGGGAAAAGTTACTGCCGAAAAACTTAAAATTGCCAACATGTCATACACCACATGCAGTGGTAAGGAAAGGCTCAGACCATGGCTTTTATTTGCGAGTGGTGTTCCTGTTATTGTTATTTCATGCACCAGAATGCCTATTGTGATAGCCAGTGCCAAACACAGTCATGCATCTTCTGTAACCACACATGCACCACTTTCTCACTCTGAGTCTAGATGTGTCATCTCTTAAACAGGCAAATCAGTGGTTAAAAGGAACACTAAGGCTGAAGAACAAACTGTGTGTTCACAAACTGTACAGATTCTCAAGGGATAGCCTAATGTGTGAGTCTGGCATTGCTGATTCTGACACTATAATGCTAGAGAACCATCCTTACATCATTTCTGAACATTATGCAAATATGAGAATGAGTAGTAGTAAAAGTGATGATGATGGTTTAGACATAGAAATTGAGGACGCTACTGTGCAATTGCAACAGGATGAGGGGGATAATTGTGTATCTCACACTAATTTAATACTAATAACTAATAACTGTTTACAGTATGATAAATTATTTGGACAAGAACAAGTTGATAGACTTCATGAGGCTGATGTTGTTTGTGTAAAAGTAAGTCAGCGACTAGTGGTAGCAGTTCTTGCCAGTAATAAGAGTAAGCGTGTTGTCATGCCTCAGCAAAAGACCAAAAATGCTACCTCTACTGTATGGAATTATTTTTATCCAAATCATGACAACATTTGTCAAGGCATCTGTACCATTTGTAGTGCCAATGTAAGTACAGCTAGGGATATTAACCATCTAGGCATCACCTCCCTGTTACATCATTTGGAGAGAGTACATGCAAATTATTTGTCAAAATCAGGAAAATCATATAAAATAATAACAAGCAGTCTAGCATCAGCTACCAGATATAATAACAAGCAGTTAAGCAGCATGGCTAGATACCAGCACATGCACTCTCCTCTGCCAGTACCTTCATCAGCAACCTTCTTAGTGTTATTATTATAATTTATTTATATGGCACCTCAAGTCTTCTGCAGCGCCTTACAAAGTACATAACCAGTACAATACAAATACAATGCAGGACAAGGACAGGTATATTATACATTGCTACATTCTTGACCATAACACCCAAATAAGCAACAGAGCATAAGCGACCAAGTGTTAGGTGCCCTAGTGAGTAAGAAGTAGATGAAAATAAAATATGGAGAAGCACAAGAGGGTAGAGGGCCCTGCAAGCAAGAGCATACATTCTAAATGGGAGGGGCAGACAAACAGGCGTGACACAGTTTGGGTAGACAGGGAGGAAGGAGAATTGAGTAGCTGGTTAGGATGAAAGCTGGAAGGCTTTGATGAAGTAGTGGGTCTTGAGAGCCTGTTTGAAGGATTGTAGAGAGGTGGAGAGTCTGATGGGGAGAGGTAGAGAGTTCAAAAGGAGGGGAGCAGCACAGGCAAAGTCTTGGAGGCGGGAGTGGAAGGAAGTAATAAGTTGGCATGAGAGGCTGCGTGCATTTGTTGAACAAAGAGGGTGGGCTGGGAGATGAGGTCAGAGATGTAAGTAGGAGAGGAATGTGTGAGAGCTTTGTAAGTGAGTGTGAGAACCTTGAATTGGATTCTGAAGGGGAAGGGGAGCCAGTGGAGGGCTTGTAGGAGAGAGGAGGCAGATGTAGAGTATTTGGAGAGAAAGATGAGTTGAGGGGCAGCATTGAGGACAAACTGGCAAGGAGAGAGATGGGAGTTGTGGAGGCCAGAAAGGAGGAGGTAACAGTAGTCCAATCTGGAGATGAACAGTGAGTGTATTAGAGTCTTAGTAGCATCCTGGGTTAGAAAGGGTCTAATCCTGGAAATATATTTGAGATGGAAATGACAGGACTGTGAGAGTTTCTGGATATGTTGTTTGAGGGAGGAGTCCAGGATAACTCCAAGACAGAGCACTTTTGGGCTAGAGGAGATAGTTGTACCATCAATTAATAAAAAAATAGTGGGAAGTGAGGTGATATGGGAGGGTGGGAAGATGATCATCTCAGTCGTAGACATATTAAGCATATTAATAATTGCTGGGACATCCAGGAAGATATAGCAGAGAGACAGTTGGAGATATAAGTGAGGAGAGAGGGGGAGAGGTCAGGGGAGGAAAGGTTGATCTGAGTATCAACAGCATCTAGATGATAATGGAGGTCAAAAGAGCTGATGAGTTCACCTAGAGAGGACGTATAGAGGGAGAATAGGAGTGGTCCACGAGCAGAACCTTGGGGAACACCTACTGAGTGGGGGAGAGGAGTCATGAGAGCAGACAGAGAAGGATCGGTCAGTGAGGAAGGAGGACAGCCAGGATAGGGCACTGTCATATAGACCAAGGGAGTGAAGGATTTGCAGCAGGAGAGGGTGGTCAACAGTGTCGAAAGCAGCACAGAGGTCAAGGAGAATTAGCAGAAAGTAGTGGCCTTTGGATTTGGCAGCAAGGAGTTCATTGCTGATTTTTGTGAGGACAGTTTCAGTGGAGTGGAGAGAATTGAAGCCAGACTGAAAAGGGTCAGATCTGGCAATGTACCTCCACACCTTGTTAAAGAAAACACTATTCTTGAAACGCGTTGGTTCTGGAGTCTTGCAGAGAGAGGACTCTGCACTGTGGCAAACTTTTGAGGTATGTGCTTTCCTATTTTTTCTATATAGAGGTACCGGTACCTAGGATTTTTTTTGCTCCACTGCACATGGCTCACTGTATCCCAGTGCAGACTCACATTCTCTGCATTTTTTGCACCAATATACTTTTAACTACTTCATTCCTATAAATATATAACAAAACAAATTTACCTTTTATATCTTAATAAATTAATCTTTTTGATCAAACAACTTTGCATATGGGAATCTGTGTGAATCAACATAAAGAAACCCAGATACGTTTACCATTCCCGTGCCACACATGAGTACGGTACGCACATTACATCACCCATTGCATAAAGTGGAATTCTTTGTCATAGGGGACGTTGTTAGTTCAGATATTACGTTGGGAAAAGAAACCCTTATAAGCTTCCAATAGCACATCTCTATGTAAGACAGGTGTGTTACCTGATTAAATCGGAGAACTGTTGGGGATATTAACGAAAGGGGATGACCATTAGGAAGGAAGCCTTAAGATACCCTTACAAGTTTCACCTCATACAATTTGTGCGTAAATCAGGTGTGTTTATCCAGACGGACTACACAGTAAAAATCCCTTTTCACACTAATGTGTACAAACTATAGAAATATAGTTTTATGGAAGTAGACCCAATGATTAGCTGTATGATTCTTTAAATCTCAAGGGTAATACACATTGCATAATATTCTCTATCCACATATCTGTATTAACCATCCGGGTCCACTGGAAAAAGTTACAACAGAAGTGAAAGAACGGTATAGAAGACATTTCAAGATAAGTATTTGTCCATATGTCTCAGAAAAGAACACCATCTGTGTAATATAAGAAATATCGCCCTTTTTTTCCACACGCTTCTTTATCTATTGTTTACTATTTTCTTAGACTTCGAGGGATAAGTCTAATTAGTGTGGAAAGGCAGAGATGTCAAAAGTGCAGCGCCATCTTGTTTCCCAGCACCCTATTTTTTCTTGTTTACTACAAGCTGAGTCTAAATGGATTTTTAAGCTCGATACATTGGCACCAAAAGAACTCAATGAAACATTGGGTCTTCAATGTTTCTTATAAGATATATCCACTTGCAGAGATAAATATTGTTATTTCTTTCTTAGCCCTATTATTTTTTTATTATATTTGCAGTCTATTTGTTAAGACACTTGGATTTGGTATTGTTAGGCATGGAGTTCCCATAGGAACAAATCAGTCGATTGAGACACGGACACTGAGGTATAGACAAAGCAAGTTTGATAGATGAGTATAAGTAGATCTAACTAATCTTTGAAGGTCCATGCTCATCAACACTGATTGTTTTTATCTATTATTGTGTAATGTTATTTGTTAATAAAGTTCTTTGTATGTTGTTATGTTTCCATAGGAAATGACAGAGGGATCGTGATCGAGGTCACCTGGCCGGTGCGGCTGATGACATAATTTCTGATGCGACTACAGGCTTGTGGAGCACGCCGGAGGAGGTGGTCCAATGGCCGTGCCGCGCAGGTGAGTGTGATCACTGATTATTACACTTATCCTGCTAGGTATTTAGGAGGATTGTTTGTCATTGTATTTGTATCCTTGATAACGGGCACACGGCCCGAAACGACGTTGGAACAAATTCTAATAAAAATTGATTTTTATACTATACTAAGACGCCGAGTGCTGCCATTCAAGAATTATCTCTGTGTATATATATATATATATATATATATATACACATATATATATATATACACACACACACACAAAAGTGTCCTGCACTCTCAACTACAAAAAGGCATCATCGGGGTGCTTCCAAGGACCATAAACTACTCCCTAAACAGTCTTGGGGTTCCCACCGGAGGAAGGAGGCAATCGGCACTTGAATTCTTTAGACAAATTTATTCATGATTAGACATCACACTTGCATAGATGAATCTGATTCTGGTCAACGTTTCAGTTCCAGTTTGAACCTTTCTCAAGACCTCATTCAAAAATATTCATGAACCAACGCAATACAATAATATAACAATCTTTGAAAAAAAGAAAACACATTGACATATCTATCAGGCTCCCATATGGTGTGAAGAACTGTACTATACACATAAAGACCACTCTTCCCAAATATCAGGTGAGTGTGTGGTGTCAAACATGAAAATGAATATGCACCATGTAACACACCAGGGCCGTAGCTAGGGTAGTGCGGCCAATGCCATTGCACAGGGCACCACAGGTCAGGGGGCGCTGTTTGGGCCTGTCAAATTTCTGTTTATTATCATTGTTGCTTGTAGCTTCCTCTTATTTCATCCCCAGCATCTCCTGGCCTCTCCTATCTCTTCCCTGGCCCTTCCCCATGAAGCCATGGCCCTTTTTTGGGTGCATTATGTACATTTGAAAAATGAGGGGGGGCGCCAATGCTCTTTCTGGCACAGGGCACCAAAAAATCTAGTTACGGCTCTGTAACACACAGTGCTTCCCTTCATGCAAAAACACCAGCGCTATAGCCACGTGTGAATGATAACCACATGCATAAATATACCTCAATGGCTTACTGTGATAACTTAAATCGCCTGGTTCTACACTGACCCTCTGGAACACAGACCTATGGATACATATCACCGGTCAGTACAAAAGAATGGGCAAAGTACACACTACAGCGTGCATGAACATGGCTTACCTCATGGGTCAGGGCTGGCGCACTATCACCTAGATGTCATTCGCCAAGTGTGCTGCATGCGAGTCCGTCCGCCGGCTCACGCTGTATGCTCACTGACCGTCCTGATTCCGGCTCAAAAAGCCGCTAAACCGGAAGTGTGCGGAAGTGGTCAAAGTCACTTCCGCGTTCCAGCTTGACACGCAAGCTGACTAAGGTTGCCTGGGTCTCTCAATGTGGGAGCCTGATAGGCCAATACCAGCGTGCTTTACAACCAAATACACAGACACTCTGTTAAAATGCTCAAATACATACAAAATGTACAAACTGCTGCTTATCTTATACCATGTGCACAACATAATAATAATAATAATAATAATAATAATAATAATAATAATCACTAATTAATTGATTAATAAATAACAGTTATTCAGTGACATAATTGTAGTAAAAACTTAACAGCATACAATACTAATCTGTATATACAAAAAATATGCATTTGTCTACATAACTCAAATAATGAGTAGCACAGAGTAGACAAGCACATAAAAGTGTGCATATTATAAAACTCTGCAAATATCTATATACACATACAGTATATATACTGTATATATAATAATAATTATTATTATTATATATACACACTTGTATACACATATATTATATATATATATATAAACACACATGTATATATGTATATATACATATACACACACACACACACACACACACATATATATGTCAGGTGCATAAATATTGGGACATTGACAGAATTTTCATATTTTGGCCTCTATTCACCACCACAATGGCTCTGAAATGAAACAAACAAAATGTGCTTTAACTGCAGACTTTCAGATTTAATTTGAGGGTAATTACATCCAAATCAGGTGAACGGTGTAGGAATTACAACGGTTTCTATATGTGCTTCCCACTTTTTAAGGGGCCAAAAGTAATGGGACAAACTAAACAATCCTAAATCTAACTTTCACTTTTGAATACTTTGTTGCAAATCCTTTGCAGGCAATTACAGCCTGAAGTCTGGAACGCATAGACATCATCAGACGCTGGGTTCATCCCTGGTGATGCTCTGCCAGGCCTCTACTGCAAATGTCTTCAGTTCCTGCTTGTTCTTGGGGCATTTTCCCTTCAGTTTTGTCATTGCCCATCTGCACTGTGAAGCGCCGTCCAATGAGTTCTGAAGCATTTGACTGAATATGAGCATATAATATTGTCTGAAACACTTCAGAATTCATTCTGCAGCTTTTGTCAGCAGTCACATCATCAATAAATACAAGGGAACCAGTTCCATTGGCAGCCATACATGCCCACCCCAAGACACTACCACCACCATGCTTCACTGATGAGGTGGTATGTTTTGGATCATGAGCAGTTCCTTTCCTTCTCCATACTCTTCTCTTCCCATCACTCTGGTACAAGTTGATCTTTGTCTCATCTGTCCATAGGATGTTGTTCCAGAACTGTAATGGCTTTTTTAGATGTTGTTTGGCAAACTCTAATCTGGCCTTCCTGTTTTTGTGGCTCACCAATGGTTTACATCTTGTGATGAACCCTCTATATTCACTCTTGTGAAGTCTTCTCTTGATTGTTGACTTTGACACATATACACCTACCTCCTGGAGAGTGTTCTTGATTTGGCCACCTGTTGTGAAGGGGTTTTTCTTCACCAGGGAAATAATTCTTCTGTCATCCACCACAGTTGTTTTCCGTGGTCTTCCGGGTCTTTTGGTGTTGCTGAGCTCTCCGGTGCGTTCTTTCCTTTTAAGAATGTTCCAAACAGTTGATTTGGCCACACCTAATGTTTTTGCTATCTCTCTGATGGGTTTGTTTTGATTTTTCTGCCTAATGATGGCTTGCTTCATTGATAGTGACAGCTCTTTGGATCTCATATTGAGAGTCGACAGCAACTGATTCCAAACGCAAATGTCACACCTAGAATCAACTCCAGACCTTTTACCTGCTTAATTGATAATGAAATAATGAGGGAATAGCCCACACCTGTCCATGAAATAGCTTTTGAGTTGATAGTCCCATTACTTTTGGCCCCTTAAAAAGTGTGAGGCACATATAGAAACCGTTGTAATTCCTACACCGTTCACCTGATTTGGATGTAATTACCCTCAAATTATATCTGAAAGTCTGTAGTTAAAGCACATCTTGTTTGTTTCATTTCAAAGCCATTGTGGTGGGTAGAGGCCAAAATATGAAAATTCTGTCAATGTCCCAATATTTATGCACCTGACTGTATATATATACACACACACATACATATATATATATATATATATATATACATACATATACATATATACTGTATATATACACATACATATTTATGTATATAAATATATATATATATATATATATATATATACACAAATATATATAAAGTTAAGCCCTTATGAGATATAATCCTTTTTATTTGGTATACGACTAGGATTTTTATATAGGGTTTGCCCTTTTATTTGCCCTCACTGGCCCATTATTTTGTCAATTCTAGATTGGCTTCCGGCATGTCAATATGGATGCCATTTCACTTCCAGTTGCAGAGGAACCAGCAGGTCCCTCTGATGTAGACGGCTGCTGGAAGATTAGCTTCCCGCATCCGCCTAGCGGGCACTAATGACTGGTTGCGTCAGATGCGACCATGTCAGGGAAAGCCCAGCCTGGTGTGGTCGCATCTGATGTGACCGTGCCAGGCAAGTGTTTATTTGTTTATTTATTTATTAACAGTTTCTTATATAGAGCAGCATATTCCGTTGCGCTTTACAGTTGGAAACATTAATAGAACAAAACTGGGTAATAACAGATAGATATACAGGTAGGAATGCTCTGCTCGCAAGCTTACAATCTATAGGAAAATAGGTATCGATACACAAGGATAGGTGCTATATATTGTAATTTGGTCCAGCCAGACTGCAGAGTTTCTTGGTGGGCTGCATGATCCAGTCACACAGGAATGTCGGCCAAATGTCAGGATGATGTGAAAGAAAGACAATGTGTGAAGTTATGTGTGGGCTGTGAAAGGGGATGTAATTAGACATGGAAGCTATGAAGGTTATGTGGACGGTTCTGGAATCTCATAAGCTTGCCTGAAGAGGTGAGTTTTCAGGGAACGCTTGAAAGATTGGAGACTAGAGGTAAGTCTTATTGTGCGCGGTAATGCATCCCATAGAGTGGGTGCCGCTGAAAAAAGTCCTGTAACCGTGAAAGAGAGCAAGTAATGAGTGCGGATGAGAGATGCAGATCTTGTGCTGGGCGGAGAGGTCAGTTGGGAGATATTTTGAGATGAGTGAAGAGATGTATGTTGGTGTGGTTAATGGCGAAAGTTAGTTCTGCATCCAATTTGCAAATGCAAACTGACTCCCTTATCTACGATTTCCAAGAAGAATCTTTGAATGCTAGGGCTGCTGCTGCAAGTGAATCTTCATCATAGGGGACCAAGAAGAAGACTACTAGTTTCACACAACAATCGTCTGTTAAACAATCATTTCTTATAGGAAACAAGTATGACAGCCAGCCTGCTGTTGCCCAGCACATTACAGAAGTATTGAATCTGTCATCAATGCATTTGGGGGCCTATTCATTAACACATAAAATTATCTGGAGGTAATTAGGTTTAGAACTTGCATGGAGTTCTACCTAAGTACCGAAGGAATTCATCATTCCTCCTCTCCATACCTATCTATTCCAAAAAGTTGTCATTTTTTGCAATGATAGCTTTTCAGAAAATAGATACTTTTCCCTGCCTACATCCCCATCCTCAGTCTCCAACACCCACCTCTGCACTGCAATACTCTGCAGGGAACTGTCCCCCGGCATTTGGCTCCCCTCTGCTGCCTGCTCCATCCACTGTTGCCACTGGCGATGCCTCCAACGACCCCCTTCCCCTCCTGCCCCCAGGATCTTCTATCCTCCGGAAGGTAGCAGGTCCCACGCCCCCCACTTGCAGGAAACTGTGCCCTGGTGGGCTCCTTTCTGCCTGCTCCATTGCAATGTTGCCGCCCTCCACCTTCCCGGAAGGTAGCAGGTCCCCCGACACCCGTCCGGTCTACCTGGACATGTAGGTAATTTCTCAAAGCAGCCAGCAGGGAGATGCTTTCCTGCACTGGCTGAGGCTCCGTGCTATGTCCCCAGTGCTGTTTGGAGCTGGGCACCGTGGAATAGATTCTACAGGCAGGAGGGGACTGCTTATATATATTTTTTTTAAAGTACTATTCTTCGTTCTCCTGCGGCTACATGCTGCTGCTGCTGGGAAGTCTCTCCTCTGTTGCCTGGTGGCACTTATAAGTGCTTCTTCAATCAAATGTTATTTATGTTGTACAAGAAAGTACATATAGTGCTAGATTTATAGCTTAAAAACTAGAGCTAATATTCTGACGTCATAATCATTTTTCTTGACCTCAAATTAGTAAAGTATGACTATTTTTAGAAAGGAAACAAATTAAAAGCATTTCTTTGTTGTATAGAGTTATCAATTTCTTATTGGCCTGCAGCCTGTGATTTAGTAATATATTATATTTTACATTTTCTGCTAGGCTTTTACTTTTAGACTATTAGTTCTTGATTAATGAAAACATTCTATAGGGAAATATACTGTAGTTTATTAAACTGCCATCCTGTCTGCTACTGCTGTGCCACTATATTTCATAGATGTGCTATATTCTTTTAAACTGCCATGTGTTTGTGCCACTACTCTTAGTTTAGCCAGCCAGTTTGCTGCATGCATTTGGCCAATATTGGTGAACACTGTGTTATTTATGTTACAAATACTGCAGGAACAAAAACAGGTTAACGATACATGATTTTAGCTGTTTTTATAAATTTTTAATGAAATCCGCAACCAAAACCTTTTATGGTGGTTTTGCCAAAACCAAAGCATGCCGATGAATTATAACCAAAACACGGAGGGTCGGCGCACATCTCTACTTATGCGATAAGGAAACACCACCATCTTTAATCTGGGTACACATTAGCCAATATGTACACGATATGGCGTCTGATCCAGCGGATCAGGGCGACACATCGTTGACATCAGCCAGTGTGTACGCACTACTAGCGGCCAAGATTGCTCCTGTTTGGTCGTCACTGACATCGTCAGGTCGCCCCTATATGTAGCTCAATCTGACAAACCGGCTGATAACCTCTTGCAGTGGGATGCGGTTGGTGCCGACACACCGAGCGGTTGTCCAGCGGATCGTGTAGTGTGTACCGGCTGCCCGATATGTCGGCCCGTTGGCGATGTGGTCATCCGTCGCGTGGTTAGGTACACACATCGTTAAGTGTGTACCCAGCTTTATAGTAAAATTATGTACCAGTGTTAAAATACTGTACCAAAAGACAAGAAAAGGACAGCTTCACTAAGGAAAGTTGTCTAATGAAAAACAAGCAAAATAAGAGACCAGTCATTATTGCCATCTAAAGTGGTTTCATTATTACAGGACAAAGCAGAAAATATGGCATTTTTAGAGACAATAAACTGTCACAAGAGAAATCTTGAAAACAAAAAATCTGCTGTTCTCTTGTGTAAAAGGGAGCACGTTCATATTCTGATAAAACTTGTACTTTAAAAATTGTTGCAGACCCAGCAGAAATCTATCAAAATAATCAATTATTCAACAGATTACTCAGCAGGAAGATTGAATGGAGCTCCTTCAAAAAGAGGTGGTATAAAAGTTGTAAATAAGACATTTTTCTCTTCCCACTCCATAGATTTTCACCCACGGCTGTAAATACAAAAGAGCCTGGTCTGAAATGTGACCTGCAAAATCACAGATAGCTTTTATCACATCAAATCTAAGATACAAAATTGTTAAAGCTGTGAATTTAATCACATCGTGGAAATTGCTTCAAGAAATCAAAGTGGTTTAGAGCAAGTGTCTTTGTAAGAAACTGTGGAAAGAAAAAGTTGAAATGAAGACAATGGCATCTTAAGAGAGGAGGGGTCCGTGTGCATTCCCAGTACGGGGCCCCCTCCTCTCTCCCCAGTGGTAGGCTGCCAGCTGAGGCAGCTGGCCAGCCACCGCAGGATCAACAGACTCTGGGCACTAGAGTGTGCCTAGAGTCTACTGCGCATGCGCAGATCGCCGGGTAAATGACGCAGCCGCCATTTTCGCGGTGATTTCCTCACTACGCATGCGTAGAACACCAGAAAAATGGCCTTTGCGGCCATTTTCCTGCGTTTTGATCAGCTCTGAAACACCCGACGCAAGACCTTGGAGAGGTACAGTAAGTTGTAGATTATATGGGTGCAGGGTGTGCATTTAAAATGTTTTGTGCATTTTTGAAAATTAAAATGAAGATTTCTATCGGAGTTTGTGTATCAGTTGTGTCTTTCCTATTGTCTATTTTGTTCACAGTTGTATTTGTGTACATTATTTCTGTCTGTACACAACTGTGTATGACCCTGTCGATGTGTGTCATGCATTTGTTTCTTGTATGGATATACTGTACAGTAGTGTGAGTTCATGCATGTAATTTGTTTCACTATATGTGTTTTACAATTGTTCATATGGGTGTACATTACTGGGAATTCAAATTCATTTTGTAAAGCAGAAATGAAAAAAGCAAATTAACAAAAGGCTTTTAGCAAACTAATGCATAAAATATATATTAGACACCAGTGTACATTACAGAAGTGTTTTTTTGATTGTGAGACAGCATTATGCAGTGCACGTGGCACTGGGCCTGAATCAGAAAGGATCGCAATTGTAAAGCTGCACGCAGGCACCCTCTGCTGACAATAATGGAGGCAACACGGGAGATACAAAAAGGCGCTAATAACAAAAATATACTTAAATTGTGTATGATGAACTGAAGCGTTCCTTTAATGATTGAAGTTATGTCCTCATACACTTCTTTATGCACAGTTCCTCCTCAGGATTTACCACCGTAGTTTCTCTCCATGTGATGTGTATGCAAGGAGAGATAAATGGGGTGACACTATAGGATATTCTCAAAAGGTAAAACAACCAAATGCTATTCCACACCCTGGAAAATGTACATATGGAAGACTCCTATAAAGGTGTCTTTAAATGAAGAAATTCACACCCATTCACTCACATCAGAAAAGGTCTGGGAAATACACATAAAGGTTTCTTAAAAATTGCCCAAAACATTGCGTACTGAACTTATAATTCACATGGAGTTGAAACTGCACATCAAGGCATCTTTTTATCTCTTGCCCTCAAAGGAAAGTGATCACCATGAATCAATAATAGTCCATAAATTAAGAACCAAAAATGTATTCGTATAAATGTTCCAAGATATATGAAAATATCGGTATTGCAGTACATAAAATTTATAAAAAACTCATAAAATAAAATTTTAAAAACATGTAGCCAGAGGTAGGCAAAAAAAATATCTAACTGGAATAGATGGAAAAGCCAGTGGTGAAAAAAATATAAAAAAAATGAATGACATACCTCTGGGTTCTAATAACAAAGTAGTACACCTTCTGAAACGGTCAACGCGTTTCAGCTCTCCTTGGGAGCCTTTGTCAATACATCTAGTGTATTTATGTAGGTTACCACCAATCATCTCAGACAGGGCCACCGAAACACTAAAGAATATACTGGACTGGAGGGACTTCAATCACCTCTGGCAAGGTGTGTCAGCGGAATGCAGGGATCACGATTGCAACCGGAAGTGATGCACGCGTGTCACTCACCGGAAGTGGACGTGATATCCATAGTAGCAGATCTCAGATTGGCGTCACCTGTTGCCTAGGGCACCCAAGTAACTATACATGAACAAATATACAACAACCCAAAATGCATGAGCATACATTAAAACCAATTCTGCAACATATATGAAAAATAGTAAAAGGAACAATTCTTCCTTATGGATTCAAAGATTTAAGAAACAATCCAGGACTGAGAGACAAATATTAAACACTAATCAAAATCACAGAAATAATTTCACCTCAAAATCCTTATTAAGCCCCCTTGGGACCAATGGTTTATATGTATAGATGAAATTCATTTCTGTTCTGGCTAGCATAGAGGCAATATCGACACATCTCATATTGGGCTTAATAACATTAAGGTCATAGAATCCTATTATTTTAGTATGTGAACAATTATGCACTTCTTTAAAGTGTGATGCTAGTGAGTGGGTATCAAGACCTTTTTTTATATTACGGAGGTGTTCCCCGATACGTATTTTCAGAGGTCTTGTAGTCCATCCAATATAGACTTTATTACAAGCACATCTCACAGAATAGATGACATTATTGCTATTGCAAGTAATAAAGTCTTTAATTGGTATATTTTTCCCATTAATCTCTACATTTTCTATTTGTTTTTCCCATCACTTTTAATAAATGTACAGCCTTGGCAACTTCCGCATCTGTAGAAACCCTTCGACAGCACTGTGGAACAGTTTTCGTTACTAGATAGCATACTGGTGACTAGTTTAGATTTTAAACTGGGTGCCTTTCTATAAATATGAATGGGTTTCTCTGGGATCAGTGACCCTATCACAGGATCTCTCCTCAGAAGGCCCCATTGTTTTCTGAGGATTTTTTCTACATCCTTATACTGATTAGTATATTGTGTAATGAATGCCCACTGGAATTTATCTTTAGATATTGGGCTCTTGTGTGTCGTATTGAATAAATCCTTACGTTCAAGATCTTTTATTTCTTCAAGTGATCTGCTAACTCTGTCCCTATTGTACCCACATGCTACAAATCTCTCTTCCATCCTTTTAGCCTAATCTGTAAATTGTTGTTGTCTTTTAAGTTGACCCACGGGGATGGAGTTAAGCCAGTTGTTATGGTGACCACCCTCTGCTGCACTTGCAATCCCAGCACTGCGACAGAGGTCACAGTGCTGGGATCACCATCGCGACCATCGGTGATCGATGGTCGCGATGGTGGACGGCACCGGGCGGGCGGCCAGCTGAGTAAGCCTCAGCTTACTCAGACTAGCCGGCTTGCCAGCCCAGCAGACTGCGTACATCACTGGGCAGGCCACTCCTGAAAAACGGGGCGGACACGCCCTGTTTCGAGCATCGCCCCTTAAATGCTGCTGCCTGTCAATCAGGCAGAGGCATTCAAGGGCTTGCATGCGATTGAGCAGGACCCATTTTGCACGCTCGCAGAATGGGCCCTGCACATGCGCAGATTCCCGATAATCGGGAATCTGCATTCAGCAAGGCACGCAAGCCCACTGTTTTACTGGATGTAATCAAGAATCCATGGCTGCATCTGTATATATACCTGTATATATTAGGGGTGTGCACCGGCCACTTTTCGTGTTTTGTGTTTTGGTTTTGGATCTGGATCTTTCTTCGTGTTTTGGATCTGGATTGGTTTTGCCAAAACCACCCTTCCGTGTTTTGGGTTCTGGGTTTTGTGTTTTGGATCTGTATTTTTTTGAAAAAAAGCATAAAAACAGCTAAAATCACAGAATTTGTAGGTTTTTCTGCTCCTATGCTATTATTAACCTCAATAACCTTAATTTCCACTCATTTCCAGTCTATTCTGAACACCTCACACCTCACAATAGTGTTTTTATGTCCAAAAGGTTGCACCGAGGTAGCTGGATGACTATGCTAAGCGACACGAGTGGGCGGCACAAACACGTGACCCATCTAGGCGTGATACTGCAGTGGCAGACAGGATGGCAGTTTGAAAAACTAGGCCCCAAACTGTACATAATGCAAAGAAAAAAAAGAGGTGCAAGATGGAATTGTCCTTGGGCCCTCCCACCCACCCTTATGTTGTATAAACAGGAAATGCACACTTTAACAAACCAATCATTTCAGCGCCAGGGTCTGCCACACAACTGTGGCTGAAATGATTGGTTCGTTTGGGCCCCCACAAAACAAGCTGGCAATTAATGTGTCCCTGCACAAACTGGCTCTACGGAGGCAAGATGTCATCCTCATCCTCCTCATCCACCGATTCCTCACCCTCTTCAGTGTGTACATCCTCATCCTCACAAAGTATTAACTCGTCCCCACTTGAATCCACCACCACAGGTCCCTCTGTACGTTCTGGAGGCTGGTCTCCCTGGAAGAGCTGATAATTCATTTTGATGAACATCATCTTCTCCACATTCTGTGGAAGCAACCTCCTACGCCTTTCGCTGACAAGGTTCCCGGCTGCACTAAACACTCTTTCGGAGTACACACTGGAGGGGGGGCAACTCAGGTAAAATAGAGCCAGTTTGTACAGGGGCCTCCAAATTGCCTCTTTTTCCTGCCAGTACAGGTATGGACTGTCTGACATGCCTACTTGGATGCTGTCACCGAGATAATCCTCCACCATTCTGTCAATGGTGACAGTATCATATGCAGTGACAGTAAACATGTCAGAAATTGTTGCCAGGTCCTTCAGTCCAGACCAGATGTCCAAACTTGGTCCTGCCTGCCCTGCATCACCGCCAGCGGGTTGCTTAGGATACCTAAGTTTTTTCCTGGCAGCCCCAGTTGCGGAAGAAAATGGAGAAAAGGAGCTGTTGACGTGTCACGTTCCGCTTCAGCTGACAGTGTGTTCACCAGCAGGTCTTTGCACCTCTGCAGGCCTGTGTCGGCCGGAAAGAGAGACACCACATAGGCTTTAAACCTAGGATCGAGCACGGTGGCCAAAATGTAGTGGTCTGATTTCAACAGATTGACCACCCTGGAATCCTGGCAAAGCGAATGAAGGGCTTCATCCACAAGTCCCACATGCCGAGCGGAATCGCTCCGTCTTAGCTCCTCCTTCACTTTCTCCAGCTGCTTCTGCAAAAGCCTGATGAGGGGAATGACCTGACTCAAGCTGGCAGTGTCTGAACTGACTTCACGTGTGGCAAGTTCGAAGGGCTGGTGAAACTTGCACAACACGGAAATCATTCTCCACTGCGCTTGAGTCAGGTGCATACCCCCTCCTTTGCCTATGTCATAGGTGGATGTATAGGCTTGTATGGCCTTTTGCTGCTCCTCCATCCTCTGAAGCATATAGAGGGTTGAGTTCCACCGCGTCACAACCTCTTGCTTCAGGTGATGGCGGGGCAGGTTCAAGAGTGTTTGCTGGCGCTCCAGTCTTCGGCATGCAGTCGCTGAATGGCGAAAGTGGCCAGAAATTTTTCGGGCCACCCAAAGCGTCTCCTGCACACCCCTGTCGCTTTTCAGAAAATTCTGCACCACCAAGTTTATTGTGTGAGCAAAACATGGGACGTGCTGGAATTTGCCCAGATGTAATGCCCGCACAATATTGGTGGCGTTGTCAGATATCACAAATCCCCAGGAGAGTCTAAGTGGGGTAAGCCACTGGGTGATGATTTCCCTCAGTTTCTCTAAGAGGTTGTCGGCGGTGTGCCTCTTACTGAAACCGGTGATACACAGCGTAGCCTGCCTTGTAACGAGCTGGCGTTTCTGAGATGCTGCTACTGGTGACGCTGCTGCTGTTGCTGCGTAAGGTGATACATCTACCCAGTGGGCTGTCACAGTCATATAGTCCTTAGTCTGCCCTGTTCCACTTGTCCAGATGTCCGTGGTTAAGTGGACATTGTGTACAACGGCATTTTTCAGGACACTTTTTCTGACGTTTCTGTACAGTCTCGGTATCGCCTGCCTAGTGAAGTGGAATCTAGACGGGATTTGGAACCGGGGACACACTACCTCCATCAATTGTCTAAATCCCACTGCACTAATGGCGGATACCGGACGCACGTCTAACACCAACATAGCAGTCAAGGCCTCAGTTATACGTTTTGCTTCAGGATGACTGCTGTCGTACTTCATCCTCCTCGCTAAGGACTGTTGGAGGGTCAATTGTTTAGTAAAAGTAGTGGTGTTCCTACTTCCTCTCTGGGATGATGAACGACTCCCAGCAGCAGCAACAGCAGCAGCGGCAGCAGTAGGCGTAGCAATGCAGGATCCTCCGGAGGAATCCCGGATAGGAGAGTCAGTCATGCCAGTGACATGGCCTGCAGGACTACTTCCGATCCTGACTAAGGAGGAAATTGACGAGGAGGGAGTTGACGGTGTGGTTTGCAGGCGCTTGGATACAACAGGACAATGGGATTTAGGTGTCCCTGGACTGCTTACGGACTTAGCCAAAGTTTCTGAACTTGACAGTAACTTTTTATCAACGTGCTGCAGGTGCCGTATAAGGGAGGATGTTCCTAGGTGGTTGACGTCCCTACCCCTACTTATTTCACCTTTACATATGGTACATATGGCAAGACAGTTGTTGTCCGGATTTGGATAGAAATATTGCCAGACCAAAGAGGTGGAATGTTTGGTCTTCTGCCCAGGCATGACCGTGATGGGCTTTTTCATCCCACGGACAACAACTGTCTCCCCCGGAGCCTGATTTAAACAAACCACATCACCATCAGAATCCTCCTCGCCAACTTCCTCCTCAGCGCCAGCTACACCAGTATCCTCATCCTGTTGTACTTCAACAGTGACATCTTCAATTTGCATATCAGCAAGTGGACTGTGGGTGCTCCTTTCAGCACTTGCAGGGGGCGTGCAAATGGTGGAAAGAGCCACCTCTTCCCGTCCAGTGCTGGGAAGGTCAGGCATCGCAACCACCACCACACTTGGACTCTCCTTGGGGATTTGTGATATCTTCTTAGAAAGCACAGTTCTTCGCTGTGCTTTTGCCAGCTTAACTCTTTTGATTTTTTTAGTGGGAGGAGGGCTTCCATCGTCATGTGAAGCTGAACCTCTAGTCATGAACATACTAGGGATCGACCTTAGCCGTTCCTTGCCACTCCGTGTCGTAAATGGCATATTGGCAAGTTTACGTTTCTCTTCAGCTGATTTAAATGTTTTTTTCAAGGTCAATTTCCTGAACTTTGTCATTTGGGATTGTATGTGCCCTCTATTATGACATTGGGCATCGGCCTTGGCAGACGACGTTGATGGCATGTTATCGTCTATGTCATGACTAGTGGCAGCAGCTTCAGCACTAGGAGGAAGTGGTTCTTGATCTTTCTCTATTTTATTTTTATCGGAGAAAGTTTGGTCCTCCATTTATGTTATATCGATTTGAAATATACGTGCGGCTAAACACAGAAAATATTTCTTTATTTTTGCTGGAGAGTGATGCACTTTGTGGGTTACACCAGCCTTTAAGAAATGAGCCAGCCGGCTCTTTACTTATGGGACACAGGCGCACGCTTGGCGCTGCTCCTTTGTTGATGCACGTGCGGCTACTGCGCACACAATTCACAAACACAGAAAATATATATTTTTTTGGTTTGGACTGGAGTGTACTTTGGGGGTTACAGCACCCTTTAACGGTCAAGCCAGCCGGCCCTTTACTTATGACACAGGCGCACGCTTGGCACTACTTTGTTGATGCACGTGCGGCTACTGCGCACACAATTCACAAACACAGAAAATATATATTTTTTTGGTTTGGACTGGAGTGTACTTTGGGGGTTACAGCACCCTTTAACGGTCAAGCCAGCCGGCCCTTTACTTATGACACAGGCGCACGCTTGGCACTACTTTGTTGATGCACGTGCGGCTACTGCGCACACAATTCACAAACACAGAAAATATTTTTTTTTTTGGTTTGGACTGGAGTGTACTTTGGGGGTTACAGCACCCTTTAACGGTCAAGCCAGCCGGCCCTTTACTTATGACACAGGCGCACGCTTGGCACTACTTTGTTGATGCACGTGCGGCTACTGCGCACACAATTCACAAACACAGAAAATATATATTTTTTTGGTTTGGACTGGAGTGTACTTTGGGGGTTACAGCACCCTTTAACGGTCAAGCCAGCCGGCCCTTTACTTATGACACAGGCGCACGCTTGGCACTACTTTGTTGATGCACGTGCGGCTACTGCGCACACAATTCACAAACACACAAAAAATATTATTTTTTTGGTTTGAACTGGAGTGTACTTTGGGGGTTACAGCACCCTTTAACGGTCAAACCAGCCAGCCCTTTACTTATGACACAGGCGCACGCTTGGCACTACTTTGTTGATGCACGTGCGGCTACTGCGCACACAATTCACAAACACAGAAAATAATTTTTTTTTTGGTTTGGACTGGAGTGTACTTTGGGGGTTACAGCACCCTTTAACGGTCAAGCCAGCCGGCCCTTTACTTATGACACAGGCGCACGCTTGGCACTACTTTGTTGATGCACGTGCGGCTACTGCGCACACAATTCACAAACACAGAAAATATATTTTTTTTTGGTTTGGACTGGAGTGTACTTTGGGGGTTACAGCACCCTTTAACGGTCAAGCCAGTCGGCCCTTTACTTATGACACAGGCGCACGCTTGGCACTACTTTGTTGATGCACGTGCGGCTACTGCGCACACAATTCACAAACACAGAAAATAATTTTTTTTTTTGGTTTGGACTGGAGTGTACTTTGGGGGTTACAGCACCCTTTAACGGTCAAGCCAGCCGGCCCTTTACTTATGACACAGGCGCACGCTTGGCACTACTTTGTTGATGCACGTGCGGCTACTGCGCACACAATTCACAAACACAGAAAATATTTTTTTTTTTGGTTTGGACTGGAGTGTACTTTGGGGGTTACAGCACCCTTTAACGGTCAAGCCAGCCGGCCCTTTACTTATGACACAGGCGCACGCTTGGCACTACTTTGTTGATGCACGTGCGGCTACTGCGCACACAATTCACAAACACAGAAAATATATATTTTTTTGGTTTGGACTGGAGTGTACTTTGGGGGTTACAGCACCCTTTAACGGTCAAGCCAGCCGGCCCTTTACTTATGACACAGGCGCACGCTTGGCACTACTTTGTTGATGCACGTGCGGCTACTGCGCACACAATTCACAAACACACAAAAAATATTATTTTTTTGGTTTGAACTGGAGTGTACTTTGGGGGTTACAGCACCCTTTAATGGTCAAACCAGCCGGCCCTTTACTTATGACACAGGCGCACGCTTGGCACTACTTTGTTGATGCACGTGCGGCTACTGCGCACACAATTCACAAACACAGAAAATAATTTTTTTTTTGGTTTGGACTGGAGTGTACTTTGGGGGTTACAGCACCCTTTAACGGTCAAGCCAGCCGGCCCTTTACTTATGACACAGGCGCACGCTTGGCACTACTTTGTTGATGCACGTGCAATTCACAAACACAGAAAATAATTTTTTTTTTGGTTTGGACTGGAGTGTACTTTCGGGGGTTACAGCACCCTTTAACGGTCAAGCCAGCCGGCCCTTTACTTATGACACAGGCGCACGCTTGGCACTACTTTGTTGATGCACGTGCGGCTACTGCGCACACAATTCACAAACACAGAAAATAATTTTTTTTTTGGTTTGGACTGGAGTGTACTTTCGGGGGTTACAGCACCCTTTAACGGTCAAGCCAGCCGGCCCTTTACTTATGACACAGGCGCACGCTTGGCACTACTTTGTTGATGCACGTGCGGCTACTGCGCACACAATTCACAAACACAGAAAATAATTTTTTTTTGGTTTGGACTGGAGTGTACTTTGGGGGTTACAGCACCCTTTAATGGTCAAGCCAGCCGGCCCTTTACTTATGACACAGGCGCACGCTTGGCACTACTTTGTTGATGCACGTGCGGCTACTGCGCACACAATTCACAAACACAGAAAATATTTTTTTTTTGGTTTGGACTGGAGTGTACTTTGGGGGTTACAGCACCCTTTAACGGTCATGCCAGCCGGCCCTTTACTTATGACACAGGCGCACGCTTGGCACTACTTTGTTGATGCACGTGCGGCTACTGCGCACACAATTCACAAACACAGAAAATAATTTTTTTTTTAGTTTGGACTGGAGTGTACTTTGGGGGTTACAGCACCCTTTAACGGTCAAGCCAGCCGGCCCTTTACTTATGACACAGGCGCACGCTTGGCACTACTTTGTTGATGCACGTGCGGCTACTGCGCACACAATTCACAAACACAGAAAAAATATTATTTTTTTTAGCACTTGGGGGGAGCACCCCTGATGGACAGAGCACCCCATGGACAACACTACAGCACCCCTTTAGGACTGGGACACTGCACAGGACTTTGGAGTGGACACAGCCCCTATGGAGAACTAACTGCACAACACAGTCCAGCCAGCCCTTATGGACTTTGAAGTAGTGGACACAGCCCCTATTAACAACAGCAGCACAGCACAACACAGCCAGCCCCTATGGACTTTGAAGTAGTGGACAACAGCAGCACTACACTACACTACACTACACAGCCCTAACTCCCACCCTCCCTCTTCACTGTCCACAGCCGAGTGAGAAAATGGCGCCGACGCGGGTACCTTATATAGGATCCAAAACCCGCGAGACTCGGAAGGCGGGATGATGACGTTTTGCCTCGATTTCAGATCCGAGTCAGGCGGGAAAAGTCGAGCCTGACTCGGATCGGACTCGGATTGGGGGGGTTCGGGGGGTTCGGATTTCAGAAATCCGAACCCGCTCACCCCTAGTATATATACAGATATATATATGTGTGTGCATAGATGTGTGTGTGTGTGTATATATATATATATATATTATGGCGGTCCTGTATCGATCAAGACTCGATACGTGCCCCCGATTAGGGATGGTATACTATACAGTATACTAGGGATGGTCACTGACCATCGATGGTTTGTAAACCATCAATAGTCTATGACAAGTGGTTTTGCCATCGCTGACGAGGAAACATGGGCGGCTGCAGTCTCAAGCAATCAATGGTTTCTATCGATGGTTTAACCCAGGGATGGGGAACCTCCTGCCCGGGGGCCGTATAAGGCCCTTGGAATCATTTGGCCTGGCCATCTGAGCTTTTTTATGCTAGCCTCATCTTACTAGCAGGGTGCCTAGAATGGCACACTGCAGCCAGAATCTATGCAGCAGTGCCGCCTGGAGTGTCCTTTGGACGCTTCAGATGGTCACACAGCTGCCCTTACAGTTCCCCCGATCATCCTCGGGATGCAACGGGCATTACTGTAATCACTGGCAGTTGTTGCTCTGCGCCCATGTGACGTTAAGCGGAGGGGGCATGGCCTGCGAATAATGTTATATATATCAAAATGTCCCTCGGCAGAAAAAAGGTTCCCCGCCCCTGGTTTAACCCATCGGCCATCGATGGTACAGTTGTCAATGGCCATCACTACAGTATATCATAGAAACTGCTATTTGTATGGTATATGGTGTTTTGTTTTTGTTTTTTTAATTGTGTTGGAAAAGTTATAAAAAAAATGTTCTTAACCTAATTCAATCATAAAGAAACTGACAATTTATGAGCGGTTTTTAGAAAAAAAAATTGTCCGTTAAGTAACTCTTCTTTTCCAACTTCTTTCTGCTGGACCAGGTGGCCTCGGCCTTTCTTCAGTATGTGTTTAGCAAAATAGGAAACAGACAAACAAGGAAAGGAAACAAAGATTCTGGCATATTATCTTTTGAAATTTAATAAACAGGTTAAAACATGCAATATGACTTACAAACATAATAAAATGAATCAAAATTCAATAATATCCCTTTCTAGGGTCCTGCATTTTCTCCAACCCACTTAAGGCATAAAAATATATAATCTTCCTTGTATATGTTGTTTCTGCATCAGATCTTAGGGCCTATTCACCATCGGGACCCGGATGGCTCCCACGATGATTAAGTATCCCACTTAGGATCACACAAACAGAAATCCGCTGGGATCCATCTTCGTAACCCCCGACCTCCTTCCCATAGAAAGGAGCTGGACTTCGAGAACCAGCACCATCTGAAGATGCAAACTCCGAATGGCCTGTTACATAAAATATGCGGAAGTAACATTTCCGCATGTCTAACGTTCCATTTAGGTGATGATGAATAGTCCCTCTTATGTTGTAAGAGAAACAGATCAGCTTCCAGTATGAGCAAATATTACCTGTGCAATTCAACCCTTACGTTCTGATGCACATGGAATCTGTCCCGAGCATAAATGGAAACATTAACACAGTAATCTGGTAACTTTGAAGCTACTTTGCCAAGTTTATAAGAGAATGAGACACCCAAGGCTTCGAAGAAGATGGCACTCCTCAGTCCACGAAGGTACCTGAACCAGTGAGTTTCAGTCACTGCATGGCTCTCCTTAAATGATTCCCAAGAGGATCCAAGACCCATGCAGACCGCCCGCTCTGCTCCTCATGAGACATAAATGGTACTTGCAAAAATGGCATTCCTGATATTATTACATATACAGTATATGGTTTTGTTACAGAGTTTCAACTGTTTTTACAGTGCCATATATAGATGACCTATGCACATGACATACTTCCCATTTATATATATATATATATATATATAAATATATATCTTATATTCAAATACAATATATATATCTCTTATATTCAAATATAATATATATAATATCTCTTAAGACCTTCAGTGAGGTCTTAAGAGATATTATATATATTATATTTGAAACAATTAGTCTCCAGACTACATGGAGTTTTTATTCTCAACTTACAGTGGTGTCTTGGGCTGTCTTTATGTGACATTCCCAACCAGAAGTTACTGGTTGGGAATATTAGCAGCTAATAACATAAATGAGGTGATTCAAATCAAGCTATTTCTATAAGAGAACTTAATATCACCAGTTGTCACATAGGGTCTATTTTACAGTTAAACCTTGTTTCCACATTAGCAAATATGTGTTTAAACTTTCCATTTCTGTATTTGTAGTTGTAGGCATTTTATGTGTAACGCTAACATCAGTCCCATAGTCTGATCAAAACAACAAAAGGTATGTTACTATTTAGTGGATTATAAATAATCTGAACAAGAAAAAATGTATGCATTACAATTGTGTTGTATCTTTAATGAAGGTCAAACAAATAAAAGAGTCAAATATTTTTATACACATTTCTATAAAATGAAAGCCTGTATAATTCATTACAAAAATCAAAATAAAGTCAGTAATTTATCAGCTATAGAACAATGTTTCCCACTCTCAGTTTGGAACACATTTCAAGTTTCATTACTGATTGTATTCCCTTGTCAGCCATTCAACAAAATGTGTAGACAATAATGGTCTTATGAAGTTCTTTTCTTGAAAAAATGGCATATTAAGCCAACTGGCTGTGTTTTGGGTACTTTGATTAATAACACAATTTAAATGTAAACAAAGATCTAAAACTTAGGTTATTGTTTTCAGCAGGGGAAATCTTGAACCCACATTTTGCATCTTCCTCATGTGACGTGAACTGAAAGTTACTTAAAGGGGCACTCCAAGTGAGTATGCGGCTTGATTGTTGAAAATTAGTAGGAGTGAGAGGACCAATAGAGAACTACACACTTTTATCAATGGCATTCTACAGCATTGCTGGAGTCTTGGATAAAGAGTCAGTGGGCAGTTTTAGGGCTCCAGTAAGGGGAAGGCGTAGCTCGGGTAAACTTTACCTTTAAACTGGATACACATTGTATATTGATGTTAGAATTACATTCATTTTATAAACTTGCAAGAAAAAAACAAACAGTCTCTCACATGTACAAGTCCCAGTCTTTAATTTATGAATCAAACATGTACTCATGCGCAGCGCAAAATTGTTTTCAGAATTATTGCACTTTCATAGATTTTCTCTTCTAACACACGGATTTTCATGTCTGGAATTATCTTTGAAACAGTTATTGCTTAGTATTGCCTCACTAAAATCTTGTATTTAATATAGACCATTGTCCCATTTATTCTTTGACAGAGCAATCCACATACAGTATTGTGTCCTTAATCATTATTACATGCAAATATTAAACACATGCTATAATGTACAAATCCTACTTGCCTGTTTAACAAAGTTTAGAAAAATTAACTTACCATTGACAGATCTTACTGCATATCTGCGATCTGTGAAGCCCATACATTGCAGATTTTTATACACAATCGATTGCAAATTGCTGAATTGCCACAATCGAATGCTGATGTATGGGGGCCTAAACTTGCCAAATAGCATTTTGAAATTAGAGAACTATGATAGTTGCATACAGTGGCGTCACAAGGGGAGTGCAGGCCACACCCGGATGTCAATCGCTGAGGGGTGACACAAAGGGTCGACTCCCCCTCAGTGACAGGATCCAGGTGCTGCACTGTAGCATTATTTTCAACACTCGGCTCCTGACAGTTAGTGATCCGGCACTGCAAATACACTGGTCCCCCGGGGGGGCAGTCCGCACCTCCAGGACCTTCTGGAGAGACTAAAACAGGGGAGGGTTCGGGCCACGTGGCCAAGCCCCCTACCCATGTCCCTTTTTTACGGTGCATGCACACTACACTACTCGCCACATCGGTTGTCACCCAGTGGAGGGACGCCACTGGTTGAATACAACCTTACTCTCCAAAGACAGCTTGAATATTAAGCCCCCCTTGAGTCAGTTGGGGGGGGGGGTGCTGAAAAATTACCCCAAAAGGAGTTCCAGGAGCTTAAGTCCCAAAAAGCCACAGCCTCAATAACTTGGGCTGGCACCTATGTCACCATCCAGCATTCATCGTCTCGACATTCGCTCCAGGCAGGTATAGGGTGAAGATACTGGCAACCACCATGGGTCTAGAGGGGGCTTAATAGTTGGGTTATCTGGGGAAGGGTCCTGGACTTCCCTGGCTGGCTCAGAGTTCCATAAGGGCCAAGTAACCAGTCTATGCATTCACCGGTGTTCTACCAATGGATGTACAGACAGTTTAGTGACTAGCTTCACGGGGGGAGAGCGTAACGTCTCATGGGGAGTGGTGATATTCGGGGCCACAAGGGCCCGTACTGATTTTTGGTTATAACTCCAAATGCCCATGACTTTGAAAATTTCAGAGTGTTTTCCAAGAGAGCCCTTCAGTTCAGAGCCTGGTGGGCAAGAAGACGGAACCATTGGCTACTATTGGGGGCCAATCCGGGCCCGGTGGAGCGAGCTTCACTTTACCAACCCCCCCCCCCCAGCTTCATTATTTCCCGGGGCCCAAAACTTTGGATACATAGCTTGCTGGAAAGTGAGGAGCCCCAACTACCTCCATCCCAAATTTAGTGAATTCGGGAGGTCACAAGACAGAATTGCCAGCGGTTGAAGCTGGTCCCCATTTCCAGGCATTTGACCAGTGTAAAGCGGTATAAGGGGTCATGGTCAAGTGGTTTCAGCTCTGTATGGAAGGGGCTACAGGCTCAAAGGAGTGGCGTGGAAGGCTCAGTCCCTGCCCTACAAGTAGCCCATTGGGCCCGATCCAATCCTGGGCCAAGCCTCGGAACAGCTTGACTTTTAGAAAGATTTTTGAGGAACCCTTTCAGTTCAGAGCCCATGAGGGTCCATGGTGAGAAGGTAGGCTGGACCCCTTGCTACCATTGGGGGCCATCCCAGGCCCTGTTTCACTCTTCCCCATGGAGCAACCTTCACTTTACTGATGCCCCTCCCGCTCAGTACCTTCCTCGACCCACAATATTATGTGGGTGGTTGCATTGGAAAGGGGGGATCTCAGCTGTTTCCACCCATCCTGAGATATGACCGGGTAAAGATTGGGTCAGCGAGCAGGGCTAGCATGCCGCTTGCCGGGTAAGTGAATTCCATTTCTAGGATACCGCTTGCCTTGGAAGCCCATGTGAGGGTTCCAGGAGCTCGGGAGAGAGTTTGCTAATCAATCCCCATTATCTGGAACATTCACAGGTGGTACCTGTTGGCTGAAATTGGCCTCCAACCTCAACAATGTGAAAGCAGCAAGGGAGTGTCAGATTTACTAGTAGGTTGAATGATGCGTCTCCTCATTCAGTATTACCTATATGATATAGGGCAAGGGTAGCCAACCTCGGTCCTCGAGAGCTACTAACAGTTCACATTTTCCAGACTACCTAGTTATTGCACAGGTGTAGTCATTACTAACACATTTGAAAAGATCCACAGGTAGAGCTAATTATTTCATTTGTGATTCTGTGAGGAGACATGGAAATCATACACTGTTGGTAGCTCTTGAGGACAAGGGTTGACTACCCGATATAGGGGAAGAGAGTAAATCTTGGCCTGCTTAAGTATGCTACTTGACAGTGGCAGATATATCTGTAACAACCTTGAACATGTGAGTGCAAATGAGTACTGGATGGATCAGTCTGTAACACTATAAATACACTAAAGTTCCAAAAGTCATGGGATAGCAGTATATAAAGGTAATGGTAGGTGTTGTCACCGTACTGTATGTCGTGGAAATGCCCAGACCTGTGTCAGTTGCAATCTGACATCTCATGAGTCAGTTTGAACATCAGCTAGGCTGCTCATGGCAAAGCAACGTGAATTATTAGAGGTCAAATGGGGCGGGACAGTGGGTGTCCGATGGATGGGGCAGCCAATTACGCCACTTCCAATTATAGTAGTAATGTGCTTCCCTCTTTCTATTTGCCGTCTTCGAACACAAGATAAAAAACTTACATTATTACAACCAGTTGCTAAGTTTTACTGATTTTTTTTTTTTCAATATTAACAGCAATAAAGGCACACTAACCTTAATAAAATGTTACGCAATGGAGAGCTAAAGAAATAGCTAGGTTTCCTATACACATCTTGTGATGTTGCCTAAAACAAAACTAACTGGTCTTTCCAGACAAGACCGCCTCCTATATTTTTGGTGCGCTACAAATGCCTACCCCGTCTGGCACTCCACCTCCTTGCTGCAAATAGAAATACATTACTTGATATGGAATGACCCATGCCTGTAACGCAAATTACCTTACCACTTACATTTATATTCTGCACACATTTAGTACTACACTGAAGTGCCAAAACTCATGGGCTAGCAGTATGTAAAGGGAATAGTAGGTGATGTCACTGTCAGTATGAATACTGGCTAGGCTGCTCATGGCAAGGTAACTTGAATTATCGGAGTTCGAATGGGGAAGCATAGTGGGTGCTCAATGTATGGGACATTCCATTTCCGAAGTTGTGCGGACATTCAATATTTTTTGATCTACGGTGTTGTGTGTACCAGGAATACCTCATTGAAGTTATTACCACCCACCGTGGACAGCGCACAACCACGGGTGCTTAATGATTGTGACCATCTGTGTGTGGCTGTAATTCTCTGCGGTAACAGACAAGCGACAATGTCTCAAATCACATTCACTGCATGAGGTATCAGACGCATAACCAGCAGGTCAGTGCAGAGTTCTTTAGCTTCCATGGGATATGGGAGCAGGAGATCCTCCACAGTGCCTCTTTTAACACTACAACACTGCACACATTGCCTCACCTGGGGTTGTGATGTTGCTAATTGGATCCTGGAGGACTGGCAACATGTGGCGTGGTCTGCTGAGACATAGTTTTTGTTATTTCAGGCTAATGGTAGGGTTCGAGTGTGGCACAGACCCCATGGACCCAAGTTGTCAACAAGGAACAACACAAGCTGGTGGTGGTTCCATAATGGTGTGGGGTATGTTTTCGTGGCATGGGTTGGGTTTGCTGGTCCACCTTAACACATCACTGACCAGTAACTGATACGTTGCATTGCTTGATTACCATTTGAAGCCCTTCAAGGACTTTATGTACCCCCACAAAGAAAATATTCAAGCAGGATAATGCACCGTGTCATCAGTCCCAAGTTGTTCAGAATTGGTTCAAGGAGCATTCTGGAGAGTTCTGACGAACGGTGTGGTCACCATAGTAAAGAAAATTGGAAGTCCTCAAATAAAGGCACTATAATAATACCAAACCGTCCATAAAACTTGTAATTCTGTGGATGAGATGTTTGTGTTTTTCTGTTCGTGTCCTCTCTTATTCGATGGTTTAGGGTCACATAAAAACAAAAGGAGAGAGAGGACAATATAATCGGTCCTTTTGAGCTCAAAAATGTCACAGTCAGAATCAAGGAAATTTGTTCTACTACGCACCCTACTCACATGGACAAGGGGGTAGGCAAGCGCATTAAGGTACTGTATCTTTCAATGTGCCAACATCATACATCAACCATCACATGTGGTAGGTAAAGGTATATTTCACTTCTTCAAAGCGTAAATAAATACAATCTTAAAATGGTTTATCAGTGAGCGTACCATACTCACGTGTGATAACAGATGTTCTCTCCTATAAAGGTATCTTTACACGATAAAACTGGATCTGAGATGAAGGAATCCAATCTTTGTATTTCAAATGTTTTATTCACCAAGCATAAAATACACTTTAAAAGAATGTGCCAAACCAAACTGGATAAACAGTAGTCAAATGTAATTTTACAGATAACTAAAACCAGCTAATCCGGATAAGCCGCAAAATAGTACAGTCTGTCACTGAAGTAAGAATCCAGATGTAGATGTAGATGTAAAACATATGTAGGTTTGATTACACGCGTGAGTCCCGATTTAACAACGCGAGGAAAAAGCTATTTAATTGAATAGCTATTCCCGCTCCTCGGGATTTTTGGCCGGCAATTAGTCGCAGGTGAACTCCCGCGGCTAATTGAATATGCCCCATAGTTGCAGAATGGTGAGGTCAGCTGACAGGCTGAATCCACTGGAAGGAATGCATTCAGGGGAAATAACGGAGAGAGCAGTACAGATGCTGGAGCTCAGGCACTGAGAACCGCTTCTGTCACTCTAGACCAGGAGTCCTAGGAGACTTGTCCTACTGGTAATGGACAGGTGTCAGAGAGCAGTTTAAATAGCGAGCTCTAGCAGAGGATTGGATGTGAGGGACCCTGTGGATGGCTGAAACTAAGTTGCACTAGATAAAGCATGTACACCTGCCTATATTTTGATTTCAGGTTACCTTATGTGCAGTGACAGATATTTTATTTTTCTATGTTTTGATTTGGCCAAAATGTCGACATTCACAATATAGACATGAAAATATTGTCAATGTCAATATTTTGTCTATGTTTTGAGTAGGTCAAAATGTCGACATGTGAAACTATAGTCCATGCCTATATTTTAAATGCACTGTACGTGCAGTTAATTATATCATTACTGGCACCTTTTCAGTGCAATTCTAACATGATATTTATTTAATATATGTCTATAAATACCATGCTGTGTGATTGGATGGCAGGAGAACTTCAAGCAAGAGGACATCTAGATGCGCCTGGCTGAATAGTCCAAAGCTACATGCGCTGACCAGATAAGTTACCATTTGTCTGTGTGATGGTATTAAACAAAATGGGGCTAATTGTCCATTTTGCTTTGCTTGGTATTTTTAGGAGTTGTATGTCTGACATAAATACAGAGAGTGAACAAAAGAAGCAAAGTATTCCTATATCGGGGCACTCACGGAGTGCCCCGATATAGGAATACTTTGCTTCTTTTGTTCATTTTATGGTTATATTATATTCCTGGGAGCACCTCCATCCAAAATAGTTACGTATTGAATTTATGATTATTCATATGGAATAAGGGAAGGATAATCTTCTATAGAGTGGTCTGTGCGGACATTTTTCTTGTTTCTTCATATAAATACAGAGAGAACTAGAAGGTTCTGTGGTGTAGGTGTATCTGTGGTTTAACTGAAAATCATTTTTTGTTCCTCTACCTCTGCACCTGTTTGAGATAGTAACTGAAACTGTTGAAATGTTATTAATTCACTTTAGCCAATGAAATGTCATACATCATGTTTATACCCTTATATGTAAATAGTATCAGGGCATTGTTCTCTTAACTATATAAGCTGAGGGACTGCTTCCCTGCGGTTTACTTCACATTTGGGTCCGTATTCATGTAGCTGCGAAACGTAGGTCGGCTAAAAGCGCGATGTTTTAGCCTCTTTCGCCTGTTTGGATGCAATGTTTTCTCCATGCGCGTCAGGGGCGTATCTACCATAGGCCAGGATGGCACTCGCCAGGGGCGCCGGTCGAAGGGGGGGGGGCGCCCTCCGGCAGTGCCACCAGCAGCCAATGAGTGGACTACCCCAGGGCCCCAAGTGTAGGGCAGACCTCAGTGAGAGCGTTCTGCCTACACAGTTTACAAACACACATCCGCCAGTGGCGGCTGTCTGTTTGTTACAGCAGCCAGCCGTCAGACAGACTCTCATTGGCTGCTGCGTCCACGGAGGGAGCCAGCTGGACCTCACTCATGAGCTCTGCCTTCCAGCTCCCCCCCACAGCGGGTGATGGGAGAGACGGAATGACGTCTCCCCTATCCCATAGTGCAGAAAGAGAGCGGGCCTGGAGGAGTGTACAGCGGTGGTCATCGGCAGGAGCAGGGATCAGGTAAGTTGCCTCTTTTTTTTTTCTGGCACAGCAGTGGGGGAGTGCAGCTACTAGGGGGCACTGTATAGGGGGTGGCCGCTACTGGGGGCACCTTATGGGGGGCATGGACACTACTGGGGGCAATGTATTGTGGGGGCCGCTACTTGGGGCATGTTATGGTGGGGATGGCCTGTACTGGGGGCACATGATGGAGGGGTGGACGCTACCGGGGGCACTGTATTGTGGGGGATGGCCACTACTGGGGGCACTGTATAGGGGGGGAACTACTACTGGGGGCAATGCATAAGGGGAACTACTACTGGGGGCAATGCATAGAAGGGAATACTACTGGGGGCACTGCATAGGGGGGACTACTACTGGGGGCACTTCCTGAAATTATGGGGGGAGGGGGGCGCAAGGATCCCTATATACACCCCTGATGCGCGTCCCCGCTTTTTGCCCTATTCAATTCCAAAACAAGCAAAAACACGAATAGGCGAAATGTAGCTAATAGCAAAACTAATGAAAAGGACACCATATTTGGGAATCAATATTTAAGTGGATAAATAGCCCTAATAAATGTAGTTGGTGATCTTATTTTGAGTCAAAGGGCTATTATATGCATATTTGCATAAGTGTGGAAAAATGGTATAAATCAATGTGTTTTTGAGAAAAATAAGTACCGTAGTTAAATTCGGGGTATATGTAAATGGGTACTAGTATATTTTGGTGTTTCTAAAGTGAAGATTTTAAAAATCTTAAAAATACACCTGCTGCAGCCTCCTGCAATCGTAAAAATACTTGTCTCTACCGTTAAGCCCCCCAAAACACCAGGACCACTACTTTTTTCCAATTTTCCAACACTTTTTACATTTTTGCCCCCAAAATGAAATTTTTTTTTTGGGGGGGGGGGGGGGGATGATTTTTTTTTGCCTTATTAGTCATTAGGGGGGGGGGATGTCCAAAGGGTTCTGAACCAATTCCCCACATTTATAACCCAAAATATGATTTTGCACTTCTTTTCTCCGTCCTGGAATTGAATATGGCGATACTTTGAAAACAGGCGAAAACCGCGCATCAGCGACAACTTTTTGCGGCTAATTGAAGCCGGCCCTTGGTCTGATCTGCAGCAGAGCCAGTGACTTGCAACCTGATTCTACATTGCTTGAAGACATCTCTGTAGCGAAGTACTGTACATCAATGTTATTATGTATTAAGTTTTCCTTTCTTTACAATAAATGTCTGTGTGAGTGGTTTAATTAACTGTGTGTATCCAAAGAACCTCTCCCATCGGGTACAGTCTGTTATACATATCATTTTCAAGACTGTCTCATAGTTTGATGAATGATTATGGGGATTGCCAAGGGTTTTGCTATCTAACAATACCATTTAGGATTGTCTCTTTCTATATCTCTGGGCTGGCTCCAGGGGTCGGAGCACCCTGTGCCGGTTCTCTACAGTGCGCCCAAACCTTGCACGCGGCAAAGCCGCGCATGACCAAAAATGGGGGTGTGGTCTAATTACCATAGGCTATGCCCCATACATGATGTTATTTGGATGCGTGTCTGGATGGCACGCCTCCAAATATCATCAGGTTGGGGGGAGCCTCATTTTCCGAGCTTCTACCAGCCCTCTCCCATCACTGAATGGATGCAGCACACATGCGCGCAACATCCATTTAGACCCGGCATTGCCGCACAGCTGCGGCGGTGGGGCTTCCCAACCTCCCGATTTGACAAATCGCGGGTCACTTCGGCCCACGGGTGGAACAGCGGGACAGTACTGTCCCACTGAAATCGGTATGTTGGGGAGAGGTGCGCCCGCTATGGGTGACAGCCCTGTTCGACTGCACTGGTCGAACACCCCTAGAGCCGGCCCTGCTATATCTACAGTATCATCCCATACATTTAAAGCAGCTATTAATTGCTGCCATGGGATGCAATTAAAATTCACCAAAGGTACAGAAAAAGAAAAAAGAACCCTAAAGATTCTATTAAATAGCCACAATATAAAGATATATGAGTGTATATATAGGAAGCAATATAGGCGGGAAACCCAGGACTCTCCAAAAAGGTGTATAGATATACACAATTCTATTACTTCTCATGTGTTTAAATCCATGTACCTCTATTAGGTTTCATTAAAATCTGTAACTCTATTTTTATACAGGTTCAATACCACTTCCTAATCATTCCTATATTATTTATCAATATTATTTTTCTTTAATTATATTATATAATTATACATAAATGTTTAATGTAACTATACAGTATCGTCCGTGTCCTCTTCCCATCTGATGTGCAGCTCATCCAATGGGAAGATGTGACCACCCAGTTCATTGTACAATGAATTTGGTGGTTTTCAGGGTCCACACTATACAATGGTCGCTCCGATCCATAGAGGATGATATATCTTAAAGTGTGTACACAGTTTAAGCATTTTCTAACTAAATGACCTGAAGCCCTTTCTATCTTTGCTCACTAATCCATTGCATTTTGATTTGGGAAGAGTGACATTATGTGAGAGTTTGGCATCGATAAGAAACATTCTGATGAAGAGCTCATTCATGTGCAAGCACTCGAGGAAGACCAATTAAACACTTCACAAACCAATCCTGGGCCCCGTTATGCGCTAATCTGCTGCAAAGTTATCTACTTTTTTGTTCCACTTATACATTTGAACAGACATTTTCTAAGATGGAGCACATTAAAAATTAAAGGAAGGAAACCACCCTGCAGAATTGCATTGTGTTTGTTCCAGGCCTAGACCAGTTTTTCTAAAATTGGTGGAAAATCTGTTAACTTACAAGTCATATTATATTAGTTGTTTTTTTTAAAGCTGGTTATAGTTTATCTTATATGCATAATGTCTGTTAATATGTTATTATAAAGTGGTGTCTCTTTCTGTGATTAAATGTATATAGTGTATCGTGATTAAAGGTAATGTGCGGCCCTTGAAGTGCAGGTTGCCCATCACTGTCATATACTATCCATGCCAAACCCTGGGTTTTATATGCATATTGAAACACAACATGCAAACTAACAAATACAAGGCACATCTTTATTTTTTCAATGTATGAAATACATATTCAACTGAATGGTAGCTTGTAATACTTTTATTCAGCAATACGTAATAGCAAAACATCACATAAAATAAATGATCATCATCATTGGATGAGTGTATATATAGGAAGCAATATAGGCGGCACTCCCAGGACTCTCCAAAAAGTAAGCATAATGGAGATTCAGTCGCCATTGAAACATTGTTCCAGAACATCCATTTCTTCGGATTCTGTGTTGGTGATTTGTGAACCTGAGGATGAAGCAGTAGTTGTCTGGGTTGCAGAGTTAGCTGGAGAGCTTTCCACTAGTGTCTGCTCTTTCTTAATATCTCGGCCACCAGTAAGCAGTTTCTGACTTTCAGCAAAGTACTGATTTGGGTGATTCAATGAGAACCCACAATCATCAACCTGTATGAAAAGATTACCAAAATAACATTGTTAGTGACTATACTAGTGCTAGTTTGTAAATGTATGAAATAGACTTTTACATTCAAGAATAATGTCATGACTGTTAAGTAACACTATAATGCAACTGTTCAAATGCAATAAAACATTTTTTATTATATATACATATATATATACACACACACACACACACTTAGCTGCCCATACAATACATTATTAAATAAGACAAATTCTGCAATGATAAATATGTGAGAGATTAACTTTTAGATTTGGTTTGTGTTTTGATAATAAAAAAGTGGTTAGAAAATGTATCTGAGTTTCATGAAATACTAGGCTTTAGTAGAATTTTTATTTAATGAAGAAGCTTGTTAGGGCTATATATGCCTAATTGAACAAAAATAAACATGCTGCTACTCAAAGATTTTTTTCTTCTTTATAGTACATAGATACCAAATGTTTGTATGTGCTAGAAATGTTTGCTTACAGTTGTATTACACAACAGATTTGTCATTTCATGACCAGGCCAGTTTTCAGGCTTTTGCAATGTCATTATCACTGAAGAGTGCACTTTTGTTTGAATACCGTGTATACATTTCCAATGTTTTTTTTTAGGGACAGACAGGACTTTTTCAGTTGTGTGTATGTAGTGTGTGTGTGTGTGTGTGTGTGGGTGTGTATATATATATATATATATATATATATATATACATATATACATATATACATACATACACACATTTATATATACTTTTTTAATAAGCTATATGAGGAACAATTAAACATTTTGTAATACATAGATTCTAATTTATTTTACTCAAAATTAAATATAGCCCCAAAATTAAATTTATTTTATTACCATTATGGGCACTTCAAATATAAGTGTATTCAAAATATAAGTTAGGAAAATTATATTTTTAAATTAGTTTTTTATGTAATCATTTTTTATTAATTGTAAAAGGACATGTTATTTATGCGCTGATGGCACTGAAGGCCTAAGAGTGAGGTAAATAGGTTAATAAAATGTACTGACTATTTGTTACTAACATCATTAACCACTCAAAAGGTAAATTGTGATTTAATCCTAGAAACACAATATCTGTTCTCCCCTAAATTCACAGGAACAATGAGAGTCATATTATAAAAGACTGCACGCAAAATATAGCTTCATGAAATATATTTTTTATTCTCATTAACACTGAAATGAGCTTACAGTACACAGCACTTGGGTCATGTTTCGTTGTTACCAAATCACCTCAGATGAAGGGAAACATTTTGCCACTTTTCTACCCCTAGGTTCTTGGGTTTGTAATGAGCATTGATGAGTCAGTCAGTCAGGACATTGTACAGGGCAAGGAAACATTTTTAGCCATCTTCACCTGCTTAGGAGTCAAATTTCAAAAAATCCCTACGTCAAGGTCCACGAATTTTGTTGGGCCTTGATGAGTCAATATATATATATATATATATATATATATATATATATACACACACATACACGAACACACACATTCCAGTGGCGTCACAAGGGGGGTGCGGCCCCGGGTGTCACCCAGCGAGGGGTGGCACCAAGATGCAGACTCCCCCTCAGTGGCAGGAGCCGGGTGCTGCACTGTAGTATTCAGTGTGCAGTGCTCGGCTCATAACATTGTGAGGGAGCCGGCACTGCAACCACAACTCAGTCCGCACCTCCCCTCCTGCACCCCCCTACCAGTAAAACTTAAAGAACGGGAACACGGGGGTTCATGCAGCAAGGCTACGCCCCCTTCCCATGATGCCACGCCCCATTCCACGAGGCCATCCCTCCCTGCTCCGGGTGACACCACGGGGAGGGACGCCACTGATACCCACACACACACACATATATATATATATATATATGTGTGTGTGTGTGTGTGTGTGTGTAAGTGTCCCTGTAGACGGGGGTTCAGTCTCCAAAACGTCTGCAATAAAGGAATTTTATATACTTGGATGACAAGACTGCTGAGTGCCACCTGGTTTTTACACACACACATAATATGTACAGTATATATATATATATATATATATATATATATATACACACATACATATATACATACATATACACACACACACATATATATATATATATAAAATTTTATTTATATAGCGCTTTTCTACTAAAGGACTCAAAGTGCTTTACATTTGCCTTTACAATACAATACACAAAATAAGCTTAAACAAGGGACATTAGTGAAATGTTTGGGTGAATAGGTGAGTCTTGAGTCTATTTTTGACGGATTCTAGAATGGAGGCCTCTCGAACTGTGCGGGGAAGTGAGTTCCATAAGGTTGGAGCCCCAAAAGTGAAAGCTCGACCCCCAGACAAATTCCAGGGAGATTCTAGGTACTGTTAATAGCCCTTCGTCAATGGATCGCAGTACTCGTGTGGGACGGTACGGAATCAGAAGCTGCTTTAGGTACCTTGTGCCATGCTCATGTAGGGCTTTGTAAGTTAGTAATCCAATCTTGAAAACAATTCGCCATCTGACAGGCAGCCAGTGAAGGGAGTAGAGAATGGGTGTTATGTGGCTGGAACGGGGCTGGTTGGCTAATAGCCTGGCAGCTGCGTTTTGTACCATCTGCAAGCGGTGCAATTCTTTTGCTGGAAGTCCAAGGTAGAGGGTGTTGCAGTAGTCTAGGCGTGATGATATAAATGCATGTATGACTTTAGGCAGATCTTCTGAGGGAATTAAGTGCTTGATTCTGGCAATGTTCCTCAGATGAAAGAATGAGGATTTGATTGTGGCTGATACCTGATGTTTAAGTAAGTCCTGTTGGTTGGCTATGCTGTAGCCCTGACTTGTGACCTATCATAAGGACCTCTGCTTTATCAGGGTTCAGTTGCAGCCAACTGGCACTCATCCACTCCTGAAGCTCAGCTAGGCAGCCATTTAGGGTTGTGATGGGGTCCTTTGTACCTGGAGCAAAGGACAGGTACAGTTGTGTATCATCTGCATATCAGTGGTAGACAAGGCCATGACGTCTGATTATTTCACCAAATGGTAGCATGTATACTGCAAAAAGCATTGGAGATAGTATAGAACCCTGTGGGACACTGCATGGAAGTGGCACTGGTGATGAATAGTTTACTCCAGAAGAAACTCTCTGTGACCTGCCGGTCAGAAATTATTTGAACCAGCTAAGGACTGTGCCATCCAGTCCACAGAAATATTTTGGGCGCTCAATTAGAATCCTGTGGTCCACAGTATCAAATGCTGTTGAAAGATACAGAAGGATTAAGATTGAACAATCACCTTTGTGTCTTGTGATCAGAAGATCATTAAGCACACATACCAGAGCTGTTTCAGTGCTATGTCTTCTCCTGAATCCTGACTGGAATGGATCATAAATATCATGGGTAGACAGGCATGGGTAGGCATTGCCATTACTTTCTCAATGACCTTTCCTAGAAAAGGAAGGTTTGATACTGGTCTATACTATAGTTGGTCATGCAGTCGGGGTCTAAATTAGGATTTTTTAAGAAGTGGTCTAACAATTGCTTCCTTTAGTGGTTCTGGAAAAATGCCTGTTTGCAAAGAGCATTGAACTATTTTTGCAATTACAGGGCCAATCATGTCCATACACCCTAAGAGAAACAGTTGAGGCAGGGTCCAGATCACAGGTGGTGGGTCGTAACATTCTGATAATGGATGTAAAAGACATTGCCAAAATTATGTCAAAGCTGTTCGAGGGAGACAGGTGGCTTACCTTTGCAGGCTTGGTAGTTTTGCAATCCTTTGATGGCACTGTGGGGATTCCAGCCCGGATGGAGGATACTTTATCTGCAAAGAATTTTGCAAACTCATTGCATCTGGACTGGGAGAGGGTTTCATCAAGCTGCAGGCATGCTGGTTTGCAAAGCATCTCCACTGTACGGAAAAGCTGAGCTGGCCTATTGTTTGCTGCCTTGATCTCATTTGAAAGGAACTCTGTTTTCTTTTTAAACTCTTTTTATTGAGCAAATCACATGAAAATAATACATTCCAACTTTCAAAGATAAATTAGAGCACATAATATGCTTTTATAATAGGAACTGTAATATTTCAAAACAATAATATAGTAATACAATTCTCAATAATAGAAATTAGAAAATATAGAAGCAAGAAAAATATCTTGCAGCAACGGTGTGGCAACCAGTTTAAAAGTAAAAAAGAGATAGAGAGAAAAAGGGAAAAAAAACCTTAAGAAAAACAAGGGAAAATAAGAGGAGAAATGGATGGGTGGAATCTATGTAAGATAACTCTCTTTCAATCTAAATATAATAGAAAAAAATAAAATGTAAATGTTGAATGGAGAGGAAATGTTTTGGTATGTCAGCCAAGGGGACCATATTTTATCAAAACATTTTGATGTATTACGTAATAAAGCGGTCATGTATTCCATCTTGTATACATACCAGATACGTGATAATATTGCCTGCATTAGAGAAGGATGAGAGTTTTTCCAATCCGCTGCAATTTGGCAGGTCATAGCAGATACTATATGTCGGAATAACTTATTCTGATATCGGGATAGAGAGGGCAGATTTAAGGGAAGTAGAAAATGCTGAGGATCAGAGGGAATCGTGATCTCGAAGAGGCGCGAGAGGAGATAGACAACCTCCTGCCATATACTGGCTATTTTGGGACAAGTGCACCAGATGTGCAAAAAATTGCCCTCGCCACCACAACCTCTCCAGCATCTATCCGAAGCATCGGGAAACATTACTTGTAGCCGCGATGGCACATAATACCATCGATATAGCAATTTATAAATATTTTCCTTGATTTTGACGCAAATAGAACTGGCGGCAGCGTTGTCCCAAATCTCCGTCCAATCCTCAGCATCTATAGAGTGCCCCAAATCTCGTTCCCACGCCAATTCATGAGAATCCCGATTGGAACTTACTTCTTCCCTTAATAAGGAGTAAATAGTAGAAATAAGACCCCTAGTGGAGGGTCGTCAACAACATATAGACTCAAAAGAAGTCAAAGGTCTGCTAATCAGAATCAAGCTAATTTTGGAATGGAAGGGAACTCTGTTTTCTTACGGGTGATTGTTGATTGATATTTTCTAATATGTTTGATTAGTGTTAACTTATCCTTTATCAGGTTAGTCTTCCTCCATCGTCTTTCAAGTCTACGCCCCCTTTTCTTGAGTTCACTATTGTCAAACCAAGGGGTGTGGTATGCCGGGTCGTATACACACAGGGGCGATAATATCCATTGCAGCTGTCACATCTCTGTTATAGTAATGGACAGAGAACAAGAATCTTCACAGGCCCGCATTACCGCAGAAAGATCCAGGTTTGCTGCAGAGCCTGGGGAGTCATGCCCCTCCTTGGACGATACCTTGTCAACTCCATGGGTAAAGTTCTATTTTGAGGGGTTGCAACTGAGAAGTGAATTGAGTGGTGGTCTGACCACGTGACTGGGTTTATATTTAGGTCAGAGACTTCTAATCCAATCTGGAAGACAAGATCAAGAGTGTGAGCACTTATATGAGTAGCCGAAGGAATGACTTGTGTGAGGCCCAGAGCATTCATTGTGCACAGGAAATTTTGGCCAAGGTGAGAGAGCTCATCATCAACCCATGTATTGAAATCCCCAAGGATCAGCCATCTTTGATGCTCCAGAACTAGTCCAGCAACAATATCTACAAATACTTGTAGAAATATCTTTCCATCTCCAGGGGGGCGGTAAATGAGAAGTACTCTGAATCCTAAGTCTGTAGAACTCTGAGCAGCAATGCACTCAAATGAGTGAGTCATTTCCATTGGGTGGACCCTAAGTTTAAGTTCTTTTTTAAAGCAGATTGCCACTCCCCCTCCCATGCGGTTAAGTCTTGGGTTGTGAATGACATAGTAATTTGTTGGAACTGCAGCTTCCAAAATAGGATTTGCATTTTCGTCTAGCCAAGTCTCTGTAATACAGGCAAGATTTGAAGATTCAATAAGGTCAGCAATTGTAGCAGTCTTGTGTCTTATAGATCTGGCATTACAAAGGATGGACCTGATTGGGCATACCAGAGGGCCTGTAGTTTTCTTTATATTGAGTGTGGGGGCTCTGGGGATGTCAGTCACAGAGCGAGAGTTTACAGGTCTGTTCTTCCAAGCACAGGGCCGTTTGATAGGTACCACTTCTATTTGTCTCCTATATGAAACTGGTGAGCCTGAAGGCAAGGAACTTACGTGGTTACAGCGTATAAGAGACTTTCGTCCTCGCTTCCCACGACTGCCCCTTGAGTTTTTTTGAAAATGCCAAGGGATTTAAGAATGGAAGTCTGTGCTGGATCAATAGGAACTGCTGCTCGTGGTGGGTGGAGTGAAACCATAAAGCTGGAGGTGTAAAAGTACATTGGGTCATCGATGAGAGAGCATGAATTGCATTAGATGATGAGAGAAGATCAAGCAGTTTTTATTTTTCTGTTTTCTCAACTCTGTGTGTGATCCAGAAGTTATAATGGGATTCATGAGCAGTCTAATTTCATTTGGCTATTTCTATGTCCAGTTGCTTCTCTCTTGTACAAAATGTATATTTTGAACAAGGAGCATCTAAATAAGCTAACTTGTCTTTTCAGTTGATGATTTAGTCATACTTAAAAATTATTCCATGGCAAAGCAGGCTTGTGGAAAAGTGTTAGAAGCTATTTCTATTGTATAGGTGTGAAAATCCCAGTGTGAGACTCCTTTTGAAGTGGATATTCTGTGCAAGGGTAAAGATAACATGTCTCCAGGAAAAGGAAAAAAAAAATGGGATCCTGTGTTTTAAAATGACCAAACCTCGGGATTTCAGAGACTGGGGATACTGTATTTTAGATTATTAATGCAAGAAATCAGTTATTTGCTGAGAAGACAACAGAGGTGAATGATGTCTTAGGGGGGAGCTGGAGCCAAAGATAATTTGTATTCCACAGTACCTTGCTCTGGGGTGTCCACTGCAGAGGTAATGCCATTCTGAGTTCTATTGGAGAAGGTATAGGTTTCAATCCAATGCAATGTGAATCTCAGTGCAGGAATGCAATCCGTTGATTTTGGAGACATGTCCTTGTAGTGCAATACAAGTTAAAGGTAAGTCCTTGGATATTTCTTGTGCTTCTGAGGTCACTTTTGTAGAATTTAAGCTGTTTTATGGAGATGTTCAGGAGCATGTAAAATGTGAGGCAGCCATCTTGGGCACCTTTTTTTCAGTGTGTATATATATATATATATATATATATATATTTATATACATATATATATATATTTATATACATATACACACACATATATATACACACATACACACACACACACAATACTGTGCAAAAGTTTTAGGCAGGTGTGGGAAAATATGCTGCAAAGTGAGAATGCTTTCAAAAATAGTGTTAATAGTTTCATTTATTTTTATCAATTAACAAAATGCATAGCTAAAGAACAGAATAGAAGTCTAAATCCAATCAATATTTTGTGTGACCACCCTTTGCCTTCAAAACAGCATAAATTCTTCTAGGTACACTCACAGAGTCAGGGATTATGTAGGATTATAGTCAGTTATATGAAAAACCAATCATACCAAACAGGCTATAATGATCATCATTTTCATACGTAAACTGAAACACAGTCATTAACTGAAACAAAAACAGCTGTGTAGGTGGTTTCAATCTGGGCGAGGAAGAGCCAACTCTGCTACAAAAGTGAGGTTGTGGAAGACCGTTTCATGTCACAGGTCATACACCGTGGCAAGACAGAGCACAGCAACAAGACACAAGATAGTTATACTGCATGAGCAAGGTCTCTCCCAGGCAAAGATTTCAAAGCAGACTGGGGTTTCAAGCTGTGCTGTTCAAGCTCTTTTGAAGCAGCACAAAGAAACAGGCAATGTTGAGGACCCGTAGACGCAGTGGTCGGCCAAGGAAACAGTGCATCAGATGAAAGACACAGGCTTACTTCACTTCAAAATCGGAAGATGTCTAGCAGTGCCATCAGCTCAGAACTGGCAGAAGCCAGTGGGACCCAGGTACACCCATCTACTGTTCGGAGAAGTCTGCCCAGAAGTGATCTTCATGGAAGAATTGCAGCCAATAAGCCATACCTTCTACATGAAAACAAGGCCAAGCGACTCAACTATGCACGAAAACATAGGAACTAGGGTCAAGAAAAATGGCAGCAGATGCTGTGAACTGATGAGTCAAAATTTTTAATATTTGGCTTTAATAGAAGGCAGTTTGTTCGCCAATGGCTGGAGAGCGATACAATAATGAGTGTCTGCAGGCAACAGTGAAGCATGGTGGAGGCTCCTTCCAAGTTTGGGGCTGCATTTCAACAAATGGAGATGAGGATTTGGTCAGGATTAATGGTGTCGTCAATGCTGAGAAATACAGGCAGGTTACTTATCCATCATGCAATACCATCAGGGAGGCGTCTGATTTCCAGATTTATTCTGCAGGAGGACAACGACCCCAAACATACAGCCAATGTCATTAAGAACTATCTTCAACGTAAAGAAGATCAAGGAGTCCTGGAAGTGATGATATGACCCCACAGAGCCCTGAGCTCATTATTGAGTCTGACTGGGATTAAACGAGACAGAAGGATTTGAGCAAGCCCACATCCACAGAAGATCCGTGGTTGTAGACTGCTGCTACTTGTGTGTTGTGTTCATTTCAAGTCCCTGAGTGCCGCAGTTATATGGGGTGTTTTATTTATTTATATATATATATATATATATATATATATATATATATATATATATATTAGGGGTGTGCACCGGCCACTTTTCGTGTTTTGTGTTTTGGTTTTGGATCTGGATCTTTCTTCGTGTTTTGGATCTGGATTGGTTTTGCCAAAACCACCCTTCCGTGTTTTGGGTTCTGGGTTTTGTGTTTTGGATCTGTATTTTTTTTAAAAAAAGCATAAAAACAGCTAAAATCACAGAATTTGTAGGTTTTTCTGCTCCTATGCTATTATTAACCTCAATAACCTTAATTTCCACTCATTTCCAGTCTATTCTGAACACCTCACACCTCACAATAGTGTTTTTATGTCCAAAACGTTGCACCGAGGTAGCTGGATGACTATGCTAAGCGACACGAGTGGGCGGCACAAACACGTGACCCATCTAGGCGTGAAACTGCAGTGGCAGACAGGATGGCAGTTTGAAAAACTAGGCCCCAAACTGTACATAATGCAAAGAAAAAAAAGAGGTGCAAGATGGAATTGTCCTTGGGCCCTCCCACCCACCCTTATGTTGTATAAACAGGACATGCACACTTTAACAAACCAATCATTTCAGCGCCAGGGTCTGCCACACAACTGTGGCTGAAATGATTGGTTCGTTTGGGCCCCCACAAAACAAGCTGGCAATTAATGTGTCCCTGCACAAACTGGCTCTATGGAGGCAAGATGTCATCCTCATCCTCCTCATCCACCGATTCCTCACCCTCTTCAGTGTGTACATCCTCATCCTCACAAAGTATTAACTCGTCCCCACTTGAATCCACCACCACAGGTCCCTCTGTACCTTCTGGAGGCTGGTCTCCCTGGAAGAGCTGATAATTCATTTTGATGAACATCATCTTCTCCACATTCTGTGGAAGCAACCTCCTACGCCTTTCGCTGACAAGGTTCCCAGCTGCACTAAACACTCTTTCGGAGTACACACTGGAGGGGGGGCAACTCAGGTAAAATAGAGCCAGTTTGTACAGGGGCCTCCAAATTGCCTCTTTTTCCTGCCAGTACAGGTATGGACTGTCTGCCATGCCTACTTGGATGCTGTCACCGATGTAATCCTCCACCATTCTGTCAATGGTGACAGTATCATATGCAGTGACAGTAGACATGTCAGAAATTGTTGCCAGGTCCTTCAGTCCGGACCAGATGTCCAAACTTGGTCCTGCCTGCCCTGCATCACCGCCAGCGGGTTGCTTAGGATACCTAAGTTTTTTCCTGGCAGCCCCAGTTGCAGGAGAAAATGAAGAAGGAGCCGTTGACGTGTCACGTTCCGCTTCAGCCGACAGTGTGTTCACCAGCAGGTCTTTGCACCTCTGCAGGCTTGTGTCGGCCGGAAAGAGAGACACCACATAGGCTTTAAACCTAGGATCGAGCACGGTGGCCAAAACGTAGTGGTCTGATTTCAACAGATTGACCACCCTGGAATCCTGGCAAAGCGAATGAGGGGCTTCATCCACAAGTCCCACATGCCGAGCGGAATCGCTCCGTCTTAGCTCCTCCTTCACTTTCTCCAGCTGCTTCTGCAAAAGCCTGATGAGGGGAATGACCTGACTCAAGCTGGCAGTGTCTGAACTGACTTCACGTGTGGCAAGTTCGAAGGGCTGGAGAACCTTGCACAACACGGAAATCATTCTCCACTGCGCTTGAGTCAGGTGCATACCCCCTCCTTTGCCTATGTCATAGGTGGATGTATAGGCTTGTATGGCCTTTTGCTGCTCCTCCATCCTCTGAAGCATATAGAGGGTTGAGTTCCACCGCGTCACAACCTCTTGCTTCAGGTGATGGCGGGGCAGGTTCAAGAGTGTTTGCTGGCGCTCCAGTCTTCGGCACGCAGTCGCTGAATGGCGAAAGTGGCCAGAAATTTTTCGGGCCACCCAAAGCGTCTCCTGCACGCCCCTGTCGCTTTTCAGAAAATTCTGCACCACCAAGTTTATTGTGTGAGCAAAACATGGGACGTGCTGGAATTTGCCCAGATGTAATGCCCGCACAATATTGGTGGCGTTGTCAGATATCACAAATCCCCAGGAGAGTCTAAGTGGGGTAAGCCACTGGGCGATGATTTCCCTCAGTTTCTCTAAGAGGTTGTCGGCGGTGTGCCTCTTACTGAAACCGGTGATACACAGCGTAGCCTGCCTTGTAACGAGCTGGCATTTCTGAGATGCTGCTACTGGTGACGCTGCTGCTGTTGCTGCGTAAGGTGATACATCTACCCAGTGGGCTGTCACAGTCATATAGTCCTTAGTCTGCCCTGTTCCACTTGTCCACATGTCCGTGGTTAAGTGGACATTGTGTACAACGGCATTTATCAGGACACTGAGGACACTTTTTCTGACGTTTCTGTACAGTCTCGGTATCGCCTGCCTAGTGAAGTGGAATCTAGACGGGATTTGGAACCGGGGACACACTACCTCCATCAATTGTCTAAATCCCACTGCACTAATGGCGGATACCGGACGCACGTCTAACACCAACATAGCAGTCAAGGCCTCAGTTATACGTTTTGCTTCAGGATGACTGCTGTCGTACTTCATCCTCCTCGCTAAGGACTGTTGGAGGGTCAATTGTTTAGTAAAAGTAGTGGTGTTCCTACTTCCTCTCTGGGATGATGAACGACTCCCAGCAGCAGCAACAGCAGCAGCGGCAGCAGTAGGCGTAGCAATGCAGGATCCTCCGGAGGAATCCCGGATAGGAGAGTCAGTCATGCCAGTGACATGGCCTGCAGGACTACTTCCGATCCTAACTAAGGAGGAAATTGACGAGGAGGGAGTTGACGGTGTGGTTTGCAGGCGCTTGGATACAACAGGACAACGGGATTTAGGTGTCCCTGGACTGCTTACGGTCTTAGCCAAAGTTTCTGAACTTGACAGTAACTTTTTATGAACGCGCTGCAGGTGCCGTATAAGGGAGGATGTTCCTAGGTGGTTGACGTCCCTACCCCTACTTATTTCACCTTTACATATGGTACATATGGCAAGACAGTTGTTGTCCGGATTTGGATAGAAATATTGCCAGACCAAAGAGGTGGAATGTTTGGTCTTCTGCCCAGGCATGACCGTGATGGGCTTTTTCATCCCACGGACAACAACTGTCTCCCCCGGAGCCTGATTTAAACAAACCACATCACCATCAGAATCCTCCTCGCCAACTTCCTCCTCAGCGCCAGCTACACCAGTATCCTCATCCTGTTGTACTTCAACAGTGACATCTTCAATTTGCATATCAGCAAGTGGACTGTGGGTGCTCCTTTCAGCACTTGCAGGGGGCGTGCAAATGGTGGAAAGAGCCACCTCTTCCCGTCCAGTGCTGGGAAGGTCAGGCATCGCAACCACCACCACACTTGGACTCTCCTTGGGGATTTGTGATATCTTCTTAGAAAGCACAGTTCTTCGCTGTGCTTTTGCCAGCTTAACTCTTTTGATTTTTTTAGTGGGAGGAGGGCTTCCATCGTCATGTGAAGCTGAACCACTAGTCATGAACATACTAGGGATCGACCTTAGCCGTTCCTTGCCACTCCGTGTCGTAAATGGCATATTGGCAAGTTTACGTTTCTCTTCAGCTGATTTAAATGTCTTTTTCAAGGTCATTTTCCTGAACTTTGCCATTTGGGATTGTATGTGCCCTCTACTATGACATTGGGCATCGGCCTTGGCAGACGACGTTGATGGCATGTTATCGTCTATGTCATGACTAGTGGCAGCAGCTTCAGCACTAGGAGGAAGTGGTTCTTGATCTTTCTCTATTTTATTTTTATCGGAGAAAGTTTGGTCCTCCATTTATGTTATATCGATTTGATATATACGTGCGGCTAAACACAGAAAATAATTTTTTTTTGGGTTTGGACTGGAGTGTACTTTGTGGGTTACAGCACCCTTTAACGGTCAAGCCAGCTGGCCCTTTACTTATGACACAGGCGCACGCTTGGCACTACTTTGTTGATGCACGTGCGGCTACTGCGCACACAATTCACAAACACAGAAAATAATTTTTTTTTTGGTTTGGACTGGAGTGTACTTTGGGGGTTACAGCACCCTTAACGGTCAAGCCAGCCGGCCCTTTACTTATGACACAGGCGCACGCTTGGCACTACTTTGTTGATGCACGTGCGGCTACTGCGCACACAATTCACAAACACAGAAAATAATTTTTTTTTGGTTTGGACTGGAGTGTACTTTCGGGGGTTACAGCACCCTTTAACGGTCAAGCCAGCCGGCCCTTTACTTATGACACAGGCGCACGCTTGGCACTACTTTGTTGATGCACGTGCGGCTACTGCGCACACAATTCACAAACACAGAAAATAATTTTTTTTTTGGTTTGGACTGGAGTGTACTTTGGGGGTTACAGCACCCTTTAACGGTCAAGCCAGCCGGCCCTTTACTTATGACACAGGCGCACGCTTGGCACTACTTTGTTGATGCACGTGCGGCTACTGCGCACACAATTCACAAACACAGAAAATAATTTTTTTTTGGTTTGGACTGGAGTGTACTTTCGGGGGTTACAGCACCCTTAACGGTCAAGCCAGCCGGCCCTTTACTTATGACACAGGCGCACGCTTGGCACTACTTTGTTGATGCACGTGCGGCTACTGCGCACACAATTCACAAACACAGAAAATAATTTTTTTTTTGGTTTGGACTGGAGTGTACTTTCGGGGGTTACAGCACCCTTAACGGTCAAGCCAGCCGGCCCTTTACTTATGACACAGGTGCACGCTTGGCACTACTTTGTTGATGCACGTGCGGCTACTGCGCACACAATTCACAAACACAGAAAATAATTTTTTTTTTGGTTTGGACTGGAGTGTACTTTCGGGGGTTACAGCACCCTTAACGGTCAAGCCAGTCGGCCCTTTACTTATGACACAGGCGCACGCTTGGCACTACTTTGTTGATGCACGTGCGGCTACTGCGCACACAATTCACAAACACAGAAAATAATTTTTTTTTTGGTTTGGACTGGAGTGTACTTTCGGGGGTTACAGCACCCTTAACGGTCAAGCCAGCCGGCCCTTTACTTATGACACAGGCGCACGCTTGGCACTACTTTGTTGATGCACGTGCGGCTACTGCGCACACAATTCACAAACACAGAAAATAATTTTTTTTTGGTTTGGACTGGAGTGTACTTTCGGGGGTTACAGCACCCTTTAACGGTCAAGCCAGCCGGCCCTTTACTTATGACACAGGCGCACGCTTGGCACTACTTTGTTGATGCACGTGCGGCTACTGCGCACACAATTCACAAACACAGAAAATATATTATTTTTTTAGCACTTGGGGGGAGCACCCCTGATGGACAGAGCACCCCCTGGACAACACTACAGCACTCCTTTAGGACTGGGACACTGCACAGGACTTTGGAGTGGACACAGCCCCTATGGAGAACTGACTGCACAACACAGTCCAGCCAGCCCCTATGGACTTTGAAGTAGTGGACACAGCCCCTATTAACAGCAGCACAGCACAACACAGCCAGCCCCTATGGACTTTGAAGTAGTGGACAACAGCAGCACTACACTACACTACACAGCCCTAACTCCCACCCTCCCTCTTCACTGTCCACAGCCGAGTGAGAAAATGGCGCCGACGCGGGTACCTTATATAGGATCCAAAACCCGCGAGACTCGGAAGGCGGGATGATGACGTTTTGCCTCGATTTCAGATCCGAGTCAGGCGGGAAAAGTCGAGCCTGACTCGGATCGGACTCGGATCGGGGGGGCTCGGGGGGGTTCGGATTTCAGAAATCCGAACCCGCTCACCCCTAATATATATATACATACACATACATACAGTGGGGCAAAAAAGTATTTGGACAGCAACCTATTGTGCAAGTTGTTGCACTTTAAAAGATGAGAGAGGTCTGTAATTTCCATCATAGGTACACTTTAACTGTGAGAGAGAGACTCAGAACAAAAAATTCAATTGTATGATTTTTAAACAATTTATTTGTATATTCTTTCTGAAAAAAAATATTTGGACAATCAAAAAGTTTAACTCAATACTTTGTAAAATAAGAGATATGGTAAGAACTTACCCTTGTTATCTCTATTTCTACGAGGTCCATAGGGTTCCACAGGATACCTTGGGGTATAGGCGATGGCGGCAGACATCCAGGCACCACAGAGTTAAAAACTTCGCCATCCTCCCAGGATGCACTGGGGTCCCTCTCCTATACCCCGCCCCCAAGCCTCAGGCACTCAGTTTCGTCACAAGCCATAGGCCGGAGGAGAATAAAGAGAGAGAAGAAAGCCTGGAACACACAAGAATCACATTCTCACCAGAGGGAGACGGAAAAACCGGTGACCCGAACCACAGCCCATCTGCAGTACAGGTGCGACAGGGCGGGAGTCCTGTGGAACCCTATGGACCTCGTAGAAATAGAGATAACAAGGGTAAGTTCTTACCATATCTCTTATTCTCTACTTCAGGTTCCATAGGGTATCCACAGGATACCTTGGGGATGTCCCAAAGCAGTATCCTTCAAGGGTGGGGACGCTCCTGTGCTGAGAGGAGAATCCGTCGCCAGAAGGAAGCATCCTGAGAGGCGTAGGTATCAAAAGCATAATACCGTACGAAAGTATGGACAGATGACCACGTGGCCGCCTTGCAAAGCTGAACAGCTGAGGCGCCACATCGAGCTGCCCACGAAGGACCCACAGACCTAGTGGAATGAGCCTTAACAGAAGATGGAACAGGAAGGCCCTCGTGAGCAAAAGCTTCAGAGATAGCCAGTCGAATCCATCCTGCCAATGTTTGTTTAGTGGCAGGCCAACCTCTTTTATGGAAGCCATAAAGGACAAACATGACTTCCAATAGACAGAAGTGCGGTCCACATAGATTTTCAAGGCCCGCACCATATCCAAGGTGGCCTCACCAACCGAAAGGTCCGGTGAAGTAAACAATGGTACAATAATTTCCTCGTTGATATGGAAACTAGATACCACCTTTGGAAGAAACCCAGGACGAGTGCGCAGCACAGCCCTGTTTCTATGAAAAATTACAAATGGAGGTCTACATGAGAGAGCTCCCAATTCCGAAACCCTTCTGGCCGAAGCAATAGCCAGAAGGAATACAGTCTTAATGGTTAGCCATTTTAAATCCACTGAGCCCAGTGGTTCAAATGGCGGTCCTTGAAGAATCTTCAAGACAACCGGCAGATCCCATGGTGCCACAGGTGGAACAAAGGGAGGCAGAATAAGAAGCACCCTTTGCATAAAGGTGCGGACATCAGGAAGCATAGCAATCCTACGATGAAACCACACAAAGTGCAGACACCTGTACCTTCAGGGAAGCTAGGCAAAGACCCTGGTCTAAACCCACCTATAGGAAGGCCAGAACCCTGGACAATCTGAACACCTGAGGAGCATAACCTCTAGTGCGACACCACTGGAAGAAAGCCCGCCACACTCTACGGTAGATGTTGGCAGATGAAGGCTTCCGAGCTCTCAGCATAGTGTTGACCACCGAGCTGGAGAAACCTCTGGACCTCAAGAGGGCAGTCTCAATAGCCACGCCGTCAAAGACAGCAGACTCAGGTCCGGATGAAGGCAAGGACCCTGAGATAGCAGGTCCTGACGTTGAGGCAACAACAGCGGAGTGTCCACTGAGAGACTCTGAAGATCCGTGTACCAGTGCCACCTGGGCCACCCTGCAGCAATCAGCAGTAGCGTGCCGCCTTCTTGCTTGAATTTGCGTATCACTCGAGGAAGAAGGGAGAACGGAGGGAAGAGGTACGCATACTGGAAGGTCCACTTGACCGCCAGAGCGTCCACTAGAAAAGCTTTTGCGTCTCTTGTTCTTGACCCGAACATTGGCAGTTTGCTGTTGTATCGTGAGGCCATGAGATCTATCTCTGGAAGGCCCCACTTGTTCACCAGTAGCTGACACACCTCCTGGTGAAGAGACCACTCTCCTGGATGCACGTCTTGATGGCTGAGAAAGTCTGCTTCCCAGTCGAGAACTCCTGGTATGAACACTTCTGATATTGCGGTAAGATGCTTTTCCGCCCATACTAGAATGCGGGACACCTCTGTCAGAGCCGCCTGACTGCGAGTCCCTCCTTGGCGGTTTATGTATGCCACCGTGGTGGCGTTGTCCGACTGTACCTGCACAGGTTTTCCCTGCAGGACCTATCTTGCTTGCTGGAGAGCCTTGAATACTGCCCACAGTTCCAATATGTTTATTGGAAGAGCAGCTTCTACCGATGTCCACCTTCTCTGAAAGAAGTGTGGACCCATCACCGCTCCCCAGCCTCGGAGACTGGCATCCGTCGTCAGAAGGGCCCAGTCTGCATTCCAAAAGGGGCGCCCCTTGTTCAGGTGAGCCATCTGTAGCCATCAGGCCAGAGATAATCGCACCTCCGGGGAAAGCACCATAGTCTGTGGCTTTATCCTTTGGTGCGACCCATTCCATCCGGAGAGGATCAGCTTCTGCAGAGGTCTTGAGTGAAACTGGCCAAACTCCACCATGTCGAACATGGATACCATGGATCCCAGTAACCTCACTGCCGAGTGAATAGACACCCGGCGACTCTGCAGGCAAAGACGGACCTTTGCCTGTAATGCAGAGATCTTTTCTCCCGTCACCAAGATCCACTGATGTTGGGAATCCAACAGAGCTCCTAGATGGAGCATCCTCTGTGATGGTACCAGGGAGGAACAATTTATCAGCCAGCCAAGAGACTGCAATACAGAGACTGTTTCTCTGAGGACTCTGCCAGTAACAAGAGATCGTCCAGATAAGGTAACAGGCGGACTCCCTGCAACCGCAGGTGGGCTGCCATGGCGGCCATAACTTTGGTGAACACCCGAGGTGCTGTAGCCAGGCCGAAGGGCAGAGCCTGAAACTGGAAGTGGTCCTTGACCACTGCAAATCTGAGGAAGCACTGGTGTGCTGGGACAATAGGGATATGCAGGTAAGCATCCTGAATATCCAGCGACACCCTGAAATCCCCAGGTTCCATTGCTAAAATAATGGAACGCAGGGTCTCCATCCTGAACAGAGGAACCCTCAGAAATTTGTTAAGGGATTTGAGGTTGAGTATTGGCCGGTAGGACCCATTGGGTTTCTGCACCAGAAAAAGATTGGAGTAATACCCCAATCCCTTCTGAGACAAATGAACTGACACTATAACTCCATGCTGGAGCATAGAGTGCATTACCTTCTTGAGTTCCCGGGCCTTGTCCTGATTGGACAGAAGGCCCGTGGTGAAAAACCAGCTGGGAGGCCTCATGCGAAAGGAGAGGGCGTACCCCTGAGAGACCACTTCTCTGACCCATGTGTCTGAAGTGGTCAGACACCAGCTTTGGCGAATTTCAGAAGTCGGCCTCCCACTTTGAAGTCCACCAAAGAGAGGCCCGACCCGTCAGGCCGAAGGTTTGTCATCAGACTTGGGAGTGGGACGTCTGGTACTCCAAGCCTGCTTCCTGGGCTTTGCAGGTTTCTTGGCGGCAGTCCTCCTAGGAAAGGACTATACCCTGGGTCTGTTCTGCGTTCTGTAGGGCCGAAAGGATGAAGAACTGCTCCTGATGGGACAGTAGTGGAAGATAGGCGCTCAGACTTAGCTGCTGCCGAGGTAGCCACAATTTTGTCTAGATCAGGGCCAAACAGCACTTCTCCATTGAAGGGTAACCCCTCCAAACCCTTTTTGGAATCAGCATCCGCCTTCCAAGAATGCAGCCACAGGATACAATGTGCCGCCACTGCTGCCGAGGAGATCTTGGACGCCATGAGGCCCATATCTACAGCTGCCTCATTAATGTAGGTAGCCGAGTCACTTAAATTACCTACCAACTCCACCTGTTCAGGTGACGAGTCTGGGTCGAGGGATACCTCCAAGGTATCAGCCCAGTGCTCCATAGCTCTTGCCACACGGCCAAAGCCAGTCTGGACATGCAAGGGAATAAAACATTTTCAAACATATTTCTACCCTGTGATCCGTTGGATCCTTTAAGGAGGACATAGAGGGCATAGGCAACGTAGCACTCTTTATTAGACGTGTGAATCCACTTGTGGCGGGTTATCCCATTTTGCAAAATAATTATCTGCAAAAGGGTATGCTACCGCAAACCGTCTAGGGGGCTGGTAACGCTTACCCGGCGTTTTCCACGCCTCCTCTAAATGATCCACTAGCTGATCAGATAGGGGAAACACCGTAGCATCACTTTTAATATCCTTGAAAAAGGCATATTTTGATTTAGCTACAGGAGGAGCGTCATCCTCAATAACCAAGGCCGTGCGCACCGCACGTATGAGCCATCATCTGTCGTCACAGCATCCTGATCTTGATGAGGTTGCAGCTGACGCTTCTGCACCCGCACAGACGACTCGCCCTGTAACAGCTCTGATAGCTGTTGTACTGAGGTAGACAGTGAATTAGCCCACACAGGTTCATAGATGACCTGAGGGGGCGACAACGGGAAACTCTGAGGTACTATTAACTGTTTAGGAAACCCCTGCATAGGGGACGCACCATAGACTGCTGTGAGACCCCCATCTGGGGACACGCAGAGGTTGTTGTTGTTAACTGGCCCACCAGGATAGTAAGTGCCGTAGCAAAACAAGCTCATGGTAGCTCCTGCACAGGTGTAGTGGCAGAAGTCGGCCGTGCCAACCGCAGACACGCCTTACATAATCCATCAGAGTTACCATCTCCCTCTGCCAATGGTACCTTGCATACAGTACACTTAGGCGGAATGGGGAAATCGTGCTCACTGTCAGACATACTGAGTGTGTGACCCGGAGCTGTATGTGACCACCGCACTTCACAACAAGTTGTATAGTGAGGTATAAATCTCCCTTGCAATACCGCACCGCAAGGGCTTGTTAGCAGAGAAGAAAGCAACAGGGAAAATAGCTGGCAGTATGTGAAAGTGAAAGTAACAGACAGCAGCACTAGCCCAAAGTCACATACAATGCAGAATATTGAAAACCCTGCAGTATCTGCGCTTCATCAACTAACCAGACCTCAGCCTGGTAGGAAACAGTGCTGCATACACTGACCTTGCACCGGAGAGGTATGCAGGGGGACCCAGACCACGATGCCCGCGTTAACAGCTTCCAGCAGCGTTTGCCACATGTATTAAAATGGCCACCGAGGAGCAGAGGGAGGGTTGGTCCGGGGGCGGAGCGCAAGCAGATGCCTAACCACCTTGTGGAGAGGCCGTGTACAGCGGGGGAGGCGCTGGCTGCTTAGCAGGGAAAGCGCGCTCCCCTGGCATGCATTTAACCCCTGGGACGCTGGACATTTACTGATTCTGTCCAGTCCTCAGTCCCAGGGGGTAGTGGAAAGCGCAGGGATCAGTAGCCTGGTTCCACACTGCAGCCAGTCCCCAGGGAGCCCCTTGCCTGGGGACTAAGGACTGTGCTATTCGGCTGGGACCCACCGCGGGACCTTGCCGTTTACCTGAACCCCCGTAAATCCGGCCACAGTCCGGGCAACCGGGGCCACGGCTAGCTGTGACCCCAGTCACCCACCAGCATCGCCGGATCAGAACCGACGTTCTGGTACCAGCGGGGTGTAGGAGCGACGACATGGACGTCAGTACAGACTGTCCATGTTGTCTGCTCGTTAGATGTGCAGCCACAGCTGCATTGAAGAACTTCAGGGGCCGTGCAGACCCCCACTCTGCACGGTGCATCCGACTTCGGCCAGGCACCGACGAAAACTGAGTGCCTGAGGCTTGGGGTATAGGAGAGGGACCCCAGCGCATCCTGGGAGGATGGAGAAGTTTTTAACTCTGTGGTGCCTGGATGTCTGCCGCCATCGCCTATACCCCAAGGTATCCTGTGGATACCCTATGGAACCTGAAGTAGAAAGTAACCTCGGTTGGCAATTACAGAGGTCAAACGTTTCCTGTAGTTCTTGACCAGGTTTGCACACACTGCAGCAGGTATTTTGGCCCACTCTTCAATGCAGATCTTCTCTAGATGTGTCATGTTTTGGGGCTGTTGCCGGGAAACACAGACTTTCAACTCCATCCACAGATTTTCTATTGGGTTGAGTTATAGAGACTGGCTAGGCCAATCCAGGACCTTGAAATGCTTCTTACGGAGCCACTCCTTAGTTATCCAGGCGGTGTGTATGGGGTCATTGTCATGCTGGAAGATCCAGCCACATTGCATCTTCAATGCTCTTACTGAGGGAAGGAGGTTTTTCCCCAAAATGTCACAATACACGGCCCCATTCATCCTCTCCGTAATACGGATCAGTCGTCCTGTCCCCTTAGCAGAAAAACATCCCCAAAGCATGTTTCCACCCCCATGCTTCACAGTGGGTATGGTGTTTTTGGGATGCCACTCATCATTCTTCTCCCTCCAAACACGGCGAGTGGAGTTTACACCAAAAAGTTCTGACATTCTCCCAATCCTCCTCTGGATCATCCAGATGGTCATGGGCAAACTTTAAACTGGCCTGGGCATGTGCTGGCTTATGCAGGGGGACCTTTCGGACGCTGCAGGATTTGAATCTATGACGACATAGTGTGTTACTCATGGTAACCTTTGTGACTGTGGTCCCAGCTCTCTTGAGGTCATTGACCAGGTCCCCCCGTGTAGTTCTGGGCTGATCCCTCACCGTTCTCAAGATCATTGATACCCCACGAGGTGAGATCTTGCATGGAGCCCCTGGTCGAGGAAGATTGTCAGTGATCTTGTATTTCCTCCATTTTTTAATAATTGCGCCAACAGTTGATCTCTTCTCACCAAGCTGCTTGCCTATTGTCGAGTAGCTCATCCCAGCCTTGTGCAGGTCTACAATTTTGTCCCTGGTGTCCTTAGACAGCTCTCTGGTCTTGGCCATGGTGGAGAGGTTGCACCTGACTTTTTGAGGGTGAGGACAGTGACAGGTCTTTTATGCAGTTAACCAGTTCAAACAGGTGCCATTAATACAGGTAACGAGTGGAGGATAGATGAGCTTCCTAAAGAAGAAGTAACAGGTCTGTGAAAGCCAGAATTCTTGCTGGTTGGTAAGTGTCCAAATATTTATTTTCCGCAAGAATATACAAATAAATTGTTTAAAATTCATACAATGTGATTTCCAGAAATTTTTGTTCTGACTCTGTCTCTCACAGTTAAAGTGTACCTATGATGGAAATTACAGCCCTATCTCATCTTTTAAGGTGCAACAACTTGCACAATCGGTGGCTATCCAAATACTTTTTTGCCCCAGTGTGTGTGTGTGTATATGTATGTATGTATGTATGTATGTATGTATGTATATGTGTATGTATGTATATGTGTGTGTGTGTATATATATATATATATATATATAATATATATATATATCCCAGCTTGGCATGATGATACCATAGCAATGCAAGTGGTTAGGCTTCCAGGGTGATGGATATTGATATCATCATTGGAGTTTATTCCAAATGGCTGAGTATCACCTTCTGCACAGAATCTTACAGAATTACATTATCGTAATTAGGAGTTCAGGAACTGTATAGTTTTCCAACATTATCTAAAATTGCATATAGTAGATGGGCATTATCAGGTTAACATAGGAAGCATTTATAAACTTATTTCAAGATAAGATCACCAAATTTTGCTCAACTCTGGTTGGCTTGCACTTTTTACAGTATATGACAATTTAAATTGGTGCTGGTGAAAGAGACCTAATCATACAATAATATGTTTATAAGCAGGAGTTTCTGGACTTTAAAGGATGTGCACATGCTGATTTTTTCGGTCCAATGCTTTCGATAAGCACAAAAAAGGTTAATGCGTACCACCTTGTTGAAGTTAGTGAACCCCATCTCTTCTCTTTTTGAAAAACTAAGCAAGCTCGTAACCATCTTCGCTCTATGAAAGGCAATCACGGGATCTTTTTTTCAAACCCGGGATTACAAAAATGGGACGGGACTGGCTTCCCTACTTAGTTCTAATGATTTATCATTTTGAACTACAGAGTAGGCACATATATTCTAAACATAACTACATTGAAAGCAAATATATATTATATAAAAAGATAATATACATATAATTCTAGGTACATTATGAATTATTCGTCTACATCTTTAATACTGCCAACCAGCAATAACCAATAATTGCCAGCATGTATCATTTATACTAAAGTTTAATACATCTTGTTAATGATGCTGTCTTTCAAGTCTGCTAGGGATTCTACATTTTAGGAGTAGTGACCTTCTCATAAACATAAGTTTCAGGTTTCAGGCAAAGTAGAAGTGGTTTTGAGCAATTAATGCCCTGACTGTGGCACTTAAGAATTTCTTTTGGGTCTAATTAAGTGGTTGAGAAAAGCCAGCTGATGAGACGGTTCATGTTACTAATGTCACAATTCACAATGCTTTGTGGTTACCAGTATTAATGAACAGGATGAGTGGTCTTTAATTTTAGAGGGCACTTTTGTATTTCCTCTAACAATTCAAATGAGAAACAATTTGACACACTATTATAGTTTTGACCTTCTCATGGTCTTAAAATGAACATGTGATTTTTGACTGCTCAAGTATATTATTGATATTTTATTTGCATAAAACAGATTAGAATATTAGGGCCAAATGTAATAGGGTGAGAGTTTAGAAAATGTGACAGTTTAGCAATACAATGTAAGAGAGAACCTGCAAGCTCACATGTTTTTAGACTCAAAAAAGTCTCAAGATTGAAACTCTCATTCAGATGTTTTCCCATTTTGAAGATAAAACGCGACCAAAGTGAGAGTTTACTGCTAAACACTCACATTTTCTAAACTCTCACCCTATTACATTTGGCCCTTAAGAGTCCAAATGACAAAGAAAGAAGTAGGCTCATAAACCTTGAACAAAATATAACCTTTGTGTTTGTAACAGTCGGTTGAATGAAGAATTAGAAAGAAAATGAAACCAAGTGAATGCTGCATTTTAAACAGCATGAGGCCCGATCACCAAGGGTTTTTCATCAGTTTGACAAATTTAGCCAAAGAGTTGGTTATTCAGCAATTAGACCGGATGACCAACTCTGCCCATGTGAAGGCATCTTTAATTATAATTAATTATAAACTATTTCTGGCGGCAGCTGATAACTGTTGGCATTGCAGGCCAGCACATTATTGGCCCATTAATCCAACCCTTGTGTTTAAAAAATAAGTTATGGTATAACATACCTTAGTAAACTCTTTCATCGAGGTCCATAGGGTGCACAGGAACTACCTTGGGGTATGTAGTTTGAGTGTACCAATGCACCAAATAGCTACAGCTTTGAAGCTCCCAGCATGCATAGAGCCTCCTCCCTATATAACCGCGCCCCCAGCCATTCAGTTTGTAAACAAGCCTTACGTGCTGTCACCGTGTTCGGAACAGGGAGATCAGACTGCGTATACATGTGAGAAAAAGTCACACGTATCCTCAAAGCCAGAGAGTCTGCTAGTTAGCTGGCCATCCTCATTTATGAAAGCCATAAATTACAAAAAATGCCTGATTTCCTGATGGAGCTGGTACGATCCACGTAGATACGAAGAGCTCGAACCACATCCAGTGAAGCTTCACCTACAGAAAGGCCAGAAGACTGAAAGGCTGGGACTACAATTTTTTCATTTATATGAAACGGGATACCACCTTTGGAAGGTAACCCGCCCTTGTACGGAGGACAGCTCTATTCTGATGGAAAATAAAAAATGGAGAGCGACATGAAAGTGCTGCCAAATCAGAAACTCTGCGAGCTGAGGAGATAGCGAGGAGAAAAAAAGTCTTCACTGTCAACCATTTGAGGTCCACTGCATCTAAGGGTTCAAAGGGGGAAGCCTGCAGCACCCCGAGAACCAAGGATAATCTCATGGTGCCACCGGAGGGACAAACAGAGCTTGCAGACTGAGAACACCCTGAAAAAATGTTCTAACATCTGGCAATTCTGCGCTGGAACCAAACAGACAATGCAGAAACCTGAACTCTTAAGGTAGCCAGATGAAGACTTAAGTCTAGTCCAGCTTGAAGAAAAGCAAGAACTTGGGACATCCTGAAAACCCTTGGGTCATATTTTCTGTGGGAACACCAATGAAAAAATGAATGCCAAATCCTGTGATAGATGCGGGCTGAAGCAGGCTTCCTCGCCCTCAGCATCGTCCGGATCACAGAATTAAGAGAAACCTTTGGCCTTAAAGACGGAAGCCTCAAGAGCCATGACATCAAAGCCAGCCGAGGTAAATCCGGATATAGGCAGGGACCCTGCACCTGCACTAGCAAATCTGGCCGTAGAGGAAGTGGACTGTCTATGGATAGACATTTGAGATCAGTGAACCAATGTCTCCTGGGCCAGGCAGGAGCTAGTCGTGTAATCCTGCCGCTTTCCTGTCGACCCTTGGTAGGAGGGAGATTGGAGGAAACAGGTATGCCAACCTGAAGTCCCACCTTACTGCCAGCACGTCCACGAAGGTGGCTGAGGTGTTCCTTGTCCTGGACCCGTAGGTGGGGACCTTGTGACTGTGACACCATAAGGTCTACAACTGGTCGTCCCCACTTGTCCACCAGAAGCCGAAAGACCTTTCACCGCTCCCCATACTCACAGACTTGCATCCATGGTGAGGAGTACCCAATCTGGGACCTATAACAGGCGACCCTTGTTTAAATGGGTTGTCTGCAACCACCATGCAGGGGAGAGCCGAACTTCTGGTGAGATGCGGATCATCTGAGACTTTATCTGATGATACTGACCATCCCAATGAGACAGAATCCATTGTTGCAGGGACCTGGAGTGGAACACGGCATAAGCCACCATGTCGAAGGTGGATATCATGGAGCCCAGTACCTGCATTGCCAAGTGAACTGACACTTTCTGCTTGCACAGTAGACAGCGCACACAAGATTGTAGTGCCGCAATCTTGTCCATTGGTAGAAGAATCCTTTTCCCCAAGGAATCCAGCAGCGCCCGCAAGTGCACCATCTGCTGAGTTGGAGAAAGAGAAGACTTTTCCCAACTGATTATCCAGCCATGCTCTTGTAAGCAGACAATAGTAATTTGGAGGGGACGTTGTAACACCTCCTGAGATTGTGCCAATATCAGAAATCGTCCAAATATGGCAGTATCCTGATTCCTTGTTGTCTGAGATGAGCCGTAATGACCGCCATTATCTTGGTAAATACCCAAGTGGCTGTGGACAGAACGAAGAGTAGAGCCTGAAATTGGTAATGTTGCTGACAGACAGCAAATCTCAGTGGGATTGCGCAATAGGAACATACAGACACACTTCCTGTATGTCCAGGGAGACCATGAAATCTCTCGGCTCCATCGCCAGCATAACTGACCATAGTGTTTCCATACAAAACTTGGGCACATGGATGAACTTGTTGAGAAACCTCAGATTCAGAATAGGGCGATGTGACCCATTTGGTTTCTGAATAAAAAACAAAATTTGAATAATAATAACCCCTTCCCTGTTGTATCACAGGAATGGGGATTACAACTCCTGACCTCAGGAGGGCCCCAATAGCCTCCTGGAAGGCCAAGGCCCTCACCGGGTCTGAAGGAAGGGTTGCACCAACGAACCTCTAATGGGGATGCCTCAGGAATGTGAGGGCGTAACCCTGAGAGACCACCTCTCGAATCCAGACATCCGTAGTTGTTTGATGCCAGGCCAGAAAAAACTGAAGAACTCAGCCTCCAACCCTCAGACCACCCAGGGGGAGGCCCACCCCATCAGGCAACAGGCTTACCGTCCGGCTTAGAAGCTGGAAGTCTGGTTGACCAAGATTTCTTGGTCTGCAGTTTCTTGTGGGAATTACCCTGTCTAGAGGAAGACTGCCCCTTTGCCCTACTCTGTGGGCGAAAGGACCAAACTGACGACTGCCTATACCTAGGGGTAGTCGTAGATGGCAACCCAGCAGACTTAGATGTTGCCAGAGAAGACACTATGTCATCCAGTTCTGGCCCAAACAGTATTTTCCCAACAAAAGGCATAGATTCCAGAGCCTTCTTGTACCTTGTAACCGCTTTCCAGGTTCTTAGCCAAAGGGTTCTCCGGGCTGCAACCACAGTTGCCGACACCCTAGAAGCCAAGATACCCGCATCAATAACCACTTCCCCGACATACACAGCTACCTCTAGTGGACTGTCAGAGACAAGACAGCTGTTCTGGTAGCATCAGGCATGCTATCCTCCAGAGACATCGTCCACTCTTCCATAGCTTTGACTACCCAGGCCACAGCCATAGCTGGACTGGTAATAGCTCCAGATAATGAAAACATTGATTTCAAATAATTTTCAAGTTTTCTATCTGTAACCTCCTTTAGTGAGGATGCAGAAGGAATGGGTAATGTAGAGCTCCTGATCAATCCATTAACATGAGCATCAACCGTTGGAGGAACGTCCCATTTGTTACATTCACTAAGTGAAAATGGGTACTGAGAGGTTAAATTCCTTGTAGCATGGAAATGCTTATTTGGAGTACACCATGCTTCAGACTGTGATAAATAATCTTTAGCCACCTTTTCATGCCTAAAGACCGGAGTCTTCGATTTCGTCGAAACCTGTTCTTCCTCTATACTTAGATGGCATCTAACCGCTCTCACCAGAGAGGAGACATCCACAGAGGATTGATTGTTTTCCTCCACTGAATAAGAACCAGAACTCTGAGTATCCGAGTGTGACGATGAGGAGGCAGAGTCAGGATCCTGAGGCAACGTCTGAAGGGAACCTCTCTTATGCCCCTGCTTTACCGCCACTGGTCTATTTGCCTGCAGAGCTATAGACGGCAGCATACTCTGACTAGAGTGAGAAAGAATCAAACCAAAAGTGATTCATGGGGGACATATACATAGAAGGATGCAAATGCTGAGGGTACCCCATAGCAGGAGGCATTACCATAGCAGGAGCTCGTGACACTGCAGCTCTGTCCACTAAATTTGACAAAACCTGAGACCAAGAGGCTACTCAGGGTGGTTCTTGTGCCAGTGCAGGTGTACCTGATAGAAAAGGTGACCGTTTACAACAACACTACACAAACCATCTTGCAGAAAATCCTGCTCTGACAGGAGAGGGGTAGGGGTTAGGCTACTTATCGCCCCTGTCGGCATCTTCATTGCTTGGGCTTCCAGCGTCGGGATATAAACCGGCGGGATTTCATACCAACCTGTCTACACAGTCTTTTAGGCTCTATGTAGAGTGTATGACTGCTGAGTACCACTAAATTCAGCAGTGATGGCCAGTCAAACTCTCAGTTCCTATCTAAACACAGAAATGACCTAAAGGTATCCTGAGGAAAAGTGCAAGACCAACTTGAAATGCGTTGGAACTTCAGCACTGAATCACCTACTAGCATCTGTTTGGAGTTGGAAGTGATCTGGAGTCCTTTATTCCTATCCTAATGCTACAGTGCATCCGAAAGTATTCACAACGCTTCACTTTTTCTTATGTTACAGCCTTATACCAAAATAGAATAAATTCATTTTTGTCCTCAAAATTCTACACACAATGGCCCTCATTCAGAGGCGGTCGCAAGAAGCGACCGCTCGCTCTGAATGAGGGCGGCCGCTTGCTTTTTCTAGTGCGGCCTCCAGGACGCTAGCTAAGCTGTTGGTCAGTCGCTAAGCTGTTGGTGGTAACCAAGTTGATGGTCGCGATGGTCAAGACCATCGCGACCCTCAGGGCTTGCGACGAGACCCTAAGGTTGGGTCTCGGCAACCGCAAGCCACAGGGAGCTTTCTGCTCTGATAGAGCAGAAAGCTCCTCACTGACATCACTCCTGATGTCAGTGCGGCCGCCCACAAAACGGCAAGCGTTCAGTCAGGAATGCCTACGTTTGTGTAGCCACCCCCCTGCCCCACCTACAAAACGGGCCGAGCTGTCGATCAACATCGACAGCCGGCCCTTTTGTAGTGAGCTCCGGAAGGGCCCTAGGCCCTCATTCAGAGCCACTCGCTAGCGGCAGTACGCTCGTTCCGAGCGATGTTCGCACATCTGCGCATGCGTACGGTTTTTAGTATGCATGCGCGAAGCAGTCAGTGCGGCCGAAAATCGTTGGTACGCAATATAGCGAGGGCCTGCTATTTTGAGTGACAGAATGAGGCGTATGTGGGTGGTAACAGGGGAAGGTGCTTGAAAACGGGGAGTGGAGATCCGAACGCAGGCGTGCTTAAAGGTCAAAACGGGCGTTTTAAGGGAGTGCATAATTAATACAGCAGCGTCATTGACCACGTCACTTGGTTTTTTAACTCAGAACTGCTCGCAAAATAGCGGTTGAAAACACCAACCACAAGAATAGCGAGCAGTTCATACGCTGTACGATGTACTCGATTAATCTAATAAATAGCGGACATGACGTATGGTGCGTGCGGCCAGGGGGCGTTTTTATCAAAAAAACGAGCGTATGTTTTGCTCGCTCGTTCAGACTTAGAGGTGGGAACAGACTGCAATTTGCGAACGGATCATTTGAATAGCCACCCCTTGTTTTTGAACGAACGACCACAAATAGCGAACGGCTCTGAATCAGGCCCCTAGTCAGGGAGGTGATCAAGAACCCAATTGTCACTCTGTCAGAGCTACAGCATTCCTCTGTGAAGAGAGGAGAACCTTCCAGAAGGACAACCATCTCTGCAGCAATCCACCAATTAGGCCTGTATATTAGAGTGGCCAGACAGAAGCCACTCCTTAGTAAAAAGCACATGCAGCCCACCTGGAGTTTGCCAAAATGCACCTGAAGGACTCTCTGGTCTGATAAAACAAAGATTGAACTCTTTGGTGTGAATGCCAGGCGTTATGCTTGGAGCAAACCAGGCACCGCTCATCACCAGGCCAATACCATCCCTACAGTGAAGCATGGTGGTGGCAGCATCATGCTGTGGGGATGTTTTTCAGCGGCAGGAACTGGGAAACTAGTCAGGATAGAGGGAAAGATGAATGCAGCAATGTACAGAGACATCATGGATGAAAACGTGCTCCAGAGCGCTCTTGACCTCAGACTGGGGCGACAGTTCATCTTTCAGCAGAACAATGACCCTAAGCACACAGCCAAGAGTGGCTTTAGGACAACTCTGTGAATGTCCTTGAGTGGCACAGCCAGAGCCCAGAACTGAATCCAATTGAACAGCTCTGGAGAGATCTGAAAATGGCTGTGCACCGACGCTTCCCATCCAACCTGATGGGGCTTGAGAGGTGCTGCAAAGAGGAATGGGCAAAACTGCCCAGAGATAGGTGTGCCAAGCTTGTGGCATCATATTTAATAAGACTTGAAGATGTAATTGCTGCCAAAGGTGCATCAACAAAAATATTGAGCAAAGGTTGTGAATACTTATGTAAGTATGATTTCATAGTTTGTTTGTTTTTTAATTAAATTTGCAAAAATCGCAAAAAATTTTTTTTTACATATTGTCATTATGGGGTGTTGTGTGTAGAATTTTGAGGACAAAAATTAATTTATTCCATTTTGGAATAAGGCTGTAACTTAACAAATTGTGGAAAAAGTGAAGGTTTGTAAATACTTTCCGGATGCACTGTACAAACAATTTCAGTTCTGGTGCAAATACACACTTTTGTGTGTTGATGCTCTTTGCTAGCTTATGTATGTAATTTTACCAATATATGTTTGTGATATCTCTGCCTGTTTCTATTTGGGGTAAAGAGAATATCCTTTTCATACCAACGTTATAGACCAAAAGGAGGGCCCATCCTCCACAGTCTGACGCTCAGGATACTTTCTGATAAGTGATAAAATCAGAATTACTCAGTCAAGTAAAGTCGATACATGAATATATTTTTTAGTTTAATACTAACACACGAATGCATGCCCTAATAATGTACTGCAGTGGACACTGTAATCTTATTTTATCAGGTCTCCCAATGCCTATACTGCCTCACTACAATCTATCCAAAATGCTTCGCTTTGCTCCGAACTTTCTACTGGCTGACTGTCAATTTTATGACACCCCACCAAGTTTTTCTGCTAGATCATTCCTATACCACTCCTACACTTCACTGAGATCTACTGTACATGTAAACTTGCAGCCCTCTAAACAATTATAAGGAGAACTTCATAGGCTGTGCAGCTTTATTAAAACAAATTTTTAGTGTAATTAAATTTAAAGCAAACGACAGAGGACAGGAGTACCATATTAGCTATTTCTACACAAAACTTAGAAGGATTTTGAAGTGACTGATATTTTTTCTATCTAGGTAATATAGGTAGGAACCTGCGCTTCAATATAGCGGATGCTGCACTTCAATCCACTGAGGTGGTCATACAACACCTCATAAATACAACATAAACAATAAAAACGTTGGAAAAGGCGCGACCTTCTAGAATATAATAAAAATATGAAATAGTCCCAAATATGTCCACAAGTTCACTAGAGAAATAGAAGAAAGCTTCCTCCTTCAAATTTTCAGAGTAGAATGATTCCAACAAAAAAGATCCTCGTGGTTGACATGCAAAAAAAGAGGAAAAATCGCAATATAGCGTAATACATAGATTTTAATCACATGGCATGAATAATGACACAAAACAAACATGTATCCAACATTTAAAATCCTCCACCAATATCAAAACAGCGTACCAGAGATGGCGGTGTATAATGCACACCCATTCACCTGTAAGCCATAAAATCCGAAGTCTCCCGGGTTCAACCTGGAATGGCAGCTCCTGGATGTGCACTCCTCGCCTTGATGTTCAAAAATCCACTGGTGCTGTGTTCCTTTCACCAACGCGTTTCAACTCCTATTTGGAGCCTTTTTCAAGGTGTGTGTAGTTGGTGGTTTAGTCAGTCCTTAAATATCCCTTACTACCCTCTGATAGGTCAATTTGGGTAAGAGGAGTTCGATAGTAAAATCCATATATTCATTACAAAAATAAAACAATATCATCACCTTTGTAAATATAAACACATCTAAAACCGCTTCTATAAGTCTAAAAGAAAAATAGATAATATAAATAGCGCTTCACTCCTGGAGCTCATCGTCCAGTGGGGAAGCGTCATTTCTTGTTTACACAACACCCGGAAGTGTACCGCCGGTTTCCCCGACGTGAACTAACCATACGGCCCTTGACACGGCACGTGTCAGCCCGGTCGTCCTCCCAACAATACAGTCCTCTCCACAGCGTCGCGACCGGAAGCCACATTCGCGCAACCCCGCCGGTGCACAGGCACAAACCTGTCCAACGCACCGGAAGCCGGGAGCCACTCAGACTTCCGTTTGGGGGATAGTCCGCGCGTCACTTCTGGAGAAGGCACAACAACGTGCTGTATATAAAAAAATTCAATGGGAGTAAACAATACATCACTTCCGGTATAAACAAACCCACTTTTTTACATAATAAAACTGCATAAAAAGGAAATCAACGCACCTAATAAATCAAAAAAAGCATAACAATACTAAAGAAACCATTTAAGTTCAAAATCAACATTTAAACCAAAGTACCAAGTTCATAAATAGATTTCATCTCTGATTTTGCTAAAGAAGTTTCCACATCTCTTTTTCTCCAATGCCCTTCTACTTGTTGGATCCCTATCACCAATTTTACATTTTTAACGGAACATTGGTGGAATTCTTTAAAATGTTTAGAAAGGGAGTGATTTCCATATCCCTTTTTGATATTTCTAATGTGCTCAGCCCATTTTACTCTCAAGGGCCTAGATGTTCGGCCGACATATTGGAGGCTGCAACTGCACTCAATGAAATAACAAGAGATATGGTAAGAACTTACCTTTGTTATCTCTGCTTCTACGAAGTCCATAGGGTCCACAGGGTTGACCTTGGGGTATAGCTGGATCTGGATCCACGGGCACCACGCAGTTAAAGCTTTGCTGCTCCCAGGATGCACTTGGGTCTGTCCTCCTCTATACCCCGCCCCCGACCACAGGCACCTCAGTTGGTAAGCAGCTAAGGCCGGAGGAGGAGACTAAACAGAGAGAAGGAAGACTGGAACACACAAGAAACCATACTCACAGAAATGGGAGACGGAAAACCGGTGACCAGCCACACAGCCCATTTGAAACCAGGTGCGTCAGGGCGGGCGCCCTGTGGACCCTATGGACTTCGTAGAAACAGAGATAACAAAGGTAAGTTCTTACCATATCTCTTGTTTTCTACTTCAGGGTCCATAGGGGGTCCACAGGGTTGACCTTGGGGATGTCCCAAAGCAGTTCAACTAAGGGCGGGGAAGCTCCTGTGCTGAAAGGAGTACCCGGCGCCCAAAGGATGCATCCTGAGAGGCGAAGGTGTCAAACGCATAGAACCTCAAAAACGTTTGAATTGAAGACCAAGTGGCCGCCTTACACAGCTGAACAGCGGAGGCGCCACGTCTAGCAGCCCAAGAGGGACCCACAGAACGAGTGGAATGAGCCTTAACAGAGGCTGGCACAGGTAAACCCTCCTGTGCATAAGCCTCACAAATAACGGAACGAAGCCAACGGGCTAACGTTTGCTTGTTAGCAGGCCAACCCCTCTTGTGAAAACCGAAGAGGACAAACAAATAATCCGACTTCCTAACCAAAGCAGTCCGGTCCACATAGATTCTAAGTGCCCGGACTACATCTAAGGAAGCCTCACCAGCTGAAAGATCAGGTGACTGAAAAGCTGGCACAACAAGTTCCTGATTAATGTGGAACTTTGAGACCACTTTGGGCAAAAACTCTGTCCTGGTGAAAAATCAGAAAAGGAGGGCGACAGGAAAGCGCCCCCAATTCTGACACCCTCCTGGCAGAAGCAATTGCCAGGAGAAAAACGGTCTTAAACGTCAGCCACTTGAGCTCCACCGACTCAAGCTGGCTCAAAAGGAGTACCCTGCAAGACCCTTAGTACCACCGCCAAGTCCCAAGGAGCCATCGGAGGCACCTTGGAAAAAGGTGTGAACATCTGGCAGTGTAGCAATCCATCACTGAAACCACACGGACAAAGCAGACACATGAACCTTCAGAGAGGCCAGGCGTAAGCCGAGGTCCAAACCCGATTGAAGAAACTCCAGGATTCTGGAAACCCGGAACACCTGCGGATCATAGTTTCTGGATTCACACCACTGAAAATAAGTGCGCCACACCCTGTGGTAAATCCGCGCGGAAGCAGGCTTGCGTGCCCTAAGCATTGTACCAATGACCGAACTGGAGAAACCCCTAGACCTCAAGACGGCTGTCTCAAGAGCCACGCCGTCAAAGACAGCCGACCCAGATCCGGGTAAAGGCAGGACCCTTGGGACAACAGGTCCCAACGCTGAGGAAGAAGGTACAGAGCGTCGATGGAGAGGCACCTCAGATCGGAGTACCAAGGACGTCTGGGCCACGCCGGAGCTACCAGCACGAGCGTGCCGCCGTCCTGCTTGAATTTCCGCAGAACCCGAGAAAGCAGGGATATCGGAGGAAACAGATACGCCAGGTGAAACGTCCATTTCACCGACAGTGCGTCTACCAGACAGGCGCCTGCGTCTCTTGTCCTTGACCCGTAAACGGGCAACTTGTGATTGTGACGGGAGGCCATCAAGTCCAGCTCCGGCAGCCCCCACCTGTCCACGAGTAGCTGAAACACCTCTGGGTGAAGCGACCATTCCCCGGGATGCACGTCGTGACGGCTGAGGAAGTCCGCCTCCCAATTGAGGACTCCGGGAATGAAGACTGCCGATATCGCTGGAATGTGACCCTCCGCCCAAGCAAGAATGCGAGCCACCTCCGACATTGGTGCCCGACTGCGAGTTCCCCCTTGGTGGTTGATGTACGCCACCGTGGTGGCGTTGTCGGACTGCACATGAACCGCCCTTCCGTGAAGAGCGGGGCCGGACGACTGCAGGGCCCTGTATACTGCCCGCAGTTCCAGGATGTTGATGGGGAGAAGTACTTCTAACGCGGACCAACGACCCTGAAGCGATAATGAGCCGGTCACTGCCCCCCAACCCCGGAGACTGGCATCCGTCGTGAGCAGGACCCAGTCCGGGACCCAAAAGGGGCGCCCCTCGACCAGATGCGCTGTCTGAAGCCACCAAGCCAAAGACTGCCGAACCTCCGGGGACAACACCAGCATCTGAGAGCGGATCCGGTGAGGTAACCCGTTCCATTCCGATAGAATCAGCCCCTGCAGGGGCCAGGAATGGAACTGGGCAAATTCCACCATGTCGAATGTCAACACCATGGACCCCAGAACTCTCATAGCCGAATGGACCGACAGGCGGCAACTGCTCAGGCAACTGTGAATCCGCAGCTGCAGGGAGGAGACCTTCTCCGGAGTCAGGAAAATCAGTTGCTGACGAGAATCCAACAGGGCTCCCAAATGAACCATCCGCTGTGATGGAATCAGGGAGGACTTTTTCCAATTTATCAGCCACCCGTGCGCTTGCAGGCAAGCGATCGTCAGGTGGAGATGTTGAAGCAGTACCTCCGGGGAGCTCGCCAGCAACAGGAGATCGTCCAGATACTGCAGCAGCCGTACATTCTGGTTCCGAAGATGTGCGGCCATGACTGCCATAATCTTCGTGAACACCCTCGATGCCGTGGAGAGGCCAAAGGGTAGCGCCCGGAACTGAAAATGATGTTGAAAGATAGCGAAACTCAGATACCGCTGGTGCGAAGGTGCTATCGGAACATGGAGGTAGGCGTCCTGGATATCCAGGGACACCATGTAATCCCCCGGTTCCATCGCCAGAATGATGGAACATAACGTTTCCATCCTGAACTTGGGAACTCTGAGGAATTTGTTCAGAGACTTCAAGTTGAGGATAGGGCGATGAGAACCATTGGGTTTCTGCACCAGAAACAGAGAAGAATAGTACCCCGTCCCTCGTTGTAATTGAGGAACGGGAACATTGACCCCTGCTTTCAGCAAGGACTCTATAGCTTCCTGAATCTGTAAAGTCTTGGTCGTATCCTGAGAAGGACTCGTGCAGAAAAACTGGTGGGGCGGTCTGTGCCGAAAAGACAGAGCGTACCCCTGGGAGACCACTTCTCGAACCCAGGCATCCGTGGTGGTATTGTGCCAGCACTGGGCAAATAGAAGAAGTCGGCCTCCCACTCTGGGGTCCCCCAGAGGGAGGCCCGTCCCATCAGGCAGAAGGTTTATCCTCCTGCTTGGAAGAAGGGCGCCTGGCACTCCAGGCCTGCTTCTTGGGCTTAGAAGCGGCCTTGGTCGCCGATTGCCTCGGGAAGGACTGACCTTTGGCCTTGCCCTGAACCCGAAAGGACCGAAAGGCAGAGCTCCGTACTTTGGTAGGTGCAGAAGCCGAAGGGAGGAAAGCTGATTTAGACTTAGCCAGAGTATCCACAATTTTGTCCAAGTCTGGACCAAAAAGCAACTCCACATTAAAAGGTAAGGCCTCCAGTCCCTTTTTGGAGTCTGCGTCAGCTCTCCAAGACCTCAGCCACAAGGACCGACGCGCCGACACAGCTGCAGCCGACACCCGAGAGATCAGCAGGCTCGCATCTAACGATGCTTCCCCAATGTAGGAAGCCGCATCCCTCATTTGTCCTATCAACGCTCTCTGGATCTCCGGAGCATCTTCCGGAAAGGTAAACAAACAAAAATGGCAGCTGCTCAATCAATCTAGCAGTATTAATCAGGTGCATGAAAGGGAGGGGTCACACTAAGTAGAAAAAGAAGGAGGATTTAACCCCCTATTGTACCTCAGCACACTGAATAATACCTGCAACAATATATGAAGACTATATGGTCATAGAAATTCAGAGATATTAGTTGGATGCATTTGCAAATACATGGGAGGCTGCTGGGCCACGTCACGGCTTCTCTGTTACCAGCAGTCCCTAACACTAAGGGGTTCACGTCGGGGCGCAGTGCTTTTCACATCACCTTTTATGTTTGTTTATTATTCATGTATTTTTTCACATATATTTTAACCTCTCATTCCACACTTAATGATTACTCACACACAGCTATACTTTACACTGCACTGTCACTCTTTTTCCATTTTTCGTGTGATGCCCTGGGGCGGTTCTGGGCTGGACGTTTTTTGGGGTGCACTGCGCCCCGACGTGAACCCCTTAGTGTTAGGGACTGCTGGTAACAGAGAAGCCGTGACGTGGCCCAGCAGCCTCCCATGTATTTGCAAATGCATGCAACTAATATCTCTGAATTTCTATGACCATATAGTCTTCATATATTGTTGCAGGTATTATTCAGTGTGCTGAGGTACAATAGGGGGTTAAATCCTCCTTCTTTTTCTTCCGGAAAGGTATCCTCCAAGGCGTTGGCCAAGCTCTCGATGGCCTTAGCCACCCAAGAGATGGCCATGGACGGATGGGCCACCGCCCCCGAGAGAGAGTAGATAGACTTTAAACAAGTCTCCACTTTCCTGTCCGTGGGATCTTTCAGGGACGAGATCGATGGCAAAGGCAGCGTAGCGCTTTTAATTAAGCGGGTAACGTGGGAATCCACGGCAGGCGGAGTTTCCCACTTCCTGCAATGAGCCTCAGGAAAAGGCTAGTTTGAAGCCAACCGTTTCTGCGGTTGGAACCTCTTGCTGGGCAACTGCCAGGCCCCTGCCATATGATCCGTTAACTGATCAGACAGGGGAAAAACCGTCGAAGCTACCTTGGCCTTCTTAAAATTAGGGTACTTCGACCTGGGAGCGGGGCATCCTCCTCTATATGAAGGATGGCCCGCACCGCCCTAACCAATGCCGGTACATTAATGGAGGACTTAGCCTCCACCTCCTGGGCCCCAGCATCCGAGTCAGAGTCTTCATGGATCTCCCCGTCATCCGAAGACACGTCCGTGTCCATAAACTGTGCCTCCAATGAAGCCGAAACGGTTCGCCAGGACGTCCTTGGTGGCAAATCACTGTGCAATATAGGTTGAAAGGCCGATGACGAAGCCGCCAGGCTCTGAACAGAGCTGGAGAGGACATTCACCCAGGGAGGGGGTACCGTTTGAGGATACCCCTGAAACGGTACCATCGACTGCTGTGGTACCGTGGGAGACTGCACGTACACAGGCAAACCCGCATAAGGACCCACAGTCTGAGACCCGGGAGGAGACTGCACCAGACGCGTCACGCCCGGGGAACGGGGGATGGTAGGCTGGGGCAACGCCCTAGAAGGGCCCGCAGTCGGGACCGCCAGCCGGTCCGCGATCGACGCCAGCACTTGCGTAAACATCGCCCACGGAGGATCCTGCGCCACTGGGGGTTTAGAGGGACCAGGTACCAGCTGGCACAGTCCGCACAGACCGTCCTGAGACAAATCCGCCCCGTCAACTCCTGCCGAACAGCGTCGGCAGGAAAACAACACAGGAGCCACGGAGCGCTCCTTCTCCTCATCAGACATGACACAAAACTTTTGCAATAAAAAATGTATCACCGAAAAAAGGTAAAGGCGTATAACACCTGCGCACTCCCAAGTATGCAACACAAACAGCCCACAATCTGGTACTGAGTAGCACACCGCAGTATGTGACGGACCTCACAAATACGTAGATCTATATAAGTGAGGTATACAGAAAGAACACCCCTCCCCCACGCACCTGCGGACCGTAGAAGGAAAGGGATAGGTAAAAAGCTGACAGTAAGTAGAAAAAGCACAGACAGCAGCACTAGCAATAGTCACATACCATGCAGGAAGTTATACTCACTGCACCTATAGCGCTGCGAACACTGTCCTTTGCAGGGGGAGAGGTACGCAGGGGGACTGGTCCACTGTATCCGCCCGGGAGCTCTGCGATGCTGCCTGGAAGATGGCCGCCGGAGAGCACTGAGGAGGAGTGGCCAGGAGATAACAGCCCAGCGACGCCAGCACACATGAGAGAAGGCGCGCTGGGCTGAGGGGAGGAGCCACTAAAGCAGGGAAGGCTGCCTCCCCTGCTAGTACTAAACCCCCGGGGAAGCCGGTTCCCCGCCGGTACTTACACCCCGGGGGCCAGCGGTCACACGGGGTATTCCTGAAGAGGGGGAGCCCGCCGCCGCTACTAGTGCCGCCGGTCTGTCCCCAGAGACCGGCGGCTGAAAGACTGCATATTCCCTCGCGTGCAGAGCGAAGCGCTACACGCGGCTTACCTGGCCCCGTAGAATCCGGCAGCAGTCAGTGGGAGCTCCCGGAGCCACGCTAGTACTGACTCCGGGGTCCCGCTGCGATCCCCAGACCAGTACTGGCGTCGCAGCGCCAGCGGGGCTGTTGGAGCGGCAGCATGGACGTCCAGATGGACAGTCTTATGCTGCCGCTCTGAAGATAGTAAAAAAAATAAAATAATAAAATAATCATTTTTTGCAAAAAATTTAAATTAAAGCTTAGGGGCTGCTTATGCCCCGGGCACCAACTAAAACTGAGGTGCCTGTGGTCGGGGTATAGAGGAGGACGGACCCAAGTGCATTCTGGGAGCAGCAAAGCTTTAACTGCGTGGTGCCCGTGGATCCAGATCCAGCTATACCCCAAGGTCAACCCTGTGGACCCCCTATGGACCCTGAAGTAAAAATACACAGTTCTTGTTATTACAGGTGATGAAATCACGAATCTCATATTGTGAATTTCTAGAATTGGCACAATATTTTTCTATTTTGCTTGGTTGGTTCTGATGATTTTTACACATAATACACACCCCGCATCTATGGAATCCTTTCGTTTTAACTCTTCCTTCTCTTTTCTTAGGAATAGCTCCTTTTACTAGTCTATTCTTCAAGTTAGGGGCTCTCCTATAGATAAATTTCGGATTCTTTGGGGCAATGGACTTAAGTATAAGATCTTCTTCAAAAAGGTGCCAATGTTTCCTTATAATTTTTTAAACCTCTTTATGTTGTCCATTAAAAGTAGTTATAAAAGGGAGAGTGAACTTTTTTTTTTTTTTACTTTTTCCTTAGTAATTAACAACTCTTCCCTATCGATGTTTATCATTTGTTCTATTACAGGATCAATATCGGTGATATTGTATCCTTTAGCTAAAAATTTATGTTTAAAATCTTCAGCTTGTTTTTTAAAAACTTGGACATCTGTGCAATTCCGCCTTATCCGTCTAATTTGTCCTTTTGGAATATTATTCAACCATAAAGGATGATGGTTGCTCTATGTACAGGACTAAATCTAAAAGACAAATTTCCTTAATATCAGAGTTAAAAGATAAATCAATGTTAAAAGAGTTACAATTTAATTTGGAGCAAAACATATTAAGGCTATCTAAATATCAAAAAGGGATATGAAAATCACTCCCTTTCTAAACATTTTAAAGAATTCCACCAATGTTCCGTTAAAAATGTAAAATTGGTGATAGGGATCCAACAAGTAGAAGGGCATTGGAGAAAAAGAGATGTGGAAACTTCTTTAGCAAAATCAGAGATGAAATCTATTTATGAACTTGGTACTTTGGCACCTAATGGTTTAAATGTTGATTTTGAACTTAAATGGTTTCTTTAGTATTGTTATCCTTTTTTTGATTTATTAGGTGCGTTGATTTCCTTTTTATGCAATATACAGCACGTTGTTGTGCCTTCTCCAGAAGTGACGCGCGGACTATCCCCCAAACGGAAGTCTTGCGGCTCCCAGTGCGTAGGACAGGTTTGTTCCTGTGCACCGGCGGGGATGCGCGAGTGTGGTTCCCGGTCGCGACGCTGTGGAGAGGACTGTATTGTTGGGAGGACGACCGGGCTGACACGTGCCGTGTCAAGGGCCATATGGTTAGTCCACGTCGGGGAAACCAGCGGTACACTTCCAGGTGTTGTGTAAACAGGAAGTGATGCTTCCCCACTGGACGATGCACTCCAGGAGTGAAGCGATATTTATATTATCTATTTTTCTTTTAGACTTATAGAAGCGGTTTTAGATGTGTTTATATTTACAAAGGTGATATTATTGTTTTATTTTTGTAATGAATATATGGATTTTACTATCGAACTCCTCTTACCCAAATTGACCTATCAGAGGGTAGTAAGGGATATTTAAGGACTGACTAAACCACCAACTACACACACCTTGAAAAAGGCTCCAAATAGCAGTTGAAATGCGTTGGTGAAAGGAACACAGCACCAGTGGATTTTTGAACATCAAGGCGAGGAGTGCACATCCAGGAGCTGCCATTCCAGGTTGAACCCGGGAGACACTGGATTTTATGGCTTACATGTGAATGGGTGTGCATTATACACCGCCATCTCTGGTACGCTGATTTGATATTGGTGGAGGATTTTAAACGTTGGATACATGTTTGTTTTGTGTCATTATTCATACCATGTGAATACATATTACGCTATATTGCGATTTTTCCTCTTTTTTTTTTCATGTCAACCACGAGGATCTTATTAGTTGGAATCATGCTACTCTGAAAATTGAAGGAGGATATTTTTTCTATACTTCTTGCCCGCTAGGAAATGTTCCACTTCTGCTTGTGGATCTGAAGTGCAGTTTTAAAAATATTCTTGGTAAATGTTCCATATTTTATGTCAGCAGTTATTAGTCTTTATTAAGATAGGATGGTATTTTAATTCCTAAAGTGATGTTATCTTGTTATTTATTGCAGCATGTGTAGTAGGGGGAAGACTTGGGGATTGATTGCAATTAGGGAACACACATTTAGTAACCATTTTAAGGAGAACCTCATAGGCTGTGTAGCCGTTCTAGGGTGTGTAGTGTTTTTTTTCTAAGTGTAATTAAAGTTGAAGCAAGCAGCAGAGTTACACATGATTTAAACAGGAGGAAAACAGACACAGAATTTTCAACCAGAAATCTCAGCAACTGTGGAACTACTTTAAACAAACTACTGTGCTTCACAGACTCCTTCCAACACATACAACTCCTTTCTGGACTTGCTGCACACCCTCCAGACCACTGGCCCCTCTCACAGCAATCTCTCCTGGTTCACCTCCTACCTCACCAACCACTCCTCTGTCTCTGCCTCCATCACTCCCCCATCCATCCTTTTCATGGACTTCTCGCAGGGCTGTGTTCTTGGCCATCTGCTCTTTTCTTTGTATACCTCCTCTCTGAGTGAACTCATCAGTTCCTTCGGCCTCCAGTATTACCTCTATGCTGAGACAGAGCTCTCTGCTAAGTCCAACACTGGTTCCTACTCTTCTACAGAAAGAACCCTCTTCAAACTCCTTACTCTCATGTACTGTATAAGGCCCTCTCCAACTCCACTGCTCTCTACATCCTTAACCTACATTTCCCTACACACTCCCTTCCACCCACTATGGTCGACCAATGACTGTCGCCTTTTCTCCTCCTCTGGTTACTACTCACTCCCGAATGCAAGATTTTTCCAGTGCTGCCCCCCATTACTGGAAAGTCCTCCCTCTTTTTTATCAGACTATTCCCTAGCCTGCATAGCTTCAAATTGGCGCTGAAACCCAAACGTTCATAAAAGCATATCGGTCCACCAGTTTACCATGTCACCACATAGTCTACCTCACCCTCTTGCAATCTCCAAATCTCTCACTCCTGCTTCCTGCGCTTAGCTCCCCTTATACTGGGCCTTAGGTCTTCCGTTTGTTACCCACTTCCCTTTAAGTTGTAAACTTCATGAGCAGGGCCCTCCTGCCTCCTGTTCTCATTACCTACGTCTCTTGCACACTAGCTACACTCTACACCACTTCCTTGGGCTCTTCAGATGACCTAGACCAGTTACCTGTGGCCATGCTAATAGCTACAGGTTTCAGCTTACCTGTCAATTTTTATTAGCTGATCTTGCGCTTAAGTACAGGGATATGAGGAAGGCTTAAGAGCCGCTACGCGTCGGATTTACACACCGTCAACGAACTTTATTATATCCAACCTCTACATGAGGTTACACGCAGACGGCCGTCTGAATACAATCACTTTGCACTGATTACCTCGAGACCAAGTCCCGGAAGTCTCGTAGCTAGGAAAAGGATCGAGGAAGGCAGCCAGGATCAGATGGGGAATCCATCTCCCACCTACACTCCCGGGGCTCCGGTTTAGAGTAGCAGAAGACCAGCGAGTAGAAGACTTAATTTGGGTAAGTAGGGTACCTGGGAATACACCTTAAGGCCCTACTACCAGACAGTTACTGAAGTACTAAATTAATACAGACCTGTCAACATAAGCATTGCATCAAAGACTTTAAACCGAAGACTTTAGTGACAGTCATTAAAACATTGGCAGTACAGATACACAATCAAAATGATTATTCATAAGGATTTTTTATTTTTACTATAATAGACATACCTATGATTTATATACATATGCTTCAAGTGTTGTCACTAATACAATTTTTCCTGAAGTGTCCACCTAATGTAATATATCTAACACTAGATGATAATTTGTATAACACCACTCTATCTTGTACAGTACACACTGATGATAGAAGTTGTACTAAGCGTAAGATCATCTCTAATACAAATTGACAGTCTGTAGAGTAAGATTCCTCTTTAGTTCTGTGCAGCTATTACAACTTATCAATAGGGGTGAGCGCATGCCCTACCACTGGTAACTATTCAGCTTACCTGTAGTTATCGGCATGGGTGCGGATAACAGGTTGGAAAACCTAAGGAGTGGGCCAGTGTAAGGGGAGCTAAGCGCTGGGGTGAAAGAATTGGAGAGTGCAAGAGAGTGATGTAGACTACATGGTGACACGACCACTAGTGGCACCCAATAATAAAATAATAACACACACTGCCTTGACACCATCTGAAGCTCTTTTCACTAATTGCTCCATAACTCTGGATTGTTCTCCCATTCAAGTCACAGCTGAAGTCTACCCACTTCAATAAAGTTTCAAATTGACTGATTGGACTTCTAATTCACCTTAATGTGTGTATGTTTTCAGCTATATCATTTTAGAAGTTTTTCTGGCCAAGAAAACCAATTCCTTCTCATTACAGTCAACAAAAATTCCATTACAATCTGTGCTTTTTCTCTTTTCAGTAACTTGCAGTCTGGTACGATGTTGTTTACACTGGTGTGCTAAATAAATATATTATATGTGCATGAAAACATTAACTTACATTGTGTGTCAGCTCAAAATACTTCTGGCAAGCCAGCTGGCAATGCATACCCTTTACAAGGTCCAAAATCTGAAACATAAATAGGAATCAGTGTGTAAATGAAAGCCAGTGAATTATAGACAAACTATATTACAATATGGAAACATAAAATGAAAGGATAGTTAAGCGTACAATAATATTAAATAACATATAGCAGCACAATTAAGTAAAAATACATAAAATTATAGAAGGCATACAGTTCAGCCGGAAAGTATTCACAGCGCTTCACTTTTTCACATTTTGTTGTTACAGACTTATTCCAAAACAGAATAAATAAATTTTTGTTCTCAAAATTCTACACGCAATACCCCATAATGACAACGTGTAAAGTTTTTTTGTGATTTTTGAAAAAGTAATTAAAAAAAACCCTAAGAAATCACATGTACATAAGTATTCACAGCCTTTGCTCAATGCTTTGTTGATGTACCTTTGGCAGCAATTACAGCCTCAAGTCTTTTTGAATAGGATGCCACAAACTTGGTACACCTATCTTTGGCCAGTTTCGCCCATTCCTCTTTGCAGCACCTCTCAAGCTCCATCAGGTTGGATGGGAAGCGTCGGTGCACAGCCATTTTCAGATCTCTCCAGAGATGTTCAATCGGATTCAGTTCTGGGCTCTGGCTGGGTCACTCAAGGACATTCACAGAGTTGTCCTGAAGCCACTCCTTTGATATCTTGGCTGTGTGCTTAGGGTCGTTGTCCTGCTGAAAGATGAACCGTCGCCCCAGTCGGAGGTCAAGAGTGCTGTGGAGCAGGTTTTCATCCAGGATGTCTCTGTACGTTGCTGCATTCATCTTTCCCTCTATCCTGACTAGTCTCCCAGTTCATGCCGCTGAAAAACATCCCCACAGCATGATGCTGCCACCACCATACTTCACTGTAGGGATGGTATTGGCCTGGTGATGAGCGGTGCCTGGTTTCCTCCAAACATAACGCCTGGCATTCACACCAAAGAGTTCAAGCTTTGTCTCATCAGTCCAGAGAATTATGTTTCTCCTGGTCTGAGAGTCCTTCAGGTGCATTTTGGCAAACTCCAGGTGGGAGACCATGTGCTTTTTACTAAGGAGTGGCTTCTGTCTGGCCACTCTATCATACAGGCCTTATTGATGGATTGCTGCAGAGATGGTTGTCTTTCTGGAAGGTTCTCCTCTCTCCACAGAGGAATGCTGTAGCTCTGACAGAGTGACCATCGGGTTCTTGGTCACCTCCCTAACTAAGGGCCCATCTCCCCCGATCGCTCAGTTTAGATGGCCGGCCAACTCTAGGAAGAGTCCGTGTGGTTCAGAACTTCTTCCATTTACAGATGATGGAGGCCACTATGCTCATTGGGACCTTCAAAGCAGCAGATATTTTTCTGTACACTAACCCAGATTTGTGCCTCGAGACAATACGGTCTGAGGTCTACAGACAATTCCTTGGACTTCATGCTTGGTTTGTGCTCTGACATGCACTGTCAAGTGTGGGACCTTATATAGACAGGTGTATGCCTTTCAAAATCATGTCCAATCAACTGAATTTACCACAGGTGGACTCCAATTAAGCTGTCGGAACATCTCAAGGATGATCAGTGGAAACAGGATGCACCTGAGCTCAATTTTGAGCTTCATGGCAAAGGCTGTGAATACTTATGTACATGTGATTTCTTTGTTTTGTTTTTTTTTTTAAATTAAATTTGCAAAAATCTTCAAAAAAAACTTCTTACACGTTGTCATTATGGGGTACTGTGTGTAGAATTTTGAGGTAAAAAATTAATTGATTCCATTTTGGAATAAGGCTGTAACATAAGAAAATGTGGAAAAAGTGAAGCGCTGTGAATACTTTCCGGATGCACTGTATCTCAGTCTTACATTTCCAAATGGATGAGTAGTGGACATATTATACTAGCGTTCCCGCTAGGCTGTTTTAGCGGGGCGCGGCGCCCTGCCCTCTTTCTGGAAGGCAAAAAGCGCCCTGCCCTCCAGAAGGAGGGCAAAAAGCGCCCTGCCCTAACAGCCTGCGGGAACCATCTTCACCCGCGGGTCGCAGTGTCCCGCGGGTGAAGAAATGTGCGGTGACTCGGTCACCGCCGGAGAATAGACGCCGGGCGCATGCGCCTGGCATCTATTCTCCCTGTCTGCAGGGCTGGGGGGCTGCCCGGCGTGTCCGTAAGTGCCGGGCACGCCCCCAAGTGTGACGAAAAGGGGACGCGTCTTATAGACACGCCCCCTTTTCGATGACCATGCCCCCTTCTCAGGCGCGCGCACAAACGTGCCCTCTCTAGTTCCGGTGCCCTGCCTCGCGCCGGAGCTAGAGTGAACACTATTATACTATTAAGAAAGTTATGCTGAACAGTGACCCTCCAGTTTAGATATACACAAAACAATGTGCTTTAACCACTTTTAAAGAATAACTATTTATTAAGGCACAATGAAACTTAACACTGCTATGTAATCAGATTTAGCAATGTTTCAGTTAAGTGAACACAGCTCTACAAGAGTTCCATTTTAAACATCTGTTAAAATGACAACCTTTTACAAATACAATTTGCTCCTTAATATTATTTTATGTAATCTCTTCAGAGTTGAATGCTCTCCAATTCTTATCAACAAAATGCAATGCTGCTTAACCTTTATAGTGGATAGACAACATCCCTTCCTAAGTCCCATATAGCAATCAAAATAAGTCCTTTGCCAGCTTGTCAAATACAGGAAATTGCTGCTATGAAGAGATAACCTAGAAGAGTACACAATTGAAGAAAGGTGACATTTTACCCCTCCTTTCTAGAGCCGTGCTTTTCCATGTCAGACACAGCAACTGAGTAAGCCTAATAAATCCCTGCTGTCCACATTATAAAATACTGCCTTACAGTTATTGAAGGTTGAAGAAATAAATTGCATTTACTGAAAGGATTAAATCATAAGATACTACTAGAAAGTGCTAACCATATGGATTTCTGTTATAACCATATAGATTATATTACTATTTTTCAATTTATTTCCTCATGTTAGAATGAATAAAATTCATATATGTTTAAATTGCCATTACAGATGTGTCCTTATACACTATTGCTGCAGTAACGCCAAACAGCCCTTCTAGAAGCTCCAGGTCCTGTGCGACTTGGCGACTCGAGCATCTGTTTCGCACGGAACGTGTCTTAGTCACAATCGGATGTGATGTCATATTCCGACTCGCATACAGAAATACAACTGTCGCATAACAAATTAATCAGTGCTGTGAAGCATCCAATTGAGTCCAATACACATTTTCAGGATAAATAGACTACATCAATCAGCGTGGCTCACTCGCACCAGATGAATCGCTATGCCTAAAATATTGGGGGCTAGGTGTATGAGGACCCATCTGTAGTTATGGCAATATAACTTTTCTGCATTTAATAAATAGTAACCTCTATATAGCCTAGACCAACACACACATTCATCAATTGGCTAGGCACCGGTCCTTTCACTAAACATTGCTTCATTTTTATTCATTTTGAAATCAAAGTCAGTTAGCATTTGTGTAGTTTAAGTCATAACACCAATTGTAAAACATTAACTGTGACAGAGGGTCATTTAATAACATTGGTAATGAGAATTATTCTAAGCAAAACAATGAAATATCTGCTTTAGACAAATTGCACTTGCAAGCTCTTGGCCCACCCCAAATCATGTACACCTCCACATTTGCGCTAAATGCTTTCCACATCAGAATCACTGAATTATTTTTACATTTTTATTCATTCTAACACGTCAAAACAAAAATTTTACCTAAATGGCCAAAAAAGTTTTTTTTTTAAATTAAATTTCAAGAAAGGGAACAAAAAGCAAATGTGTTTTTTTCGCCTTATAAGCACCACAAAGAAATACTTTGTTACTCGCTTTGCTAATAATCAACATTTTCAAAACAGTAAAAAGCAGGATTCGGCGTGTAGATTTTGACAAAATAATCTGCAATTGAGATGAAAATGCATTTTATTTTTTTTTAATTTTCACCATCTCGATTTTAAAAGCTTACTATGTATAGAAAATATGGTAGCCTAACGAGGCCTACGATTTTAAAAATAAGACAACCTACCACACTAAATGAGCAATCAATTGTTTTAATTGACACAAGAGGGAGATAAAGTCTTTAGATCTCCATCTGTGGAATTTTTTTGTGTAACTGCTGAGGGGGCACATCATTTGAAAGAGGAGACTCCCCTCTGATCAAGGATATAACCGATCCGTGGTTCAGTTAACCATACGACACCAATTAGGGGTAAAGTTATTATGATAACATCTTTTCGAACTGACACTATAAGAAATGCTATAGGAAAACAAACAGGGAGAGGAGAAACACATAGGGGCAGATTCAATCAGCCGCAGGGTTGTCCCCGCAACTAATTGCCTGCAAAAAACCCCGCTGTGCGGGGAAAAGCTATTAATTGAAATAGCCTTTTCCCTGTGCTGTAAAATAGTGACTCGTTCACGTAAACACATTGATTCAGTGTAAACTGCTGAATCAATGTGGTTTTTTTTTCTCCGCGCGCGAGGCCGATTTGGTTGCTTAAACGTGGATTTTACCTCGCACCTCCAGGAGCTGCAAGGTAAAGTCTGACTGCGGGGACTCGCGCGCGAGGAATCCCTGGCAACTGAATTGGTCCGGGCGCGGCAATTAGCCGTGGGGAAAATCCTGCGGCTAATTGAATCTGCCCCATAGGAACGAAACGAGGGGGGAATAAGAAATTCCATGATAGTGATAGTTTTGTAAAATCCACAATAGCATATAACAATATATATGGAAAGATAACAAAAATAATAAAAAAAAGAAAAATATGTTGCATGAACACACAATTAGGGCTGCAGCTGGAGATTACGAAGATGAAACCAGTCAGTGGACTCAAACACTTTAAGAATAGTCTCTTGTGTACGTTCATCTAATTGGTTTATAAAGATTTTCCATTTGTTGTAGAATTTCACTATACCTTTCTCTATATCTGGAAATGATACTCGTCTATCGAAGAATAAGGTTTGGAGAAGTTTTTGTTGGACTTCGAACAGAGGGGGAGAAACAGCTAGTCCAGTGTATTAAAATACATTTCTTCGCTATAGTAACAATCAAAGTATGTAACAGTAAGGAAGCTGATTGAGGGCTGTCAACATTCTAGTTCTTAAAGTTAGAGCAGAGACATGCTAGGGGATCAGACTGTACATGAAGAGAAAACATTTTATTTATATAATTGATAACTTTGTGCCAAAACTTTTTGATCTTTCTGCATGACCAAAAACAGTGAAAAAAAGTAGCTTTAGAAATATGACATTTCACACATTAACCCGATTCCTCAGGATCTATATATCTACATTGGGAAGGGGATATATAAGCTCTGTGTGTCATTCTAATGTGAACCGCTTGTAAATAGTCACTTTGCAGATATTTCAATGTATGCACATAGTTGCCAAAAATATAATCAATATTTGCCAGTTCCGGCATGTCCAATTGCCAATTATTGAATCATTGAGTCCAAGATTTATCATCTGGAGAATCAATGAGACCAGAATATAGAAATCTAGTTTTAAAGTGTTTGTGTTGAAAAATGATAATGTGGAACCAATAACATCCTGTGGAACAGAGGAGGGAAAGGCTAGTGGGAGAGATTTAATGAAGTGTCGAGCTTGAAGGTACATATAAAAGTGATGGTTGGGAAGAGAAAAAAAACATTCTTGAAGGGCAGAGAATTGATATATAACCCCACCAGGATCAAACACTTTCGAGGTGATATCCAACCCTTTATTTTTCCAGATACTAAAATTAGTATTTGATAAGGATGGGGGGGGACACTGGATTTCCCCATAGAGGGATGTATGAAGTACATCTAAAATTTCTCTTCAGTTTTTTATTAATGTCTACCCAGGATAGATAAGTGTCTTTAAAGTTAATATGTTCTAAGATCATGGGAGGAATTTCTGAAAATGAGGAGTAGGTAAACCACTAGGAGCAAAAGGTTTAAAAATCTCTTCATCTAATATTAGGTCTGTATAGGTGTTCCTCTGTAGAATCCAATCACTGATATATCTAAGAAAGATAGATAAGGAGTAACCATGGAGATCAGGTATTCCTAGCCCACCACTAGTTCTAGTAGATAACATTTTATTTTTAGCTAGATTTCTTGCCCTGCCACAAAAAAAGGAATATAATGCGAAACAGATTATTTATATCAGTAATTTGGAGACGTAAGGGAAGCATCTGCATAGTATAAAAAATCTTCGGGAAGCTAATACTTTTTATCACTGCGATACGTCCTAAGAGGGAAACAGGTAAATGCTTCCAGTTATCAAGCATGATGGTTATTTTAGATATAACTGGGGTGAAATTTAACTTATAAATTTGAGACAAATTAGCTGGAATCATTACGCCTAAGTATTTAAATGCCTGAGTAAATTGATTAAAATATTTTGACATTTCGGGGAGCTATAATAGAGCTGTACCTTGTATGGGAAGAATTTCTGATTTGTCTGTATTAACTTTATATACCTGATATACAGCCAAACGACTATCAGGCTCATAATTACAGGAATGGAGGAGACTGGATTCGATATAAATAAAAGCATATCATTAGCGAACAGGGCTACTTTCAGATCAACAGCACCAATCGATATACCTTGAAATGATGGAGTAATTCTGAGAGCAATTGCTAGTGGCTCAATGGCTATGATGAAAAGAAGTGGGGAGAGTGGACATCGTTGTCTAGTTCCTTTTTTAATTTGAAAGGGGGGAGAAAGATAACCATTACTAGAAATTTGGGAATTGGAATATAAGACAAGAGTTTGAATAAATTGTTCAGGGAATCCAAAGCAAGACAGAGTCTGAAACAGGTGGGACCAGGACACAGGGTCGAAAGCTTTTTCAGCGTTTAAAGTGAGAATGGCTGCTGTAGAATCAGATGGATTTCGAGAAAGATGATATATAGATAACACTCTTCGAACATTTACCACTGAGTGTCTCCCAGTGATAAATCCAGTTTGGTCTTTGTGGATGATATGGGGTAAGGCATCTTTTATTCTATTGACTAAGATGTTTGTGAGAATTTTATAAGCTATGTTCAATAATGATATTGGACGGTATGAGATAGGAGACCATTAAGTCTCTACCAGGCTTAGGAATAACTTTGATAATGGCGGAATTGAAGTAAGAGGGGATATTACAACTGGAAATAATTGAGTTAAACAAGGCTACTAACGGTACTCCTATTCTTTGTGCAAGTACCTTGTAGAAATCACTGCCAAATCTATCCGGTCCTGGAGCTTTACCTGACTTCAGAGTCTGTATTGCCCCAAGAACCTCATGAAGAGTTATGGGTTCAAACAAATTTTGAGAGAATATTTCTGGTATTTGGGGGAATGGTAACTATTTCAAAAATTAATGGGGAAAGGGGATATGTGAAGAGTGGAGACCAGCTGAAGGAGTAGGAGTATTTGGTGGTTTAGGGGCAGGTGTATGAGAATAAAATGAGGCATAGAAATCATGCATTATCTCTGATTTTTGAGAAGACAAGGTGGTTAAATTCCTAGCAGGTAGTCTGTGAGGATGAACAATCATAGGACGACGAGAACCCTGTAATAAATTAGAGAGTAAACGGCTATTTTTGTTCCCAAATTTATGATAGCGATAATTTATATTAAACAAGTATCTGCCCCCCTGTGTTTGTTGAAATTCGTTAAAATACAGAATTATGAATGATCATCTTTTTCTTCGAGGACCATAGGGTCCACAGGAATTACCTTGGGATATATAGTTGGACAGCGTTCATTGCACCAAACATCAAAGCTTTGGAGCTCCCAGGATGCACTGGTCCTCCTCCCTATATACCCCGCCCCCAGCCATAGGCATTCATTTCGTGACCAAGCCTTGCGGCAAATGACGGAGAATGGAGAAGAAATATTTCAGAGGAGCAATCTTGCGCTGAAACCAAACATTCAAAGCCAAAACTTGGACTCTCAAGGTAACCAGGCGAAGACCTAAGTCTAATCCAGTCTGGAGAAAACCAAGTACCCTGGCCACCTTGAATATCTTAGGGTCATATTTCCTGTTGTAACACCACAGAAAAAATGACCGCCAAATCCTGTGATAGATGCGAGCCGAAGTAGGCTTCCTCGCTCTTAGCCTCGTCTGTATCACTGACGGAGAAAACCCTCTGGCCTTTAAAACGTAAGACTCAAGAGCCAAGCCGTCAAACCCTGCCGAGGTAAATCCTGGTAAAGACACAGGTGCTGTATTAACAGATCATGTCGCAGAGGCAGTAGAAATGGACTGTCTATTGATAGATGTGTCAGATCCGAAAACCTCCTGGGCCAGACAGGAGCTATTAGAATCATCTTACCACCTTCCTGTTTGAATTTCCTGACAACCCTTGCGAGGAGGGAGATTGGTGGAAATAGGTACGCTAACCTGAAGTTCCATCTCACCGCCAGGGCATCCTGGACCCGTACCTGGGCACCTTGTGGTTGTGACGCCATAAGGTCTACGTCTGGTAACCCCCACTTGTCCACCAGGATTTTAAACACCTCCGGGTGAAGGGCCCATTCTCCGGCATGCATGTCTTGGCCACTTAGGAAGTCCGCTTCCCAGTTGAGCACATCTGGGATAAAAATTGCAGAGATTGCCAGAAGATGGACCTCTGCTCACAGCAGAATCTTTGCCATCTCCTTCATAGCTGCTGGATTTCGTGTGCCTCCTTGGTTTATGTAGGCCACTGCCGTTGCATTGTCTGACTGAACCTGGACAGACCTGCCCTGAAGAAGGTCCTGCGCCAGAAGAAGTGGCCTGTGCACTGCCCGAAGCTCCAATATATTTATTGGCAGATGGCTTTACTGGTCTGTCCACCTTCCCTGAAAGGTGTGCTGATCCATCACTGCTACTCACCCTCGTAGACTTGCGTCTATGGTGAAGAGTACCCATTCCGGGACCCATAACGGACAACCCTTGTTTAAGTGAGTCGTCTCCAGCCACCAAGCAAGGGAGAGCCGAAATTCTGCAGAGACAGAAAAGATCTGACGCTTTATCTGAAGATGCTGACCATCCCACTGGGCCAGGATCCACAGCTGTAGTGCCCTGGTGTGGAACTGGGCATAATCCACCATGTCGAATGTGGCTACCATGGAGCCCAGTACCTGCATCGCAAAGTGGACTGACACTACTTGCTTGCCCAATAGACTGTGCACCTGAGACTGTAGTGCCACAATCTTGTCCTACGGCAGAAAGATCCTTTGTTGCAGAGAGTCCAGCAGTGCCCCCAGGTGCACCATCCGCTGAGTCAGTGACAGGGAAGCCTTCTTCCAGTAGATTAGCCAGCAGTGCTCTTGTAAGCAAACAATAGTCATTCCTGGATGACATTGCAACATATCTTGAGACTGGACCAGTATTAGGAGGTCGTCCAGATATGGCAGTATCATGACTCATTGTCGCCTGAGACAGGCCGTCATAACTGCCATTATCTTTGTAAATACCCGCGGGGCTGTGGCCAGACCGAAGGGTAGAGCCTGGAATTGAAAATGTTGCTGATCCACTGCAAACCTTAGAAAGGACTGGTGGGATTCTGCAATCGGGACATGCAGATAGCCTCCTGGCTCTATTGCCAGCATGATTGACAGTAGAGTCTCCATACGAAACTTCGGTACCCTGACAAATCTGTTGAAAGATTTTAGATTCAGGATAGGCCAGGGTGACCCACTGGGTTTTTGGATCAAAAACAAATTTGAGTAGTAACCCTTTCCCTGTTGCGTTGCAGGAACTGGGACTATGACTCCTGAGTTCAGGAGAGCCCCAACAGAAACCCGGTAGGCCGAGACTCTGACTGGGTCCGCAGGAAGATTTGTAACCACAAACCTCTGAGGGGAATGCCTTCGGAATGTTATGGCATAACCCTGAGAGACCAGCTCTCGTACTCAAGCATCCGTAGTTGTCTGTTGCCTGGCTTGGGAGTACTGTTACAGTCGGCCTCCAACCCTGGCATCCTCCAGAGGGAGGCCCGCCCCTATCAGACAGTAGGCTTACCGTCTGGCTTGGAACCTGGGCATTTGGCTGACCAAGACTTCCTGGGTGGTCCTCTATGAGATTGACTCTGTCTGGCCGAGGACTGTTTCTTCGTCTTATTTTGTGGCCGAAAGGACCGGGATGACAACTGTCTTCTAGAAGTAGATGTAGATGGTAATTCTGCAGCGCTTTTATGCCCCCGCTTCCTTACAACCACCAGTCTTTCCACCTGCGGTGAGGCTGAAGATGGTAGTATGCTCTGGCTAGAGTGATCAGCCACATCAGTCCAACAGGGATTCATGGGAAACAGACACATTGGATGAACATGCTGTGGGAACCCCATAACGTGAGGTAGCCCCACAGCTAGAGCCCGTACCTCTGTGGCCCTGCCTATTAGATAGGACAGGACCTCAGGTGTGATGGCCATCCATGATGGCTCTGGTGCAGGTGTAACAGACTGTACTAGGTAACTGTTTACTACAGTTTTTACAGAACCCATTCAGATTCACATCCTGCTCAGACAGGCCTGCAGCACAGGACTTACAGGATATAAGCAACGGCGGACTCTCATCCTTATCTTTACCTTCTGACATAATCAAATGTATAAATGATATGCAAGTCTAAATGCAACGTGACTTACACTATCAGTGACACACCCCACCCTCAGAGGGATAAGGAGAAACACAGTGATAGCAATACCTGACAGTCTTTGAAAACATAGGCAGTGTACATACAGCAGCTGGCATACATTCACATTCAATGCAAAAAGACACGCAATTGCTACAGCAATATGGGCTCAATCAACTATAAGGGGCCCCCGGAGGGGAATGGTAGGATATAGAGTACGCTATATGCCAAGCCCAAGGGAGAGGTGTATAGAGATACCGACCAAACCTCTGAGACCAACTGCTACAGCCATGGACAGAAGCTAAACTGCGCACGTCTCACACATAAGGTGGTCATTTATACCAGACGCGGGAATCTGTACCCAGAAGTTGGCGTCTGAGGGGAGGAGTGGCCGGGGCACACCTTATCTCCCCTAAGCTGAAATTTTGACGCCCAAGTACGCTGCACTACAAGGTAATAAGACGTTGACTAGTGCGCTCTAGTGCATCTTACCACCCGTCCCCAGCAACAGACGATATGGTCCTGGCCGCCTCGCAGAACGTCCTTCACCCGCAGCGGCCTCTGGCCCGTCTCAACACCAGAGGCTAGTGACTTCTCTGCGCAAGATTCCTCAAGAGGAATCCTTACCTGACATCTCTGTTGACCTGACCGCAGTCCCGGACCTCAGAGTCTTCCGGCCGTCAGCTAAGCCGCGCTGAGGTCTGCTGAGAACCTCAGGGCACGAAGCGGTCTGGTGTTTCGGCGTCGGCGTAGGTAGGTGGAGCCGCAGTAGAGCATCATTACTGGCGCTAGTACTGCTAAACTCTTGAAGTCTCACAAACTTAAGATAAAACATAAAAGAAAAAAGCCTAGGACTGCCTTGCAGTCCCGCTGTTATAAAAGGCGCAACTTGCAGAAAACCAAACAAAAAAACTGAATGCCAGTGGCTGAGGTATATAGGGAGGAGACCAGTGCATGCTGGGAGCTCCAAAGCTTTGCTGTTTGGTGCAATACGACGCTGTCCAACTATATATCCCAAGGTAATTCCTATGGACCCTATGGAACCCGAAGAAGAAATGGGTTTTAGCTTCTAGATAATTTTGTTTGTTAAGTGTCATTGGGAAAAGTTTTAAAGGTTTGGTAAGCTAATGTAAGGGACTGTTGAAGAGCTAAGTAAGAGGAGGTATAATTCTAATTACGCTGTGTTACATATGACAGGATTTCGGCTCTTATGACCGCTTTGACCGTTTGCCAAAAAAGCTGGGGATTAGAATCAAGATGTGTCAGATTATTGAGTCTAAATTCTTCCCAAACCGATTCTATTTTATATCTGAATTTACTAGTGTGTGATAAGAATGAAAGTTCCAAAGCCTATATGGGCTTTTGTCAATAATAAATCACACCAAGTGAGGGTGTGGTCTGATAAGACAATGGACTAAATTGTGGATGAGGAAGTATTAGGTAGTAAGGAGTGAGAGATAAGAATAGAATCGATCCTAGAGAACGTGCCGTGGGCAGAGGATAAGCAAGTGTATTCTCGTTCTGTAGGGTTATGAGACCTCCATACATCAATTAGTTGTACATTTTTAGCTAATAATGGGACCCCTAACTTGGGAAGTGATGCGTATTTTTGTTAGTTAGATCTATCCAGGTATATTGAAGATATAGGTTAAAATCACTACACATAATAATAGGACAATTCGAAAATTTGGAAAGCTTGGTGAGGATATTGCCAAAAAAGGATTTCATGTAAATATTGGGGGCATATATATTACATAACTTATAAGAAAAGCCTTCGGTCAAGATCTCTGCTATAATATATTTACTGTCTGAATCTGTCGAGATTTTTTACATCATAATTTAAAGGTTTTTTAGCCAAAATAGCCACACCTCTGGCCTTTGATGAAGAGGGAGCAGCCGCTAAGACTAACCACTTCAACATGTTTAATTTCTGGACTTCGGCTGAGACAAGATGTGTTTCTTGTACAAAGGCCAGGTCTATATCCTGCTTGGAGAGATATATAAGGATTTTTCTTATTTTCGCTGGGGAGTTTATACCACCCAGATTCAAAGTGCCAATTCTAAGTCTAGACATTTCTCAGCCCAAATCCAGAAAGCCAATGTTATCAACACAGAAAGAAAACATAATATAATCTACAAGCAAAAGTAGATAAGTAATATCAGTACCAGAATGAAGGGAGGGAGACACATGAGGAAAGAGACCAAACAAGACAGGAGGGATTGAGAAACCAACAATGACATATAATGCCAGCAATATACATTGTAGCTGAAGACTAGACTTCAGGTTAGACATTCAGAAACCACCACCACCAACTGGTGTTTTCGAAAATTAACCGGTAACAGGCATGAGCCATTACCACATGCCAAAGAGGAGAGAGCGATATACCAAGATGCAGTGTCTCATTATGAGGGCAAGTATAAAAAACAAACAAAAAATAAAATTTAAATTTTTTATCAGGAATACTTGCGATAAGTAGAGAAAAGACTACGGATGATCTGCTATATCAGAATTATTGGCTTGTAATTCTTCTTGCAGGAACGCTTCAGCATCCGCTTGACATGAAAAGCCTTTATGTGTGTCACCGTCAAAGATGGAAAGGCGAGCAGGATAAATCATAGCAAATCTTCGCTGTGACTTTACTAGCTGAGAACATATTGGAGAGAAAGCTTTTCTAGCTCTGGAGAGTTCAGTGGAGAAGTCCTGGAATATATATAATTTCATCCCTTCCCAGAGCAAGTGAGAATTACGTCTTGAAGCGGACCATATTAGATTTTTGTGGAGATAATTCAAGCAGCGAAATAAAACGACCCTTGGTCTAGAAAATGTAGAGGCTAGGGGGACCAATTCTATGCACTCTTTCAATAACTAAATCGCTGCACTCTGATTCAATTTTAAGGATTGCTGGGAGAGATTTTCTGACAAAGTGAGTCAGCGCTTGACTTTTGTGATTTCGGTGGCGGGGGAGAGGAGAGAAACTTCTCCATTAGAGCTCGGGAGGTGTGCGGACTGCAGGTATAAGAAGCTTAAGCCTTGTCAGCAGTGGGTGCCGTGCAGTAGCGTAGCCCTGTGAAGCGTCCTACTCCATCCAGAACGGAACCGGAAGTCAGGCCACGTAATTTAAAAATGGGGACTCCCAGATTTAAAATATGGGTGCACATTCGGTTGGAGCTGTCATTATGGGGATGATAGGGCATAGTTCTCCGTAGAGTTGAGTAACATTACTTAGTGATCACCAAGCACTACGTACTAAAGGACCCCAACATTTGAAAGATGGGACCCCACCTCTTTCTAAAATGGATGCCCCTTAATTATTTGTAGCCAGGTTGTGAGAGATCTTCACATGACTGGACAACATTTTTTTTTCTGTAGTGCAAGGAGTTAATGTCTGGTAATCAGTATGATTACCTGTGAGCAGACACCACCATTTGAAAGAGGGAACATCCTTTTTCCAGGGAACACCTTTCTAGGTAGTGGGGTTGAGGAGTTAGAGGTACTTTAAGTCACTCCTCCCACCATTTTCATTTGATGTGAAGGACGAGCCCCACTTGTCCTGTGCCGAGAAGGGGTTAAACATTGTAGCAGAAACACATGCAAGAAGGATTTTCTTATTATAATTCATACATTTTCATTGGTATTTTTTATTGATAAACAAAAATGGCAATAAAAATGAATGTGTAAAGATATTGTTAAAAGATTTTACAAAAGAAAACAAAGGGACATAATCAAGCTACAGATTTGTTCAATCTGAGGATGTGACGGACGACCACATGCATTTGGATGCGGCGGGGGATGATATATTGTGCTAGATGATGTGGTGTGTACAAACCGCACGATATGTCGCTCATCGCATCTTCTTTCAGCCAGGTACACAGATCGTCTTGTGTACCTGGCTTAAGAATGTTATTTAAATTTGCCCTGCACTACTAAAATATAGAAAAAACAAAAATAAAAGCTCATGGTTACATAGGTCGTTTGGCTTTTAGCTGCCTAACTTTGTGCAAAAATATATGAGTAATATTAGAACCTCAAACGGCTAACTGATGTATAATTCCAGAGAAAATACAAAAAGTTTCCAACAGCTCTATTTGAAAATTTACAAAGATGAACAATCAAATGTACAATCCTGATAGACCAGTTTTTACAGTCTGGTACTTTTACTAAACTCACTGTGTTCATAATTCCAAATTTAATGAGGAAAGCTCTGAGATAACCCAGACTATTAAATATCTTAAAAAAAAAAAAACGCCCCAAAAAGCCTGCTGGCTAGCTAGTATAAAAAGCTTCTCATTCTTACTTTATATAGGACATATTCAATGCCATCTTAAAGGGCACTAAATATGTAACAAGGCAGACATGGTGGTGATTCCCAAACCAGTGAAGAACTAGAATAAAGTATAAGCTGTCAGCCAATCTGCTTGCTTAACTCAAATTTGAAACTCTTTGCTAAAATTCTGATTGATAGACTTGCAGATGATATAACCTATTTGACGTTACCCACACCAGGTTGGTTTCATTCCTGGTCGACAAACTCTTGGCAATATTAGGAGATCAATCAAATATGTGTTGGTAATATGACAGCTATCCTCTTTCTAGTGATATCAGCAGATGCAGACACAACATTTAAGAGGGTCTCCTGGACCTTTATGAGGAAAGCAATTTATCAATTTGGCATGGAAGGTTATTTCATTGGTAACCAGATTAAAAATAGTCAGGGTCTCTAGATAGACACTCAATAGGTCAACACCAAATGGTCGACAGTGCAAAAGGTCGACTGAAATGGTCGACAGTGACACATGGTTGACATGATTTTTCATGTTTTTCAACACTTTTAAGGTTAGGCACTTTCCGGATGGTTAGGCTGCGGAAGGGGACGGTTAGAGTTAGGCTAGGGTTAGGCACATGGCGGAGGATTAGGGTTAGGCACCAGGGGGAGGGTTAGGGTCAAGCTATAGTGGGAGGGTTAGGGCTATGGTAAGATTAGGCTTAAATAAGAGAAAAATAAACATGTGTCAACGATGTCTCAACCATTTGTCCATATGTACCTGTCGACCTATTGTCTATCTACCATCTGTTGTCAATCTATGGAGTGTATCTTGACACTGTCGATCTTCTGCACCACAGGTTATCAAACTCGGTCCTCAGGACCCCAAACTGTGAATGTTTTCCAGGTCTCCTCACAGAATCGCAAGTGAAATAATTAGCTCCACCTGTGGACCTTTTAAAATGTGTCAGTGAATAATGACTAGACCTGTGCACCTGCTGGGTGACCTGGAAAACGTGCATTATGTGGGGTCCTGAGGACAGAGTTTGAGAACCACTGTTCTATACCACACTCAGTTTCATCACAAGTGAGGAAGTGCCAATACCAGAACCACACCGCTTCAGTGTTAACAAATGGTTTTCCACCCTGCAGTTCAATATCCGCCATAGCACAAGACAGGGGTGTCTACTATAACCCATGATTTTTATCACCATGGTCAAGCCCCTGGCCTCCAAGCTTAGAAATACCACTGGTGTCTCTGGCATCTGACATTCGTATTGGCCACTCAGGATACAAAGGGTGGTATTCAATTGTTTTGCCACTTTACGTGCCCGACAGGAGCTATTCAATTGTTACTTCTGTTGGGTGCGATCAGTTGCCAGCGCGCCATTTCAGCTTGCAGCCCCAGGGTGGGGTGCGAGCTGAAATGGGCACAAAGTTACCTGTTTGGGCGCCCAAACAGCACTTTGGTCGGGGGTAGCCATTTTACGCGGCTAAACCGGACCACTTTGGTTGCGATCAGCGCAAAAAACAGTAACAATTGAATAGCGCCCTGCGATCTCCCGTCACTTTAGTCGGGAGATCGGGCGCATGGTAACAATTGTATAACGCCCTATCTGTCACTTTAGGATATTCTCATATCACCAATCCAGTCACTACTATGAAATTAATGTTTGGTGAGTTGTCGGTTTTTAAGATAAACTAGCAAAACAGATTCTATACAGATCTTTACATCACTACAAACTACATCACTACTTCCTGAAAATTACGACTACCAGTGAAAAAATGCTATCATAGGACATATACAGTAGGCATACATCCAGTAAATCAGTATTTCCCAAACTCATTCTTCAGAGAGCACTAACAGTACATGTTTTCCAGGTCTCCTCACAGAATCACAAATGAAAGAATTAGCTCCACCTGTGGATCTTTAAAATGTGTCAGCTAGTAATGAATACACGTGTGCACCAACTAGGAATAGTGGAAACCATGCACTGTTAGTGCTCCCTGAGAAATGCGTTTGGATAACACTGCACTAAACTATTACGTAATCTTCTACTTGTGATGGCATTAGCATAAACTCTCTGAAGGCATTGCAACCTGAGTATCTTGTCCCTGTCCGTCATCACAGTGAGGAGGATACATTGTCCTTTGTTTAATTTTTTTCAGTTATTTTTGGTCATGCCCAAAATTCTCTCACCTTGTCTCAGGGCCATTAAGGCTTGTGGGGGGCTCTACAATAAATTGGTCCCTTAACTTGTGCCTCTCCAATATGGCCACAGTGATTCCACCCCCCCCCCCCCCTCCCCAGTGTTCCCCTCACAGACCCCTTCTGTCTCTCAAGCCCAGAGTTTCTCCAACCACACAGTGTTTCGATAGCGCCCAGCCCCCACACTTACCTTCTATGTTTTCCGGCTGCCCACCGTGGCTCTTCTGTCGTCTGCTCTCTTTCAGCGGGTGCAGCGCTGAATGACGTCACACATGCTGCACCGAACAAAAGAAACTTTATTTCACCGGCCACCGTTGATGCAATAAAGTTACTGAGTGGCTCCCCAGACTGTCCCCGTACAGGTACCTGCCTGCACCCCGCTCTGATAATGTAGCAGCGGTACACCTGTGACCCTAATCCCTATGTCGCCGGGCCTGTTAATCCGGACCTGCCTTGTCTGATATATAATGTCATTGCTGTACACATGACAGCCTCTCTATCGCAATCGGTAATCTCCTCAATACTACAAAACATTTCCAAACGTTTATTTGGTAGGCACTGATACCTGCAAATGCTTCACTGCTTTCTCATCCTTGAAACCAATCAAAGAATGTATGGTCTAATATCTGAAGAACATGGTACTCTATCATCGTACACAATGAGAAAGGAAAACTGGTGAAGTTGGTGGCCACAATGTGCCACATGTTCCGCACTTCAAGGCCAATGCCTCACCTGGAATGTACTTATGAACCCAGCAGTCAGGATGCCGGCGCCAGCATCCCGACAGTAAGTATTGGGGTTAGGCACTAGTGGTAGGGTTAGGTATAGGCTGCAAAGGGTTAGCCTACTCAGTCGGGATGCCGGTGTCGGGATTCTGAGCGCCAGGATTTCGTACCTACTTACAAAAGATAATGAAAGTCTATTTATATCTCATCATACATTGTATTGGCTGACAATGTGCTATACTGTATATGCATATAGGTATTCTGGTGGCAGAAAGTAAAGGGTGTTTCACGTATTAAAACACACACACACACACACACACACACACACACACACACACACTTGGAGGATCACAAATATTAATAAAGACCTAAAGTTATTTTAATGAAAAATTATGCTATAGTGAGCACTGGAATGTATTTTCTATCGCTGTGTAAATACTTTATATAAATAGCCTTTTTGCAGGGTGCATACTAGTGATGCATGGGTAATTGAGGATCATCAACTAATTTAGCTACACAAAAGGAAACATGTTTGACATGTCAATGAAACTAAGGAGTGTAAATAGTCCAAATGGATCACATCATCACCTCTATTGTAAATCCAATAAAATGCTGTGAGAATGGTACCAAAATGTAAGCATGTATTTAGACTGTATGTTAAATTCAGATTACCTGGGCAATGCTTACATTATAATACAGGTACACACATAGAAAGTTACCAGATAGTTTGATCTGTCTGAAATGCTACATTTGATGCCATTAATCACCTTAGGTACTGTCAGGCTGATTTCAGATCATAAAAAGATACATGTGCCAAGCCCAGATGGTCTACCCTCCGGCACACTGAACTAAATTGTAATCAGATGTAAAGATGGTGTTGCTTTACAGTTATGTCATTCAGCCAGCAGAGCAATACCTCCCGGTGACTATAAACACATGTATTCCCAGTAACCAAAGGAATAAACACTCTCTTAATAATTCACTGCTGCAGAACACAAATGGCTAAATTATGATAATGGTAACAAAATGCTTAAAAAGACACTGAGCCCAAAACAGACGGTAGTCTCAAACAAAAACACACTAATGCTTATGGCTGCAAAGACTTTGAGAGTCCTATATAAAAAAAAAAAAAAAAAAAAAAAAAAAAACAGGCAACTACTTAAAGATGTTGAAAATGTTTATATTTTATTTATTTAAAAGATATGTTTAAGAAGTATAAACACTAAAATTCAAATGACAATCACCTGTCTATGTCAATTCTATTTTTCTTTTTAGATAAAGCAGGGGTGCACAACCCTCACTTCTATACTCCCAACTCACTTCTCTGTAACAGAAAATTTTATTCTCTCAAGGGGAGAAATCAACTGATTTCGCTCATGGTTGTTTGTAATGGGCACCCAATGGAGCAATTTAATTAGCGCTCCAATCGGGAGCAAATGCCATGGGCACACAGACTTCTACTCGCACCGAGATGGCAAGCACAAGTCTGCAAAAAGTCCAGTATTTGGGTGTGCTAACAAGGACTTGGCACAGGTTTAGCCACTTTACGTGTCTATACCCAATGCTTTTGGGTACGACATGCACGAGAAGACATGGGCACCCAAAGTATTGATTATCACCCCCCACCCCCACCGGTCTCCTGTCACTTTATTTGGGAGATCAGTCGCAAAAACGATTTAATTCCCCACCTAATCATCCTGTAGAGCTGCACTTTATCTTTCAATTGACAGTCACAAGTTAATGAGCCAAAGTACTATATTGTGTTCCTATCCCTCCCACAGTACTTAGGATGGTAGGCTTCTTCCTTTCTCGCCCACTCCTGTCTCACTCGTATCATTGCTTTCCTCGGTCTTTGCAGATTATATACAGACAGACACAGCATTGCTAACAGGCAATGCATTATCATTTGCTGTGTGCCACTGAGCACTGGAGTTTCAGTATAAGAAGCAGGTACATATATAGCAAGAAACTGCATTAATCAGTCTATTAAACTGCATCTTAAGAATTTTAGCCTATTTACTGCAGAAACGCTTCACCGGGCTAAATTTATTTTTGAGTATGAAGTGAACATTTGGTTAATGCCCCCTCTCACTGGGGTTTATATATAGACAATGACATTTCCAAATTAATTTTGTTCTAATCTTTCTGATGTAGACTTGTTTTGGATCATTGCCCAGCTGTATGACTCAGGTGGTATAATATTCACACATAGAGCTCGATTCAATTAGGTGGGAGATTGGAACTGGATTGCAACTGAAATTTGTGGTGTTAGTTCACCGTGAAAACGCCTCGCAGGACCCAACTTTTTATCCAAATCCATCCAGTGGAAAGCCCAGAACAGGTTCCTCGGGTCAAAATTCTGCCCAATGTACACCAACGGGGGATCCGACCGGGACCTCAACTCTCTAGTATGTCTTCTGGGATCTAATGTTACCACTCTGTAAAGTTTTCGTCCAAATCTATAACATGGAAGCTCAGAAAAGGCTCCCAACGGGAGGTCTGACCGGGACCCTAACCCCCATTAAAACCTGGCCAGGATCCAACTAGACCACTCTACGTTGGTGTCATCCAAATCAGTGCAGATGTGACCGAATGCAAAACCGGACAGAAAGACAGACAACAAACAAACCAATTAATTTTACATATATATATAATTAGTCCTAATTATCAATAAAATGAAGCATACCTGATTTATCCCTGCAGAGGAAACTTTAAATGACTGCAACTTCTGTTTTAGCAGCTCTGGATCACTGTGTTTAAAAGGACAACCTAACAGAAGAATAATATATTAAAAAAAAAAAAAAAAAAAAGGATTGTTTACCCAAAGATAATAAACATTGTTGATGCTTACTAAACTGACTAAATTACTTCTAATTGCTGCGAAACCCAATAATGATAAAACGAAAGTTAATTATTTATACTTGGGACTGTTGCATTGTTTTATTCTTCCTCCAAAATAAGTCTAGTGTGCTTATTAGAGCATTGCAGATTAAAGATTTCCGTGGAGCATTATAGAAGGAACAAGGCAACATTTGCTTCCTATGAAGAAAATTAGGTAATTAAAAACAGACATGTGAGCCAACAACGGCACAAGAAAAAAACATGATCATATTTGGGTCTGGCTTTAATTTTCATCACCACATAATATACTAAGACAAGGTTAGTTATATAAAGCTCCTACTTTACTCAATCCATTTTTAATATTCTGTGTACAAAACAGCATTACAATGTACAGTATAAATGTAATTCTAGTTTGTAACACCACCCTTGCAAAATGGCAGTTTTAACATCTGGTTAAAGCAGGTGACAAACAAAAGACACAGAAATAGAAAATGGAGACGCTAAGGATTGTAGCGGTTTTCATCAATAGGGGACCGCTTCATTCTGTGTTTCAAATAAGCTGCCCTTTAATTTGTGAGGTAACCAGCCGGGCAATGGAGCACAAGTTACACATATGGTGATTTATTCTTTTTATCGGAGTTGCTCAAAACAGGCAGAAAGCACTGGAAAAGACAGATTTAATCACAAATGCTTACCGTGGTAGTCGCCTTGACCTGGAGGGTTTGATAAAATAATTTTCATACAACTGTATGGTGTATAGTCGGTTCTTTTTCCTTCTCTACCATAGTTGTGACGAATGGAATACGCATACACTTTGTCAAACTGGAAAACAGAAAAAGACCTTTTATTATAATATATAAGCAGCTATCAAGATGAAAACACGAACAATACAGCAAGCAATTCTAAAACTGTATAAAATATGTACACAAAAGAAGCTTTAATCTTGAAGCTAAACTGTACTTTTCATAGCAAAAAAATGCACTTAATAGTTCTGAATTAGCTGTGCCCACTCATATACAAGTATCAGCGTAACAAAGGGTAGGTGCACAGTCACAGCATGTAGGCACCTCCATTCTTCACAGAAGAATATTGTTCCATCACTTAAGTAAGAACATACCATGCAGGTTTAGGTATACTGTTTGACCAATTGAAGCTTCTTAAGAAGGTTGGCACTCCTGCTTGACATATTTAAAGTACCTAATTTTACGTATTGTGAAAACATACATTTATAAAACAAATGATAAATATTGCTTCACTGTACACATTTACTATATAAAACACAAGGACTTAAAGGGTCCACACTATGGGATCGATTCAAGTAGCTTTAAGCCTGCTAATCAGCAAGAAGGTACACGCATATCCCACACTTACAGTAGCCCTCAACTCATACATTTTTGTTGGCAGCCCGATAAGCTCATCTTCACACAATGCCCAGAAAAATTCTATGGCCCTATGGTAAAAATCAACAGAAATGACTGTTCCTATGAAAGATGTGTTCAAGGTGTATTGAACCCTAAGGGCTCTTCCACAGCTATTATGCAAACAGCAGCTGCTGTTCTACAAAGGTATAGTCAGTCTCCAAAGGTGAAGGGCCGAAAAAGGTGAACAGAGCTCTATATGAATTCAAATGGTACAATAATGATAGATGTGCAGCTCATAAATAGGATTGTCATCAATTTCATGAGAGTCTTCATTTGGAAATTGCCTGTGCTGCATTACCGCTAATCCAAAACCACCAAAAAGAGTGTTTATGTGAACATTTATAATTGTTTTTCCGGTAAAGTCCTGGTATTTTTAGAATAAAAGGTGTATTTGTGTACAATGATTCAGGTCATATTATTAGATGTTTTATTATTGCTATTTGATTTTTCCGTTAAATATTTTACTATGAAGCTCTGATTCGCATATCTATTAATCATTATTGTACCATTTGCAGTTTACAACAACATTTGAATTCACATATATTGTTATTCACCTTTATTTGAAATTCCTGTTTCACCCAGTTTTTACTGTCTCTTCAACAATCTTTATTATATGTCTTTACTGCATGTGGAAGACTAGCACACACATTTGTTAGATAACGTCAGTATGAGTAACAGCGGTTGGTGGATATTGGTTTGGAGATAGCTGGATGTGTCTTTTCCTTAATGCCCAAAAAATAATGTTGTACACAATCACCTAGTAGGCTGAGAATATGGTACAGTAATTTACAAAAATGGGTTTATAATTATAAGGTCTAGCCACAATAAATAACAAAAGCAGTCTGTTCATTATTTTTGTGTGTGCAAGAAGGTATACTAAAGGAAACATACGAAAAAGTGATGACATGACCTAAAAAGTCTCACACATTTTAATTTGCAAAATTCTATTCATTCCACTGTTAAGTACTGTGAAATAAACAGGGGAGACTTGGATATGGGGTTAACCAGAGAGGAAATGATCCAGAAAGTGCTGTGAAATGTAAAGTGTTTTAAAGCCATGAGCACCATCTGCAAATTGATGGATACTGATCAAAAACTTTCATTTTGCATTATTTATTCCTAAATGGAAGGGAATTCATTTCCAACTGTTTACTGTGCTGAATACAAACAGAGTCTGGGACATCTGCTAAAAAATTACAAAAAATTCCCATGTCACATTTTTTAACATTCAAAAACAAAAACAATTCAGCTGTTTTTCCACAGTCAATCACACTAATTCACCTTATTACTGAAATGTGAGGACACATTCTATTTATCTGTTTCCAGCTATAATCTTAGCAAAACATGAAATTGATAATACCTTAATGTCATTTTAAATCAAAAGCACACAACAGACTACCCCTTAAAACCTGTCATAAAAGCATTATTCTTCCTGCTCGATCACTCAATATATTAAACTTTACATTACCATAAACCTTTGCATTTGCATGTTAAGCAGAGCGGGGAAGGCAACTTTTCAGTGTTTCTGATTTAAAGAAAATTAATCTCCATATCAAGTGAGTGGCTAGTTCACTTGTGATCTTGGAAGTGAAGTTGTCACCCATAAAAATTGCCTTTGAGCAGTCAACCTTTATAACAGATCTTGCTTGTTTCTGCTATGCACCAAAATTATTCAGTAATCTAATGAGATGTGCTGTACAAATAATTATCCCCAGAACAGAACAGCCGTACTCTGCAGAAACAGATGGGATACTACCATACTTATGAATATATAATTTACAGCCAGCAAAGGCATTGAATAAACAGCAGGAGAATAAACTCATCCGTTAAGAGATGCTGGTGCACTAGGTAAAAGCAGTCAATCCTGGATATTTACACACTTCATCAATATAACATCTTTCCAGTCATTGTGAAACTACTTGAAGGAACAGCTAAACTATGCAACACATCTATATTCCATTTCAGCCGCTACAAATCTTTGAACCAGGCGACAGAGAATGGTACTGCATTTTGAAGCAGTTGCTATATTATTTGAATAAGTAGAGATATGGTAAGAACTTACCCTTGTTATCTCTTTCTACGAGGTCTATAGGGTCCACAGGAAACCTTAGGGGTAAAGGTGATGACTAAGACTTCCGGGCACCATGCAGAAAAATGTTTTCTCTCAGGATGCAACGGGGCCTCCCTCTATAGCCCGCCCTCGGGCCAGAGGCTCCTCAGTTACGTAGCAAGCCAAAGGTAGGAGGAGGATAAAAGAGAGAAGAAAGTCTGGAATACACTAGAATCACATTCTCATACCAAAGGAGACGGAAAACTGGTGACCAGATCAGAAGCACAGATGTGTCAGGGTGGGCGCCCTGTGGACCTCGTAGAAAGAGAGATAACAAGGGTAAGTTCTTACCATATCTCTACTTCAGGGTCCATAGAAGGTCCACAGGAAACCTTGGGGATTCCCAAAGCAGTACCCTCAAGGATGGGGGCACTCCTGTACAGAAAGGAGAATCCGCCGCCCGAAGGAAGCATTTTGAGTGGCAAAAGTATCAAAGGCATACCTCAAAGAGGTCTGGATAGAAGACCACGTGACCGCCTTACAAAGCTATACAGCCGAGGCACCACGACTTGCTGCCCACGAAGGGCCTACAGACCGAGTAGAATGAGCAGTAACAGAGGGCAGGACTGGAAGGCCCTCACTAATGTAAGCCTCAGAGATAGTCATCCGAAGCCATCTAGCCAAAGTTTGTTTATTGACTGGTCATCCTCTCTTGTGGAAACCATAAAGAACAAACAAGGAGTCCGATTTTCGAAGAGAACTGGTACGATCCACATAAATCCTGAGGCCATACCCAATGAGGCCTCCCCTGCCGAGAGGTCTGAGGAGTTAAAGGCCGGCACAATATATTCTTCATTAATATGGATACTAGAGACGACCTTAGGAAGGAACCAAGGGCGAGTTCAAAGCACTGCCCTGTCCCTATGAAAAACTAGAAATGGGAAACGACAAGAGAGAGCCCCTAAATCAGAAACTCTTCTGGGGGAAGCAATGGCCAGAAGAAAAACAGTCTTGGCAGTAAGCTATTTGAGATCCACTGAGTCCAGTGGTACAAATGGAGGGCTCTGGAGAGCCTTAAGGACAACAGCCAAATCCCAAGGCGCTACAGGAGGGACAAAGGGAGGCTGGCTACTTAGGACCCCCTGCAGAAAAGTGCGGATGTCAGGAAGAGGAGCAATCCCTCGCTGGAACCACACTGAAAGGGACGAGATACGGACCTTCAGTGTAACAAGTTTCAACCCGCTTGTCGGAAAGCCAACACTCTGGGTATCCTAAAAACTTGGGGGTCGTAACCTCTGGAACGACACCATTCAAAGTAGGTATGCGACACCCTGTGGTAAATCCTGGCAAAGGCAGATTTCCGTGCTTTGAGCATGGTGTTAACCACAGAGCCGGAAAAACCCTTGGACCTTAAGAGGGATGTCTCAAGAGCCACGCAGTCAAAGACAGACGACCCAGATCTGGGTAGAGGCAAGGACCCTAAGACAACAGGTCTGGACGTTGAGGCAACAGCCACGGAGTGTCGATGGAGAGACTCCGAAGATCTGAGTACCATGGACGTCGGGGCCCACGCTGGAGCCACCAGAATTACTTGAGAAAGAAAGGAGATTGGAGGAAACAGGTACACAAACTGGAAAGTCCACTTGACTGACAGCACTGGTGTCTCTTGTCCTGGACCCGTACTGAAGCAGCTTGTGATTTACTCGAGAGGCCATGAGGTCCACGTCTGGAAGGCTCCACCTGTCCACTAGGAGTTGAAACACTTCTTGGTGAAGAGACCATTCCCCTGGATGCACGTCGTGACGGCTGAGGAAGTCCACTTCCCAATTCAGCACTCCTGGAATGAACACCGCCGATATGGCTGGCAGATGGCCTTCTGCCCATGTCAGAATGCGTGACACCTCTGTCATTGCCACCTGACTTACAAGTTCCTCCTTGATGGTTTAGATAAGCCACTGTCATGGCATTGTCTAACTGTACTTGCAGGAGTTTTCCGTGAAGCAACAGCCTGGCTTGCTGCAGAGCCCTGAAGATTGCCCGCAGTTCCAATATATTGATTGGAAGCGCAGATTGCTGTGCCGTCCACCTTCCCTGAAAGGAATCTGGACCCGTCACTGCGCCTCAGCCCCGAAGACTGGCATCCGTCGTCAGAAAGGACCCAGTCCGAGATCCAAAAGGGATGCCCCATGGTAAGGTGATCCGTCTGTAGCCACCAGGTTAACGACAGGCGTAGCTCTGGAGAGAGCACCATCATTTGAGTCTGTATATGATGGGGAAATCCATCCCACTTGGAGAGGATCAATAGCTGCAGAGGCAGGGAATGAAACTGGGCATACTCCACCATGTCGAAACCATGGATCCCAGTAACTGCATTGCTGATTGGACTGACACTCTGCGATTGTGAAGGCATCTGCGTCTGCAACATGGAGATCTTTTCTGCTGTCAGAAAAATCCTTTGCTGTTTTGAATCCAACAGGGCTCCCAGATGGAGAGACTGAATCAGTGAGGACTTTTTCCAATTTATCAACCACCCATGTACCTGGAGCACAAATATCGTTAGCTGTAGGTGGTGGCGAAGTAACTCTGAGGACCCTGCTAGTAGCAAGAGGTCATCGAGGTATGGTAACAGGCGGATCCCCTGCACCCATAGATGGGCTGCCATTACTGCCATGACCTTTGTAAACACCCGAGGTGCAGTTGCTAGGCCAAACGGCAGAGCCTGAAACTGAAATGTTATTGTGACACAGCGAACCTGAGAAAACATTGGTAAGCTGAAACAATCGCAATATGCAGGTATGCATCCTGAATGTCCAGGGATACCATAACATCTCTAGGTTCCATAGCCAGTATAACTGAGCGTATGGTCTCCATTCTGAACCTGGGTACCCTGAGGAATTTGTTCAGGGACCTGAGATTGAGAATAGGATGGTAAGAACCGTTTGGCTTCTGGACTAGAAAGGCTGGAATAATACCCTGTTCCTCTTTGGGAGATCGGGACCGGTACAATGACACCTGCCTGTCCGAACCCCAGAAGAAGCTGGAGCAGAATACAGACAAGCCGACTTAGCTGCTGCCAAGGTATTCATAATCTTGGCCAAATCAGGGCTAAACAAGACTTTACCGTCATAAGGCAAACATTCAAACCCCTTCTTGGATTCTGCATCAGCTCTCCAAGAACGGAGCCACAGAGAACGCAATGGCCGCCGAGGAAACCCTGGCATTTAGTAGGCTAATATCCAACGCTGCCTCATTTATATAGGAATCCGAATCTCTGAGATTTCTCACCAGGTTCAGCTGTTCCCTGGTAGCATTAGAAGCTATGGGCCATATTAAATTTGAGGCGAAAACCCGTTATTGGCGATAAATTATCGCCGATGACGTAATTTTCGCCTATTGTCATTATCCCCGTATTCAATTACAAAGACTTTTCACCGGTGTGAAAAGTCAATGTAAAAAAACGGGGATACGTTTTCTCCAGCCTTTAGCTGGTGAAAAAAAAGTGCAGAATTGGGGTTTAGTGATGCAGGCTTAATAAAATAGCATACACCCCTGGGAATGCCCCCTAAAAACAGTGGCCCTGATTCAGAGGCGCTCGCTATTTGCGAGCGCTCGCTCTGAATCAGGGCGGGCCGTTTTTTTTTCCACCGGCATCCAGGCCGCTCGCTGTGGGTGACCACCCACAGCTTTAGCGGGCGGCCTGGCGATGGTCTCGATTATCGCGAACATTGGTCTCGTCCACCGCAAGTCCCAGTGAACTTCCTGCTCTAATAGAGCAGGAAGTTCACTACTGACATCACATGTGATGTCAGTAGGGCCGCCCACAAACAGCAGGCGTTCCTAAGGTAACGCCTCTGTTTGTGCAGCCACCCCCCCGACCCGCCTACTAAACGGGGCTAGCTGTTGATCACCATCGACAGCCGGCCCGTTTTGCTGCAAGCCCCGAGTGAAGTTCTCACTCGCTCCGGGGCCCGGCCATCAACCCGCTCGCGAGCGGGTCTGAATCAGGCCCAATGTATGTAAAAAAAGTGAAAGAAAAAAAAAAAATGGGGACATCCCAAAATTTTTTTTAAATTTTGGGGTTAAAAAAATATAAATAGGGAAAACGCTTGTAAAATAGATAAATTCAATCCAGAGGGGTTCCAAAGTATGCGGCAGGTGTTTTCTTCATTGTGGGTAGTAGCGGCAGGTGCATTTTGAAGAATTTTTATAAATCATTTTAGGGACTTAAAAATATGCTTGCACTCAATTTCATGTACCCCAAATTTGATGGGCATAGTTACTTTTCCCCCAAAAAAATGCTAAATGCTCTTCTGCATCACCTTTTTCAAAGCCGCATTTATGCACCTAAACAACAGATATGGAATAGACAATATCTACGGCGCTTAAAGACACAGTGTATAACAGTGATACATCCCTTAGATGTTGGTGATGTTCACTTGTAATGACTGAAATCAGTTTTCTTCAGAATACAGTTCTAAATCAACACTCCTTTATAGACATCAGGTTTGGAGTGTATATAGTGAGAGGTGTCTTTTTATAAAAAGAACATCTATGAAGGGATAGTGTACCAAACTCACTTTTCCCAATCAGATGAATACACATCAAGGTATCTTTTGTTCTTGCAACAATAATTTGGATCCTCAAAAGACACCTCTCACTATATACACTCCACACCTGATGTCTATAAAGGAGTGTTGATTTTGAACTGTATTCTGAAGAAAACTGATTTCAGTCATTACAAGTGAACATCACCAACATCTAAGGGATGTATCACTGTTATACACTGTGTCTTTAAGCGCCGTAGATATTGTCTATTCCATATCTGTTGTTTAGTATTGTCTAAGAGTTGTGGTGATATTCTTGCAGGAATTCTGACAGCATCAGTGGCAGCTTATTTTTGCGCCCTAAACAGTGATCTCCTCATTCTTTTTGTTTTGCATTTATGCACCTGCCGCGGCTATTTAAAAAAACCGACTTCCCTTCGGTAAGCAAAAACAGGGGGGACCAATAGTGTTCCCCCATGTCTGGGCATCTTTAGGGGGTGTCCAAGAATGATTTACCGAAAATTCCCGTTTTTTTCGCCGCTTCAAATTTCGCCGGTTCCCGTTTTCGCATTCCTTTCAAATTGAATACGGGGCATATCGGGCACGCGCACGATACTTTTCTTCCTAGAAGGAGGCGCAAAGTCTGGACTTTTCACCTCAAATTGAATATGGGCCTAAGGATGTTTCAAGGCTATTAGCCCAACATTCCATGGCCTGAGCCACCCAGCAAATGGCCATAGCTGGTCTGCACGAAGCCCCCGAAAGGGAACAAACAGATTTAAGGCATACCTCTACCTTCCTATCTGTGACATCCATGAAAGGCATAGGAAGCGCTGCGCTTCTTACCAAGCGCGTGACATGGGAACCCACCACCAGTGGAGTCTCCCATTTGGAAAAGTAATTCTCAGCAAAAGGGTAAGCAGAGACTAGGCGCTTCTGCGGTTGATACCGCTTTCCAGGCATTTTCCAAGCTACCTCCAAGTGATTCACCAATTGGTCAGACAATGGGAATGTAGCCTTAGTCACCTTTTCTTCCATGAAATATGCATGCCTAGATTTAGGCGCAGGAGGCTCAACCTCCTCAATGATCAGAGCTGCTTTTACAGCCTGTATTAGCCCTGGAATATATATATTAGACTTGAACCCCCCGCCTCCAGAAAAGGTAGCTCAGAGTCAGACTCATCCAGAAGCAGTCCATCATCAGATGACACATCATCATCATTCCATACAGTAAATTGAGACGATAGTAAGACCCTTTTAGCTGGTCTGCTCATAGGTGCTGGCGTATCTCTGTTGCACCCTGCAATATAGCAGGAACTGTAGTAACCCACTGAGGGGGAAACACCTGTGAAGGTATAGGAGGTTGAAGCAGGTTTTGCACTGGCAAAAAGTGCTGTTGCTGAAAACTGAACTGTGGACACATAGGAAAGCCTGCTAAACGCCCTGCAATGGTTGTTAGTGCTTTTGCAAAGCACTCCCATGGCGGCTCCTGCTGAATGGAATAAGCCTCAGAAGGACCTGGGACAGTGTAACACCGGAAATATAACTCCTCAGAGGCTATGTCCCCTGTCCCTAACACTGCTGTACATTTTTTACAGAGCAGTATAATAGGGGTTCATTTAGTCATGTCACTCTCACTGCCAGACATAGTAAAGAGGATCACAATCAGAGACTGAGTCTCAGCTGCGACTTGTGCCACACCAGCACCACACCCGTGCTTATGGCCTTTTCAGAATAGCAGAATAGGTACAGGGATAGCAACAAAAGAATGTATAGTTTTTAGCAAAGAAAACAGACAGAGTTAGCATACAGTCGCAAACAAATGCAGAAAACAATAATACCTGCACTTAATGGCACTACCTTAAATCAACTACAGAGACTTCACGTCTAGTAGGACAAAAAGTGCTACATACACTGACCACCAACCAGAGGAGAGGTATGTAGGGGGACCCGTACTCCGCACTGTCAGTGGAGATCAGTGACACACAACCAGGAGAATGACCACCAAAGAACACATGGGGAGGCGGAGCTGGAAACAGGAAGCTGTCACAGATCAAGCCAGACCACAGTAGAAAGGCATGTCCAGCAGCGGGGAGGAGCCGGCTGTTAGACAGGGAAAGCTGCCTCCCCTGGCCAGCGTTTAACCACTGGGACGCTGGAGTGTTCCAAAAAACTCCAGTCCCAGGTGGCGTAGTGTGGACGCAAGACTCAGTGCCTGGCCACACTTGCTGTCATCACCATGGTGTCCCCCAACCCTGAAAGAGACTGTCTCGGTACGCACCACTGTGGTGCATGTCACTTATCTGCACCCCTTAGCATCCAGCCGCAGTCTAGGAATCCTCCGGGGTCCCTGCTAGCCAAGACCCCTGAGGACCGCCGAGAGGCACTGATCACTACCAGCGTCTCAGCACCAACGGGGTGATGATGCAGCCGTGTGAACTTCCACTGGACTGTTCACGCTGACCGCACTTAGAAAAACTTTAAACGTACAGGGCTGTTCGTAACAGCTCCACTGCAATACAGTGACCCAACTCCGGTCGGGCACCAAATGAAACGGAGGAGCCTCCGGCCCAGGGGCTGGGTTTAGAGAGAGGCCCCGTTGCATCCTGGGTGAAAAAATTTAACTGCATGATGCCCGGATGTCTTCTTCATCACCTATACTCCAAGGTTTCCTGTGGACCTTCTATGGACCCTGAAGTATAAACAGAGTTTGCAATAATTCCCCCAATGAAAAACTGCTGTAAAATAATGATGGTGATACAGTAGAGCAGGGGTGGGGAACCGTTTTTCTGTTGAGGGCCATTTTGATATATATAACATTTGCGGGCCCGGTGCAGGCCACGCCCCCTCCATGTGACATCACAGGGGGCGGAGTCACAATCAACAGTGATTACAGCAATGCTGTAAAGGCAGCAGTGTGACAGTCTGAAGTGTCCTAAGGACGCTCCACGCTGCATATATTCTGGCTTCAAGGCACCCTGCTAGCCAGATGAGGCTAGCAGAAAAAGCCAGAGCAAATTATTCCACAGGCCTTATACAGCCCCCGGGCCTGAGGTTCCCCATCCCTGCAGTAGAGGAAGGGACCTGTGTGTAATGAAGCTAAGTTAGGCAGCTGTCTCAAGCAATATGATTTGGGGTAAAGGGGAAAATTAATCTTCTGTCATTAGTTTTGTCACAAATACATTTAAAATAATTAGGTTGTTACAGAATAGACATCATGTGTCGACATTGAAAACCATACATTTAGGTTACTTAAATTATGGACTGCGGTTTGTTTTTATTGGAAAAAATGACATACCCACACACAGAGCTCCACAAACAATGGGTGACAGATTGCCATGTAAATAAAAATCTGACTATTGCACCTAATTCCCATGGTGCCATGCTCTGTATATGTAGCAATACTTTTGTCCTTCATTTCCAATCACTGCTGTGTCATGCTGTGCTTGGAGTAAAGGGATTAATATATGTGGCAGTATGGAGCTCTATAAAGAGCTCTCTGACTTCCCAAATATAATAAACACAGCGCATGCGTAAAATTTCCAATGCATTTTCTGTATCACCGCCCGATGATTGACTGACAGAAGCTGTGATTCGGTACACTATAGTACAGCATTTTGGTCATGGAATCAGGGCTGTAGAAGAATGTGTAATAAGGTATTAAATAATTATAGTGCGTGTGAGTCCTGTACTTTAAAAAACAAAATTATATTTTTGTCTCAACGGCTCAGACAGGGGTCACAGGCGCGCACAGCTTTCACCGAGACGTGATGAATGTGTTTACATATACTGTACTAATATGACGAGATTCAGTAGCGCGAGCGTCATTAATGCAACTTTTTACCTTCAAATGCGTCTGAATCACACAACGATGCAAATTGATAGCACAAGCAGCTTCTGCTGATTAAAATGATATGCAGCATGCCTATGTTCTGTGAGTGAGTGCGGTTGTATCTGCACGCGAAACGCTACATTACAGTATCGGCGACTGTAACACTGCCCGCTATTGACATTGTACACATTGTCTGCTTTAATTCGCACACATCACATCACATAAACGACAGGTGAGGCTCTCAACACGGCTGGTGTGTGCGGGCTAGTGGTTAAGGTGGGCACCTTGCACCTTGGGTGTCAAGGGTTCGAGTCATGGAAAGAGTTTTTTTATTTTAGTTTTTAAATCTTCACTACAGGATTAAAAAGAAATCACTTGGTGGTGTGTGAATTCTGTTATTTACACAAATACATATACAGATGGGTCCTCATACTTCCAGCCTCCTTGCACGTTAAACAGGCTTTCTAGTCGCGCAATGCCATGGCGTGACTCGGTAGCGCGTCTTTTTATGAGACTTTTTACCTTCAAATGTGTCTGAATTATTGCGGGCGTATCTGCACATGTAACACTACGTTAATAGTATCAGCGACTGATTAGCTTGCAGATACACCCGCACTCCCTCACAGAACATAGGCATGCTACATCGCAGTTTAATCAGCAGAAGCTGCTTGTACAAATAAGACACATTTGACAGTAAAAAAGACACACAAAAAGATGCTCGGGGGTACCAAGTCACACAGCACTCCTGTGGCCCTAGACTCAAAACATTTCTCTCAACATCCCACCACTTGGCATTTCCGCTATACAGTAGACATTGTATTGTACACATTACAGGGCCATCCACTTTAACAGTGTGGTATTCAGTAGTACAAATTTCATCAGTGGAGCACTTGCCACCCAGAAGTTAGGCAGTGTATTACATGCCATGGCTTATCTTTCATTGTAGAATACCACGGCATGCCACAGTACAGCCATCTCGTAACGTTCCATGGTGCGACAGAGGCCTGGAATGGCACGCTATGAGCAACAAACTAGCAGCGCCCATCTGTATAAATAATAATGCACTATGGAAGTGATTCTAATTATAGATGCAAGGGTTAATGTTAGAGAATAAGGGTTGATGATGCAATGAGGTAATAATGACTAAGGTGGGTTAGTGAAGATTGTGGAAGGGGATAACTAGAATGGCATTAATGATAAAAGGGACATGTTGATAAGGGGACTAGGATAAGATGATGAGAGGGACATTGGAATGAAGGAGGTTTCAGTAGGCAATAATTCTGGGGAGGGTGGTGAATGGGTTTGAGTTGTGAAGGGACTTAAGAGGGTGAGATAGAGTAGTGAAATGAAGAGGATTGAGGGGTAGCATGTAATTGAGGAGCTGTGTGTAAAGAAGTCTATTTTCAGATACAAATAAGCAGATATAATGTAAAAAAGTTTTAAACTTTTCATGACTTCTAAATATTTACGCTGGATTCTAGTTTCTTAAGGGAAAAAAAAAATAATTGCCTAGCCTCCCACACAAATATTATACATTCCCTCATAGCTCAAAGCATTGCATTTTTGATTAAATAATATATCTTAACATTTTTAGAAGAGTATGTTTATTGCATGAATAGAGATTTTAAATGTATATGATGAAAATGTGAAAAAAATGGCCTTAAATAAACTTGTTTAAATAATTTGAGTATTCTATATTTACATTAATTGCTTTAGAATAACTAAAAATAAACATACAGTAGCTAGACAGGGGTGGACAGTAAACAGAACAGGGACATAATCTGCATTGCAAACAGGGTAGTTAAGACAGGAGTAAATAGAGTTGAAAATCTGGTTACAAGTACACAGTGGAAGAACACAAAAAGGCAAGTTAAAAGGTTTTAATGCTAAATAAAGTACATTTTCCCCAAACTAGATTTGTGGATTTTATTTAATTGACCAATTGCCAGTTATAGATGCAGTATGGTAAAGTATTTCTTGCTGCTGCTCTATAAAACCACCAAGTACATTTATTTATAAAGATAGCAGGAGCTTAGTACTTCAAATCCCATATCAACTTACAAAATGCCCAGAGACCGCTCATGTAACTAAAACAAACGGAACAGAAAGTGCAGTGGCCATTTGTTCTGGGACATGCAGAAAGCAAAGCAAAAGACAGGTGTAATCCTTGTATTCCTTTAAACAACAATCTTATACTGAGGAATAAAGATCATAGAGAATGCAGAAAACAAAGTTGAATGAAAGAAAAATAACTTTACACAGAAAAGCCCTACTCTAGTAAACTTTTGGTTCTAACAAGTTGGTAAAAACCATGACAGATAATAACCATAATGAAAAAGAATGAACATTTATTTATATAGTACAGTTGTTTTTGCGTCATGCTTTTATTCACTTCAGGCACCATCCAACAATATGTTGGATACTTCATAATTAGGACAATCATTTGTTATGCCAGGGACATTTGTGAAAAAAAATCTTCATATATTTTTTTTTAAGTACAAAGCTCTTTGTGGTGATGAAATTCATTTCAATTGTCAACATTTACATAGCTTGCTTAACCTTGGGGTGCACCGACGAATCTAGCTATTTAGGGTCTCGGTAATGAAAAAGCTTCACTGAGAAATACACAGAGGTATAATTAAGTTCAATTGGAATTCACATTAGCTGTGCAGAATAATTAAAAGTGTATTACTCTTTTAAATCTACATAACTAAGTCCTGGAGATATTCTCATTAGTAATACTTTAACTACTGTTCTACCAAAAAAAACCTTAATTTCCAAGGTCAAACACCAACTTAGGCAAACAGAAATATGTAATTGGTGTAAAAAAAATAAACAAAATTAAATTTAGACTTACTGGCGGTTATATTGTCCTTAGCGCTCAAACAAACAAAAAAAATCACAAGAGGATAGTTAACCTTGGTTATTCACTATTACCCAACAAGTAAAAATGGTCTGACAGAAAGATGTGACACTGCATTTATCCCCATTATAAGGACATACAAGGCATATACTATATACGGCTTTCCCTTTATAAATACAGATCTGCCCTTATTATCATCATCCTTTATTTCTATTGTGCCACAATAATTCCGTAGCACCCATAAACAAATGAGCATAACCAGAGAACAGTGAATTACAGTACAAGACAATAGAGGACAAGCACATGGCATATAAATAATTGCTGCAAACAACTGGCTCGATTGCGTGCGCAATCGCCTTTGCATCAGTCTCTGAATCAGGCCCAGATTTCATAATTTTTGGAATTGAATATGAAGTACTTTACTTATTAAGACAACCAATAGTAAGTATCAAAAGTACATTGATGGAGTCAGGGTATAAAACCTCAAAAGCTCCAATGCGTTTCGTCCATAACCCAGACTATCACACACATATACACAGATGAAGTGAACAACATTGATAATCTTGTTACAACGGCACCTGTCATAGGGTGGGATATATTAGGCAGCAAGTGAACAGACAAGGCCAAATGTAATAGTGTGAGTTTAGAAAAAGTGAGAGTTTTCTCACACTTTAAAAATCGCCCACTATCAGAGTCCGAGAGCAAAGCAACAGAGCAAACTCGTATGTTTTTCATACTAAAAAAACTCACAATTTAAAATCTCGTCCAGATGTTTTCCCATTTTGAAGATAAAACTCGACCAATGTGAAAGTTTACTGCTAAACTCTCACTTTTTCTAAACTCTCACCCTATTACATTTGTCCCTCAGTTCTTGAAGTTGTTATGTTGGAAGCAGGAATAGGCAAGCAACAAGGGCTGACTTGTGATGGCTAGGCAACTGGGTCAGAGCATTTCCAATAACGGCAGGTCTTGTGGGGTGTTCCCGGTATGCAGTGGTTAGTACCTACCAATAGTGATACAAGGATGGACAACCTGTGAACCGCCATAGGGTCATTGGCGCCCCAAAGCTCACTGATGTGTATGGGGAGCTAAGGTTAGCCTGTCTGGGCCAATCCCACAAAAGAACTACTGTAGCACAAATGGCTAAAAAAGTGAATGCTGGCTATGATAGAAAGGTGTCAGTACATACAGTGAATTGCAGCTTGCTGTGTATTGCGTAAGAGGAAAAAACAGCTGTATTAACTACTGAGTAACAGAAGAGAGATTCATTCATTCATTCATTCATCATTCCCTGCTAGGTCAACCTGTTGTCCAAATACAAATAGTCCATTCCCTCCATGATGGGCTCAGATTAAATGATTGGATGGATTTGGAAGTTGAAGACAAAAGACGACAAAGTTATTACAGTCTAAATAGCTGTAGAGATTAAGCAGAACAGAGTAGATAGTGAATATTTTGGAATAGTAGGTAAGTAGATGTCAGATATTCAAGTAGGTTATAATCGTTGCAATCTAACATTCCAGCAGTAGATTTATCTAGAAGGTGAACATACATATAAAATTGACCTCCAAAAATAATATCTGCATATAGCTCACATTGATATGAACAATGTAACTTTGAATTGATGAAAAATCCATAAGAATAAGACAGCAAATGTAGGATCTTAAGGAGAAGGGGACAGATCTATTTAGCTGAACAAATTGGTTAAAGTCCAAAATAATGCAAAAACGATTCATGTAACCATGGCTGTAGTGTTCAACAATGAGTAAAACACATATCCCCACCAGCTATCATGAAACATGATCTGGCTTAGCAATTTTCTTCGGGATGGCAAGGCCGAAGAAATATCAGAAATAAAAGTGAATCAAGTCTCATTTATGAGTGTAGTTACTCGCAAGCTTGAATTTAGGGTTATATTTATTAAAATAATTTTTTCACACTTGAAGGCTGGAATAGTAATACACACAAAATCAGGTTGGTTGTGTGCATTGCTATTTCCCTTTTGAATCCAGCACTCACAGTTGCCGAGGATCAAAGACCGATCTTTAGTAAATATGCCCCCGAGAATGCAATCCTGAGATCGGTAGTAGGTGTACAGGAATCCAGTAGACATAGCAGTGTATAGCCCAGCTCAAACCAGCTATCACTTCAAGGAGGACGCATTGAAACAAAACTAATAAGTGCTCATTAAAATTAGTTAAAGTCTCTGGTGCACACTACAGTATGTGAATAGAAATAATTCTGTCTAACTCAATTATCAGTGTTGTCCTCCTGAGCAGTTAGAAAATAGAGCAAGAAGTGTAGGTTGTTAAATTCCATTTTGCATTACCGAACATGACCCAGTAAATTCATCCAGACGTTCTTCAACATGATTGACGTGGGGGAATGAAGTTTGTAACAGGACTTCTATATACTGTAGGTGTAGAGGAAGTTAAGGTGCTGTTTACACATTGTGCCAACACTCAAAGTCCAGTTCTCCTAATCTAGTGCCCTGCCTGATTTTAAAGGGACAAAATAAGTTTTGCCCCTTTAGTGACGACCTGCTAAAACAGCCTGCCCTGTGCCTTCCCCACCCTCGGGACGAAGTGTCCTGCGAGTGGGAAAAGTTGCGGAGACTGATCTCCCCTGGGTGAATAGATGACATGCGCGGGATCAGTATGATCAAATCCAGACAGCGGAAACCCAGCAGTGAAGGTCCAGACAGGTAAGTATTTTGTTTATTTACTAACCTAACCTCCCGAAACCCTCCCTTGGGGGTGCCTAACCCTAACCCCCGGCGCCTAACCCTAAGTCTCCCGAGGGGGTGCCTAGCCCTAGGTTCCCCCACGGGAACCCCTAACTAACCCCCCCCCCACGCACGCGGCTGTCCGCACCCGGCTTACCTTCAATCTGTAAGCCGGGTGCCAGGCTCCCGGCGTAGGTCTAATGATACGCGGCTGGATTTCGATGCCGGTCATTAGACAGTTGCCGGGATTAGACAGTCAGAATGCCGACGGTTGGTATTTAGACAGTCGGCATTCCGACTGCATCCCGTCGTGCGCATAGAATATTTTTTCCTTGAGAGTGTGCTTGGGGGTAGCCCACCCCATGTTATGAATTAGGGGTGTGTCACACGGTCACGGCCCCTGACTCCCTGCCCGCGGCCTAGCGGGAACACTACTAAGCTGGGCTACGGCTGTGGTATTACGCTTAGAGGAGAATCCTTAAGAAAATGAGTGCAGAAAATCTCTCTAAATGATCAACGCAGCAGTACAATCTCAGCATGGGCCAGTGAACTCAACACAAGCTGCCATACTCCTCAGCTGCCAAGACATGCCAGATTCTGCATTTATTTTAAAACAGTACTGCACTCCCTTTGTTTGTTCTTTCATAAAGCATAAAAATACACATTTCCTTGCATGAAACTGAAGTAAACAAAGCTTCGATATAGAGCAAAACTATTTAAAATAAATATATGTACACATATATGCTTCAAAAATCAATTTTACACTAATGAAAATATGGAGTTCAATATACCAGGCAAAAACAGACTATTGAATTTCAATTTAAAAACAATTCTGTGTTTACTGTAAATTACTTTTATACTGTAGAACAAAATTACTAATAGAATATTTGCATTCCGCAAGAGCTCAATACCCAGTTCTAATCTTATAATAAAAAACATACTGGCTTACAGCACAAACTAGTCATTCTTCCAAAATACCTTGTACAGTTTATCTGTTTTCACATAAAGAATATTCTCAGTTTAAATAAATACAAGAAAAGGTCCAAAAAATGGTGTCCTGTCTCACTGACCATATTTTGTTTTGCTAGTTACAGCAGACACTATTTTTAATAGACCAACAAATACATTTTCAAATTAATTAGTGAAACTACAATAACCATAACTTATGGTAGAGGATTTCACAGCCAGGATGAAGTCACCTCTTGCAGTGAGTGTCAGTGAATCCTACAATACCAGAAAAATCTGTGTACAGGCAATATATACACAATCGAGTCACATAATTAAGACCACCAGCTAATAACCAGAGTAACCGCCGTTTGTAGCACGGACAGCAGCTAGACGGGCTGGGAGTGACTCAAAGGTGCTAGTAAATTGGCACAGGTATCTGGAGCCATGCTGACTGCAGTGCATCCCACAGCTGCTGGAGGGTACGTGGTGGTGTATCCATAGAGCAAACACAACGATCGAGGTGGACCCACAGATGCTCAATTGGGTTCAAGTCCGGGGGAATTAGGGAGCCAGAGACGTACTTGTAAGTCTTGGTCATGCTCGTCCAACCACTGTCAGATATTTCTAGCCGTGTGACATGTTGCATTGTCTTGCTGGAAGATCCCATCCGCCTCAGGGAAGACAAATCAGCATGTATGGATATACCTGCTCTGCAAGGATGGATTCATAACCAAATCGGTTGAGGGTGCCTTCCACATGGATGAGGGGCCAGAGAATGCCATGAAAACATTCCCCAGACCATAACGCTTCCACCACCAGTTTGTGTTCTTCCAGCAATGGTTGCAGGGTGTTTGTTCTCCAATGTTTTCCGTCTGACACGCCAACGTCCATCCGTTCGATGAAGCCGAAAATGTGACTCATTGGAGAAGGCAACCCTTCGCCAATCAGCAGAGGTCCAATTCTGATACAAGCATGAGATTGAAGCCTTTTCCTGCCGATGCACCTTCTTTAGCATAGGTGCAGTGACCATCCATTTGCTTCGGAGCCCCATACGCAGCAGGGCTCAATGAACTGTCATTTTAGACACACGTCTGGTGGCCCCCAGGTTCATTTTGACGGTGAGCTGCTCCACTGTAGCGTGTCGGTCGGCCCTCACGCACCTTCGTAGCCGACGTTCACCTCACATCAGTGGCATGCAGTGCTCTGCAGTTTCCACGTTGGTTATTCGCAATGGTGCCATTTGTCCAGTCACGATACACCTTCACCACAGCAGCACGCGTAAAGTTCTCAAACTGCCACAGTTCAGAAACATTGCCACCCTTAACCCGAAAGCCAATAATCATCTCTTTTTGCAACTCTGATAAATTGTGTGCAGACGGCCTATCGCTCACCTTATATACCCACCAAGCCAGCGCCCGGCACGTAACGTATTTCATGGGCTAAGCGCTGCCAAAGTCACATGTAGGAGGTGGTCATAATGTGACTCGACTGTGTATATTAGGCCATATCTAAGAAGTCAAACTCCTATCCCTAAAATTTGTCCAGTAACATTATATATATGTCTACAATCATCGGATGTTAAAGTATACTTATTATCTTATAGGCAACTAGACAAAACTGTACACCATATACAAGATTTGACCAGTGACTAATATAATTCTAAAACCATGTTTGCACCTCTGCATGTGGCCCTTACATCAGATGCCCTTTTTGATTGCTGAAACTGCTTGTATACTAATATTCCTAAATTGCTCTTCATCCTGTACTTCCCCGTTATAACTATTAGCGACCAGGTGAGATGTATCAAACCTTGGAGAGATATAGTACCAGCCAATAAGCTTCTAACTGCCATTTTAAAGGCTGTTTGGAATATTACAGTAAAGAGGCCTACTAAAGCCCAGATTCCCCGGTTTGCCAATCAGGCTCCTCAATCAGCGATCCGTCGCCAGATCAAGGAAATTTAACATGTTGCAAAATGTCCGCATTGCCAATTCCCAACCATTTTCGGGTTGGGATCGGGGAATCAAGATTTTTCAACATGTTGAATATTCCCGGTTCGCAGACTATGGCAAAATGGGGGATTGCCAATAGCGGCTAGATGTAAAGGCCCCTTTTGAAGCCGAATAGTTGTTACTTTGTCTCCACTTTCTCTCTCTCAAGGTGCTTATATTGAACATTCTCATTTCAAAATATTTAGTCCTAATCTCTTGTAGTAATTTAGGGTAAGTAAAGATGGCCATACACTACTGTCATCAATTCAGTCCAACTAAATGATCCAAATACATTCATCTAATTATTGTTTCACTACTAGCAAAAATTAAACAAAGGGCTGAACATCCCTCTAGTATCAAATGATTTGTATTTAGATACTTGAAAAACAGATTGCAAAAGTTGATATTGATATTAACTTTTCTCTATTCTAAAATGCTTTTAATTTTGTTACACTTAGTATTTAAATCAAATCTTTTGTCCTTCCAGTTAATTTAAAGTCCATCCCCTGCATAATATCAATTATTGTTTATGGACACCCAGTTACTGGTATAAATGTCAAATAATGAAGTAGAATGTTTTATACTTTTTGTAGATTTCTACTTCTATTCCATTTAGGCCACATTGGTGTTGGAACAGCATCAAATGTAGGAAATCATCTTGCAAATCTCTACAAAAGTCGAACATGGCTGAATGCAAAAATAAGAGTTATGGTAGACTTACATTTGTTAATTGTTTTTTCTTCGAGGTCCATAGGGATACTATGGGGAAATGTGGTTGGAGTGATCCAGGCACAATACAGTTAAGCTTTCAGCTCCCAGGATGCCTTAGGTCCTCCTCCACATATACCCCACCCCTGGCCACAGGCATTCAGTTTTTGTAAACAAGCCCTAGGCAGGAGAAGGAAAGAGGAGAAGGAAAGAGGAGAAGGAAGGACAATGTACACCAAACACACTCACAAAAGATGAGGGAATCCATGAACGAACGAAAAATTACCCAATGCAGCCAGGTGTCCCCAGGTGGGTGCCCTGTGGACCTCGAAGAAGAAAAAAAAAAAAGTTAACAAAAAGGTAAGTCTACCATAACTCTTAATTTATTCTTCAGGGTCCATAGGGGCTCCACAGGGATACCATGGGGATTTCCTAAAGCAGTTCCCCTAAGGGTGGGGACGCTCATGAGCAGAAAGGAGAACCCGCCGCTCAAAGGAAGCATCCTGAGAGGCAAAAGTGGCAAAGGTGTAGAACCTAAGAAAGGTGTGGACAGAAGACCACGTGGCCAACTTTCACAATTGTTCAGCACAGGCACCACAGCGAAACGTCCACAAATGGTCCCACAGACTGAGTAGAATGTGCTGTCACCGTGTTTAGAACAGACAGATCAGCCTGCGTGTAAGCCTGAGAGATAGTCATGCGCGACCATCGAGCCAGAGTCTTGTTAGCTGGCCAGCCTTGCTTGTGAAAACCGTAAAACACAAAAAGAGCATCTGATTTTCTAAAAGAGTTTGTATGATCCACATAGATACGGAAGGCACGAAACAAATAAAGGGAGGCTTCAACCTATAGAAGTGTCTGAAGACTGGAAAGCTGGAAACACGATCTCTTAATTCACATGAAAACGAGACACTACCTTAGGAAGGTAACTCGCCCGTGTACGGAGGGCAGCTCTATCCTGGTGAAAAATCAAAAAGGGGAGAGACAAGAGAGCGCTGCCAAATCAGAGATACTGCGGGCAAAGGAGATAGCGAGGAGAAAAGGTCTCAACCACTTCAAATCTACCGATCGCAGAGGTTCAAATGGGGAGAGTCTGTAGCCCCTTGAGAACCAAAAGACAAATCCCACGGTGCCACAAAGATGGCTGAACTCTGATAACAACCTGAAAAAAATGTTTAACATCCGGCTGAGAAGCGATCCTTTGCTGGAACCAAACTGACAGCGCAAAAACCTGTACTCTCAGGGTGGCCAGACAGAGGCCGAGGTCTAACCCAGCCTGGAGAAAAGCAAGTACCCGGGAAACTCTAAAAACCTTAGGGTCATACTTTTGGTGGGAACACCATTGACCAAAGGAGTGCCAAACTCTGTAATAAATGCGGGCAGAAGAAGGCTTTCGTGCCCTAAGCATCGTCTGAATCACAGAGCTGGAGAAACCTTTGGCTCTTAAGATGGAAGACTCAAGAGCCACGTCATCAAAAAACAGACAAGGTAGGTCCAGATGCAGACAGGGACCCTGCGCAAACAGATCCGGCCATAGAGGAAGAGGAAACTGAGTGTCTAGGGATAGATTTAGAATGTCCGTGAACCAATGCCACCCGGGCCAAGCAGGAGCTACTAGTATTACTGTGCCGCCTTCCTGCTGTAAATTCCTGAGGACCCTTGGGAGGAGGGAAATCAGAGAAAAGAGGTACACCAGCTTCAAGTCCCACCTAACTGCCAGCGCGCCCATGAAGGACCTTGTGGTTGTGACGTGACGTCTGGTAGGCCTTATTTGTTCACCAGGAGTTGATAAACCCCCAGGTAGAGAGCCTACTCTCCGTCGTGTATGCCCTGATGACTTAGGAAGTCCGCCTCCCAGTTGAGGACTCCCGGGATGAATATTGCAGTGATAGCAGGAAGATGACGTTCTGCCCACATCAGAATGTTTGTGACTTCCCTCATGGCTGCCTGACACTGCATGCCTATCTGATGATTGAGAGAGGCTAATGTGGTCGCTTTGTTGGACCTGATCTGGACCGGCCTGACTTTGAGTAGATCCTGTGACAGGATGAGTATTTGTATACTGCACGAAGCTCTAGGATGTTTATGGGCAGGTGACTTTCCCGATTTATCCATCTTCCCTGAAAGTATTGATGACCTGTCACCGCCCCCATCCGCGAAAACTGGCATCCATGGTGAGAAGCACTCAGTTTGTAAGCCAGAAAGTGTGACCCTTGTCCGGATGAGCCTTTTATAGCCACCACGAGAGAGCCGAACCACCGGAGTGAGAAGGATCCTCAGGGACCGTATTAGATGATACTGCCCGTTCCACCGAGAGAATCAATCATTACAGAGGCCTGGAGTGGAACTGAGCATATTCCAACATGTCGAAGGTAGATACCATTGACCCCAGGACCTGCATCACTGATGGAATGGATACCCTTTGCTTGCGGAGCAATTTGCGCACTCGCAATAATAGGGCCGAAATCTTGTCCTCTGGCAGAAACACCCTTTGTGTCTGAGAATCCAGAAGTGCCCCCAGATGTACCATTTGCTGTATTGGAGAAAGGGAAAATTTCTTCCAATTGATGACCCAGCTGTGCGTCTGCAGACAGGCAGTTGGAGATTGTGTAAAACAGCTGGAGACTGTGCAAATATCAAGAGGTCATTCAGGTATGGCAGCATTCCAACTCCCTGACGCCCGAGGTAGGCCATCTTAACCGCCATTATTTCGGTGAAGACCCGAGGTGGCGTTGATAGACCAAAGGGCAGTGCCTGATATTTTCGTAATGTTGTTGCAGGACAGCAAACCATAGAAATTGTTGGTGGGGTGGCGTAAGACACATGCAGATACGCATCCTGAATGTCCAGGAAAGCCATAAAATCCCCAGGTTCCATTGCCAAAATAATTGACCAAAGAGTCTCCATACGGAACTTGGGTACACAGATAAACTTGTTGAGGGTTTTCAGATTTAGAAAAGGGCGATGAGACCAATTTGGTTTCTGAACCAAAAACAGATTGGAATAATAACCCCTTCCTTATTGAACCACAGGAACCGGATTATCACCCCTGCCCGCAGCAGGAAGTAAATGGCATCCTGGAGGGCCAAGGTCTTGAAAGAATCTGATGTAGTTGTAAAAAAAACTTCTGGGAAGGATGCCTCCAGAAGGTGAGGGCATACCCCTGAAAGACCACTTCTCAGACCCAGCCGTCTGTTGTTAATTGCCAATAGTCCGCAAAATGAAGAAGCATGATATCTGACGTTTCGGGTCAAAGGCGAAGAAGTGAGAATCATCTTTTGATTCTGACCACTTCACCTTGATAAAGTGCCCCAAAACGTCAGATATCATGCTGATGTAATCAATACACATTTTTCTATTTTGTAACAACACCGAGCACTTGTTTGTATAGAGCTGGTACAGATTATTTATATATATATATATATATATAGTTTGTTGGTCATGCTGTCTCTTCAGCCCCCATCTACCCCAGCCAGGCAGGATATAAGTCTTACCCTTTTGCTTCAGGCTGGTGATGGTGCGGCTCCTCTCTTCTTCATTAGTGTGCAGTGATGTAACTACGTCACGTGCGCCGTATAAGGAGCCCGCCATGAATGGGTGGCCTGTCAGTCCCTTCTGCCGATGAATAGTTACAAAGGCAGGAGGGTCGGACAGGCACCTCATTCGCGGCAGGCTTTCACCTTGAGGACAAACAAGCAAGGGGTGTGTTAGGGGGTGGACCCTCTGGGGGCCCCATTCATCCACAGTAGCAGCGGCGGGCGGTAGGAGTGGGCCGGGCCTCCCTTTTCTGTCAGAGTGTCCAGGCCCGGGACAGAAGTCCCGACAGTCCCCCCCTGATGGCGGCCCTGGGTATAGGCAACATAGCACTCCTGACTAAATGTGTCACATGAGCATCCACAGTAGGAGGGACTTCCCACTTAGTACATTCAGTAGGTGGGAAAGGATACAAAGATCCTAATCTTTTTGCAACATGGAACCATTTATAGTACTCCATGCTTCTCCCATAAAGTTCAGTGAGCTGCTCAGACTTCGTAAATTCAGCTTTTACCACCCTCTGGTGTTTAAACTCCTCTATATTTAGGATTGATTTGACCGCCCTCACCAAAGGAGGGACATCCACTGTAGAAGGATGGTCCTCCTCTCCGGAGACAAACCCTGGAGAAGAACCCAGCGCATCATCTGACTCCTCCGATGATGCATCTGAATATACATGCTGGGCAGACTGACCAAATGATATTGTTCGCTTGGGCACTTTAATGGCTACCGGTCTGTTCGTCTGCAACATTTGTTGAAAAGCAGCATCTGACTTCAGTGGGCATAAACATCCATCAAGGAAGGATGCATAGGAGACACAAACATTGCAGCCTGGAACTGCTGTGGGTATGCCATTATGGGATTCAGTGTGGGAGCAGTCAAACGGTTCACTAGCTGCATCATAACCTGAGACAAGGAGGACACCCAAGATGGCTCCTGTACAGGGGGCTGGTAGACTGGACTGGTGAGGTGGTTCTTTATAACAAATAGCACACAAACCATCCTGTATAAAGTCCTGAGGGGACAAGCCAGCCAAACAGCTTTTACATGAAACCAGCACCGAAGCCTCAGCTTCCTGTTTACCTTTATTCTTAGACTTAATAAATAAGTGCAAATGTGACTGCCTGCACAAGCAACAATAAATGTGAAGTACAATTTCAGAACATAACAAAAAAACAATATTCCCCACACACCTGTAGCAAAGGATTGAGGAGAAATAGCAGTGATAATTATACCTGACAGTACAGAAAATAAAGGCGGGTAAAGGCAGTAACAACAGAGAAGAGCTAGCAAAGTCATATACAATATACCTGCAATGGGCCCTGAATCAACTACTCAAAACACAAGGCTTGGTAGGATTTTGAGCGCTGTATAACCTGGCCTCTGGGGAGAGGTATACAGGGAGACTAGACCCAAAATCTCCCGAGACCAGTGGCTTCAGCAGAGCACAGATAGTGGTTGCTGAGCATCTCATATACAGAGGAGGGTAGGAGGAGCAACCCAGACGCGGGAAAACCTCAGCTGGATCGGCGTCTGAGTTGGGGGAAGGGGCTGCCGGGGAGAGCCTACCTCCCCTATGCTATATTAACCCTCCGGGTGCCCTGGCCTTAGAACATGGCTGCCGCCACTGTCCCCGACGCCAGACTGACTTGCCCCAGTGGTCTAGTGGGGGAGCGGATGCAGTGGTCACCCCACTACAGCAACCTCCGGCAGGTCTCCAGCCTGCCGGAGGTATGGACTGCCAAGTGGTTCCCGCGAGCAAGGAACCACCTTACCTCCGTCCCTGTGCTTCTGGCTTCAGTCCTGGGTCCCAGCATCGCCGCTAGCCAAGCTCCGCTGGTCCCCGACGAAATCACCTGTCCAATAACTGGTGTTGTGGCGCCGCCGTGGGTAGGTGGAGTAGCAGCACAGGCATCCTTTAGGATGCCTAGTGCTGCTTGCTCTGAAGTAAAAATAAAACCTAAAATAATAAGTTTGGGACTGCCTGAGCAGTCCCCTTTACAAAGGTTGGTCTAAACACTTCCGTACCAAATTAAAAAACTGAATGCCTGTGGCCAGGGATGGGGTATATGTGGAGGACCTGAGGCATCCTGGAGCTGAAAGCTTAACTGTTTGGTGCCTGGATCACTCCAACCACCATTTCCCCATGGTATCCCTACGTACCCAGAAGAAGAAATATGGCACTATTGTTGGTGTGGATCAATAAATTCCACTATTCATCAGCTTCCAGAGACTGCAATTAGCTGGAGTCACTGAGATTGGGCATGTAGTGACTTGTACTATGGATAGCTGTTGTGTGTTTAAATATGAACTAACAAAATTAATTGTATAACAATTTCTTGAAAGATAACAGTGACTAACTATAGAGTAGATCGACAGATAATTGTATTTTCACAGTTAAATCGTCGTCTCGTGTTAACGGAAAACATCGAAAACTGTATCAGCAACAATTCTCTCCAAGATATCCATAATTTTTTTTACATGTTTGTGAAGCGGATTATATCTAGCAGGTTTTCCTGCACTGCTACATACACACTGAACAATGCTTTCTGTTCAATATTGGGATAAAAGGTACATATTTGTCTCCAGCAGGAAAATTATCATACAGCTTCATCCTAAACTGTGTCCCTAACAACATATAGATGACAGCCATGTAAGATCATACAGGTTTTCGAAACCATTCTGATTTTTATTAAAAATGTATATCCAAACATGGAGAGAAAATGTGACTCCCTTCCTTTGTGCCCATTTGGCAATATATGCAGTAGGGTAAATAATCGTACTGAGAAATATACCTAACACATAAAAATCCTTAACTTTAAAAGTGATGTTCAACTTTTAATTTATTTTAAAGCTTCCCCAAAAGCTGGTTAGAATAAGGTTCTGCTCTAAGAAAAGCTTTGCGCACTTTGAACCACTGTCATCAGAACATGGTCTTAGCTGCTATCAAGCCAATGTAAAGCTTATGTGTGGTTTACCAAGCAGCCTGCTGCATGTCAAGCTCCATGACTGAGGTGAAAACATTACATTGTTATCCAAAGAAATGTGTAAGTGTGAGACTTTCATTAATTTGATGGCTTGTGTGTGACGTGGGTTGCCAGCTTTTTATAAAAATACATCATGCTTCATTTAGCTAGATATGTACAGATATGCAATAATGAGGACAAGTGCGGAGAACTTTCTCTTTGCTTTGACACCATATTAGGCAATTAAATTGCCATGTAGCTGGTACCAAGCTCAACTTTACTTAATTTCTATATTTGTGCCAAAATACTACCAAATGTTTTGGCTGCTGTCTATCAAGGCTGCATAAGGTCTTTCCAGTATTGGACAGCATGTCAGCCTCTATTATCAAAGTGAGTGCATTTGATTTTAATTGCATTTCATTGTAATGTAAAACAATTTGTCAGTGTACAGATGAGTCCTCACACATCTATCTCCAACACCCCGTGCAGTGCAACTTGCCTGGCGTGATTGAGCAGACAGGTCCCGTGTTACAGTGCTAGTGATGGGGAGTCTTTTTTCAACTAAAATGGGTCTAGGTCGCAATATGATGCCTAGGACGCAATCACAGACTGTCCTAATTTTGATATGCAACACTTGTTTATCTGTGTGCGAATGAGTCTGTATATGAACCACAAAAAAATCTTGCAATGAAAAAAAGCTGCATTCGCTACATTGAAGCACTTCGTATACAGATTTAGAGAATCAAGTGTCACATATCAAATTAATCAGCAGTGTCTGCTGGTGCGTCCTAGTCGTATCTCAATAAAACGGTTTAAACACATGAGTTTTACAGTTATAAGTGCTTAAATACCTTTAATTTTGCCAAGCACAACCATGAAAACAAATCTTTTAAGTTTATCTAACTGCTTCTGAAGGCAATGTATATTCTCACCGAGAAAAGTGTGTGTGATTGTGAACTCATCACATTGCTTCTTCATTTTATAAGACCTATGAGAGCTCCTGCACTCACATGTGTGGCACTAGGCCATTCATTAGCAGTGTGCAAATGTTATCAATGTGCAAACTTACCAACTCTTTATTTTGAGAATTCTGTGTACACGAGTTTGTATATGAACCACAACGGAACTTGAAATGAAAAAAGCTGTGGCATGTTCGATGCAAAAAAGACGCCCGCCGCTAGCAAAGTCTCACAGGACCTGTTGCGGAGAGAGGGGCTTGTGATGATTTTTGTGAAGTAAAGTCACAAACAAAAAATGTTACACCAAGCTGCTGTATAGGAGCTGGCGAGGGTGCTGAAACAGCAAGTGACAGTGAAAACCAATCAAACCTAGCAATGTGCCCTGTTGCTTAGCAGCAGCAGAGGGGAGGGAGTTAGAGACAATTCATCTGTGACAAAAGGGAGCAGAGCAGTGATGATTTTACTTAAGCAAGTCACAAAATAAAACTGTGCTGTGTCACCTCTGACAAAAGTCGACGTAGAAATGCATTAGGATGATTGACTGGGCGATCACTCTGCACATGACTCTTTGATTTGGCTGCCTGTACGGATCCTGAACACTAATCAGGGACGCAGCTGCCGGGATATATATAGTGGGGAGCAAACATGAGGACAAACAGTAGTCGGTAAACCCACCAATAGCTGGGAAAACATCCCTGGAAATGAAATATATTACGCAGCCCTTATTACACCTACAGTGGATTTATTTGCAGGTACAACAATCTCTAATCCATGATCCTCATGCCTTTCCCAGCACATACAAGTAGCCGGGCCGCGACCAGGTGCAGGACAGCAGCAGAGGGGGTTGTGGTGACACTGCAGGGGGATATGGTGAGATGCACAGGCCTGTGGTGTGATGCGGGGGGCTTTGGTAAGAAGCAGTAGCAGGAGTGAGAAGCAGTGGCCTGTGGTGAGATGCAAGGGGATGTGGTAAGAACCAGTGGCCTGTGGTGAGATGCAAGGGGCTGTGGTGAAATATTGGATGCTGTGGTGAAATGCAAGGAGCAGGAGGCTGTTGTGTAATACAGAGGGTAGGAGTAAGCAGGGGGCTGTTGTGTAATACAGAGGGTAGGAGTAAGCAGGGGGCTGTGGTGAAATGCAGGGAACGGTGTTGACATGGCATAAGTTGTTATGAGATGCAGGGGGCTGTGGCGAGATAACATTTCTCCAGTTTGTACGCATACACACACACACACACACACACACACGTGCCTCGGCTTCGTATGGGGAGCAATTTTTAATCCTATAAGATTGCTTTGTAGATGACAGTCGTCGTTCCTCCTGACGTCAACACAGAAAGATATAGTTTTGATGTGAAACGCAAAAGAGCCACGTAATGTTGTCCATGATAAAAATAATCTGTACTTAGGTCTACTCCAGGCACGTTAAGTGTCTATCCCTGTGCTTTATTTATTGTCATGCCAAAGCAGACTCTTAACGGGACTTGGACTCGTTTGAAGTTAAAGAAATTGTTTTTCACATATAAAATAGGAACGGTAAAAAAAAAAACCTGGACATTTTTTATCAGTAAACAGGGTTTATATAAATTTTTCTGTAGAAACCAGATAATACGTATCAATCTCTACATGGTATAAAATAAAGTCCATCGGTCATTTGTTTTTTCATCGACTTGCTTCACTAAAATCATCACTGCTTGAAATGTGCGCAAGCAGCAGCATACTCTACAGTACGCTATGGCGCGCACTGCAATTGCAGCATTCAAATACTATGAAGACACGAGTGCGAATGCAGTGCGCGTATTTGCTCGAGGACGCACGTCTCACGCCATGCGTGGCGCAATTTGCAGTGTACACGGAAAAGATGTAGCAGGACAAAATGAGTGTTATGGTAGACTTACCTTTGTTGACTTTCTTTGAGGTCTATTGGGTCCACAGGGATACCATGGGGTGTGTGGGGTTGGAGCTAACAGGGCACCAAACAGTCCAAAGCTTTAGCTCCCAGGATGCACCAGTCCTCCTCCACATATACCCCGCCCCCAGCCAAAGGCAAACAGTTTTGTAAACAAGCCCAAGCAGGAGAGAGAAGAACAGTACTCACGAGAAACTCTTTCACCGAAGATAAGGGAATCAGTGACCAAGAGAAAAATACCCAATGAAACCAGGTGAGTCAGGGTGGGCGCCATGTGGACCTTATGGAACTCAAAGAAAAAGTTGACAAAAAGGTAAGTCTACCATAGTCTTATTTCTTATTCAGGGTCCATAGGGATCCACAGGGATACCATGGGGATGTCCTAAAGCAGTTTCCCCTAAGGGTGCTCCTGAGCAGAAAGGAGGAGAACTCGTCGCCCAAAGGAAGCATCCTGAGAGGCAAAAGTATCAAAAACGTAGAACCTAAGAAAAGTGTGGACAGAAGACCACATGGCTGCCTTACACAACTGTTCAGCAGAAGCACCACAACTAAATGCCCACAATGGCCCTACAGACAGAGCAGAATGTGCTGTCACCATGCTTGGGACAGGGAGATAAGTCTGTGTGTACGCCATGTATAGCCATCTCACCAGAGTCTGCTTGTTAGCTGGCAAACCTCGTTTGTGAATATATAATACAAAATGAGCATCTGATTTTCTAACAGAGTTTGTGTGCTCCACATAGATACGGAGAGCAGAAACTACATCGAGGGAGGCTTCACCTACAGAAAGATCTGTAGCCTGAAAAGCTGGAACTACAATTTCTTCAATTCATTTGAAAATGGGACACTACTGTAGGAAGGTAGCCCTCCCTTGTACGAAGAACAGCTCTATCCTTGTGAAAAATCAAATATAGCGTCAAGAGAGCATAGCCAAATCAGAGACTCTGCATGCAGATGAGATATCGAGGAGAACAAGTGTCTTCGCTGTAAACCATTTCAAGTCTACAGAGTCCAGAGGTTCAACTGGGGGCCTCCCTGATGGTTGACATCGGCCACTGCAGTCGCGTTGTCGGACTGGATCTGGACCGGCCTGTCCTGGAGCAGGTCATGTGCCATGATAAGTGCTTTGTATACTGCTCGCAGTTCCAGAATATTTATTGGCAGACTTTCTTGATTTGTCCATCTTCCCTGAAAGGTGGGATGACTTGTCACTGCCCTCTATCCGCGAAGACTGGCGTCCGTGGTGAAAAGCACCCAATTTTAATCCAGAATGGGCGCCTTTTGTTTACATGTTTCTTTTTCAGTCACCACAGGAGGGAAAGACGAACCACTGGAGTGAGAAGGATCATCTGGGACCCTATTAGATGATACTGTTTGTTCCACCTGGAGAGAATCAATTTTTGCAGAGGCCTGGAATGGAACTGAGCACACCCCACTATGTCGAAGGTGGATACCATTGATCCCAGGACCTGCATCGCTAATAAAATGGATACCCTTCGCTTGCATAGCAGCTTGCGTATTCGCAATGATAGAGCCGCTATCTTGTCCTCTGGCAGAAACACCCGTTGTGCCCGAAAATCCAGAAGAGCTCCCAGATGTACCATCTGCTGTTTTGGAGTAAGATTACTTATTCCAATTGATGATCCAGCCGTACTTTTGTAGGCAGGCTATGGTCAGCTGAAGATGGTTTTGTAAAACAAACCGAGTCTGCGCCAATATCAGAAGGTCGTCCAGATGCGCCAGTATTCCGACTCCCTGATGCATGAGATAGGCAGTCATAACTGACATTATTTTGGTAAATACCCGGGGAGCCGTAGATAGGCCAAATGGTAGTGCCTGAAATTGGTAATGTTGCTGTAGGAAAGCAACCCGTAGAAATTGTTGGTGGGATGGCATAATAGGAACATGCACATACGCATCCTGAATGTCCAGGGAAACCATATAATCCCCAGGCTTCATTGCAAAAATAATTGACCAGAGAGTTTCCATACGAAAGTTGGGTACATGGATAAACCGGTTTTTAGATTTAGATGAGCCCCATTTGGTTTCTGAACCAAGAATAGACTGGAATAATAAATCCTATCTTGTTGCAACAGAGGAACCGGGATTATTACCCCTGCTTGCAGCAGGGAGTAAATGGCCTCCTGAAGGGCCAAGGCTTTGACCGCATCTGATGGAGGATCTGTGCAAAAAAACTTCTGAGGAGGATGCCTCCTGAAAGTGAGGGCATACCGCTGAGAGAAAGCTTCTCGGACCCAGGCATCTGTTGTTTGATGCCAGTAATCCGCGACTGAAGAAGTCGAAGGGATCCCCCAGGAGGAGGCCCACCCCATCAGGGCGAGGGTTTGTGGTCCAGTTTAAAAGCTGGACGTCTTGCCGGCCCAGACTTCTTAATTTGTCGCCTTGTTGTCCTGCGAAAACTAGACGGCTTATAGGAAGACTGTTCCCTTGCTCGTCCCTGAGGACGGAAGGACCGAAAAGAAACCTGCCTAGATTTTATTGTAGCCGTAGATGGCAGACCTGCTGACTTTGAAGCTGCCAGAGTAGCTATTATCTTATCTAACTCTGCTCCAAAAAGTACTTTTCAATAGAAAGAAAAAAGGAAAAGCGGTAGTATAATGGTGCTCGAAAGGATTGTTTTAAAATATAACTTTTATTAAGTATTCATTAAAAAAAATTGCCCCTTTCGGGAATGGGTTAGCTAAGTATTAAAAAACTAAAAGTAAAGAAAAAAATATTAAAATAGTGTGTCAGGGGTCTTATCATATCAACAGAAGAAAACTCCTTGTAGTATCGTGAATATTGGTCACTATACGGTCATCTTTTGATCAGATGACTAATCAATGTGTGTATCTATTCTGTCTTCTCTATTGATAACAGTATATAGTTCAAATAAATTAGAGAGCTTGGGAACAGGTTATATATTATTCTATATCAAACAAAATGACTGTCACAAAAATAACTGGTATTTATAAGTATGCAAATCATAGGTATAGTCGCAAATCTAGATAGCTAGGGGTATTCAAATTAGACAATCCCCTCTTAATCATTCACCTAGTCATTGGGGCTAGGCAGAATAATTTGTATGCCCTTGTCTGTAAAAACAGTCATCTTTTGAGAGTTGAATTATGTATTAATCGCTCTCCTAAACCGATTACACTCTTTCATATATTATATTAGTGTGCAATGCGATTGTGTGATAACAGATTACACTTTCATACACTGTATTAGTGTGCAATCCAATTGTATAATTGCTAGTGTATCACTATTCACTCTGAGGAATAATGTATATGTCACAATTAGCTGTAAATAGTGACAGATTATGACGAAACAGCGTCAAGAGTAATCCTTTAGTTTAATACTCCTCTAGTCATTAACACCGTTTGCACACAGTCATAAATAAATTAATAGTATATAGTTCGATTGTGTGATCACAAGTGTGAAACTAATCCCTCAGAGATGTAAGATGAATACTGAATATGGTTGTGATTGGTCATAGACAATTAGGGAATAAATCCTAAGTTTACCATAATACAAGCAGACAGTTGTCTATATTTGGCAGAGAAATAAGCCCTTAAGGACTAGTTTAAACTAAGTCTTAAAACAGAATAGAGACCAAATAATTCCTGCTAATTTGTTCATTCACAGGAAGAAAGGATAAGTGACATCATTAAATAACACGGAGTAAATCATATAACCAGCTGGACCCACACTATTGGAAGCATAGATATATTGTATACAAATATTAGAATATTTATTGCATCATCATATGTCATATGGCATCTTCCTAATAATGCTACTATTTAAACATCTGCTGAAAGCTACTCTGGAAGATTTGATAATACTCTGATAATTTCATCTGGCATTAATATATCATCACTGAAGCCGCGATCAGTATGTAACATGTAGCCCACTGTATGTAGAATATGGTCAAACAGAGCAATCACATAGCTGGCTGTATCCACGCTGTTTGAACGCATGGCTACAAAGAGTGAAATGTTTGTAACAGTATTCCTTTAAGGGTTATATTTTAATTTTGCAACAATCAGTTTGTGCACCATTATACTACCACTTTTCCTTTTTTCTATTACATTACTTGGTAGTACACTCCCTTTTTTGCTTGATATTAGGTAGTTGATTTTCTACCACATAAATTTGAGGGGATTTTCGATTTGAACCAGTGCGGTAGCTTTCTTTGCCTTTTCTACAGAAAGGTAAGAATTCCAGAGCCTTCTTTGATCCTGCATCAGCTTTCCAGGATGTTAACCAAATGGCCCTACGTGCCACTATTGAAGCTGCTGATGATTAAAAAGATAAAATCCCAGCATCTACTGTAGCTCCACCCAAATAGGAAGCCATTTCTCATATGTGAGAGATATACATCATCTGTTCTTTTGCAGCATCTGGTAGAGGTTCTTCGAATGTCCCCATCCATTCTTCAACAGCTTTGCTGGATGAGTAACCGCTCCAATGATGAAAATATTGTTTTAAGACATGCTTCAATTTTTCTCTCTGCGGAATCCTGCAGAGAAGATGATGACGGAATAGGCAATGCAGCATTTCTGATTAAGTGCGTCACATGAGCATCCACAGTAGGAGGTACCTCCCACTTAGTACATACAGAAGCTGGGAAAGGATACAACAATGTTATTCTTTTATTCACATGAAACAGTTTGTCCGGGTTACACCATGCCTCTTCCATCTGCCTACTGTGGACGGATGGTCTTCCTCCCCCGAGGTAGACGCTGGAGAAGAACCCTGCGCATCTTCTGATTCCTCTGATGATGCGTCTGAATCCATATGTTGAGCAGACATATAAAGAGATAACTTGCGCCAAGGCGCCTTAGTAACTACCGGTCTACTTTACACATTTAATGGTGCCATACTCTGACTAGAATGACATAAACATCCTTCCAGGAAAGATGCATAGGAGGTGCAAACATGGCATACTGTGGACACCCCATCCAAGGAGGACGTGTGGGAGTAGCCATACGATCCACAAACTGCTTCATTACCTGGGACAAAGAGGACACACAAGATGGCTCTTGTACAGTGACAGGTAAACTGGACTGGTGAGGTGGCTCTTTATAACAGACAACACACAAACCATCCTTTACTTCCTAAGGGAACAAACTGGCCATAAAGGATTTACATGAAACCAGCACAGGGGTCTTCCCCTCCTGTTACCCTTTATCCTTTGACATGTTCAAGATAAAGGCAATACATGCAATGCTATGTGCCAACCTTCACTAATACTTAGGGAATGTAAAGTACCCAAAGAAAACTTTTGATGGTTCTGCGTGTGAGTTGGGGGAGCGCCTACCTCTCCTAAGCTGCAACAACCAGCCGGGTACGCTGGCCTCATGGCCATGGCAGGGGAGTGAATGGGATATGGTGGGAGAGGTGTGATAGGCTGAACTCCGGTGGGAAGGTAGGTAGACCCTTTCAGGGGGCTCTCCTTGCCATTGCCGGGGGAGTGAATGGGATATGGTTGGAGAGGTGTGATAGGCTGAGCTCCGGTGGGAAGCTAGGTAGACCCTTTCAGGGGGCTCTCCTTGCCGTGGCGGCCAGGGAATAGACGTGGGTACGTACCCTTCCTCTTTGTCTTGACTATGTCTGCTGGTTCAATGGCTGGAACCCAGGTGTTGCAGAATGTCAGCGAGGTTGGATCCGGAGGTGGGTGCGGTGTCAGCACTGTACCTTGACCTGGTGGTGCGATATGCTCACTGATGGTGATCGGCTAGGGGTCAGGTGGTGAGTGACCCTCTGTGTGTGGCGGGCGTCGAATCGCCGCTGTGGGGGATGGTGGTCTGGGATGCGCTCTGTGGCCTCCCGATGTGTTGATTCTGGTGGCTGCTGTTGCTGTCAGTTACCATAGCAGGCGAGCGTACCCGACTTCGGCAACCTTCCCTGTGTAGTGGGAGAGTGGGTGCAGGGATCTGCACAGGTAGCTCTGACTCCGGAGGTCAGGAGCGTGATGTGCCTGTGGGGGAAAGAATGGTGGGTGGCTGGTGGTCTCCTTCATATAATAGCACAGCTTCATTTATTGCATCGCATCACTTTAAGTGCAGCAGCAGATGGGTTCGATGCAATGAACGACGGCTGGGAACACCGGATTAGGCGCACACACTATACGATGTTTGTGATATATCATTACATCTGTGTCGGAACGATATATCGTATAATACATCGTATAGTGTGTACCCAGCTTTGCACAGGTGCTTTGACTGTTTGCAAGTTATAAACCCACTGATATTCCTCTGTGCTGACACGTAAAAGTCCATGGGGAACATTTAAAGATGTCAAACAGGAGAAGCATGCACTCTGCAATAATTTATTAGCCTAAGCACTCCTGTGTGACAAGGGATGTGCGTTTTCCAATCACTTCAATGTGTAAGCACAGAACAATATGAGTGCTTTGAGCACTATCTAGCTGGAAACCTGGAAGCGCTGAAAGTATTTGTGGCACAACCCTTAACATAAAAAAAGAGCAGTAACAATCTAAATTAACTTTGGAAAGCATATAGATACCTTTTCGGAGTCAACTTTTCCCTTTATGAATTCCATTTTCCAGAACTGTAGCGCCTGTTCTAGTGTTAAACCAATTCCCTTGAGGAAAAGGCCATACTGCATGCGACCACCATGACGAAGGTGATGGTGCTCTCTCAGAGACTTATGCAGCTGACGCATGCAGAGAGGATAGGACTTTGAAGCAAGCTGAAAGTGAGAAACATTACATATCATAATCACTACATTCATAAGAGACACACTTATTTTAACAATAAATGCCAATTTCACAATTACATTTTTTGGGTTCTAGCCATGAAGTCAACATACCGAATGCCGATACCAGAATGTAGACAGATTCTGAACGTCAAGATTCAGGATGACAACATATTTAGAATCTGCTCAAAATGTCAACAGTAACAATCATTTTAACCTTGTTTTTATGAATCTCATGGTATAGTTCTTGGATTTGGTGTTAATCGCAGATGGAAGCACTGTTGATACGTATAATTTCATGAAACAATTCTAATGTCAATGTTAACTTTCATAGAGGCCACTTGAAAAAGTAGGAAACCAACATTACAAAATCACAGTTTAGAAGGATTAAACTGAAGTATAATATTCAAATAGAATGCAAACAAAAACTCCATATTTGTGTTGATAGACTCCATGAGAGACACTACACAGATTTTGTTATTAATAATGCTTTTATTTAAGAAGGATAGAGATAATTTTCTATAATATAGAGTTGCAACTGGGGAAAGCATCCCATTTGTTAGGAAATATAATATTCAAGCAATGTATATTAGAAATACAATCAATGAACACTGGAAGGTGTTACTACAGGTCGAGTCTCCCATATCCAAATATTCAGAAATATGGAATATTCTGAAATACAGAATATTTAGATCACGACTGAGACAGTGACACCTTTGCTTTTTGATGGTTCAATGTACACAATTTGTTTGAGGCACAAAATTATTGTGTATAAGAAACAAATTAATTTCATGTATGTACACAAACTGTTTGATGCACAAAATTTTAAATATTGTATAAAATTACTTGCAGACTGTGCATAAGGTGTATATGAAGCATAAATGCATTCTGTGTTTAGATTTGGGTCCCATTCCCAAGATATTTCATTATGGTATGCATATATTCCAAAATACGGAAAAATTTTGATATCCAAAATACCCCTGGTCCCAAGCATTTTGGATATGGGAGACTGAACCTGTACTAGAAGCCATTCTAAAAAAGACATTTTACCATCTAACAAGATATTGTTTTTAGAAATGTTGATAACATATAGGAAATATTAGCTCCAAGCATGGTAAGAACAGAGAAGTCATATGTGGCAATTGTATTGTTCACAAGTACATGAACAATTTTCTAATTTTGATTGTTCTAACCAGTTTTCTAAATTGTAATACCCTCTATGTGATTTATTTATTAAAATGATTCTATGAGGGGACCTGGAAAAGATGTACTATTTGTGGTCCTGAGGACCGAGTTTGAGAACCTGTGGGTTACATCAGTGGTTCTCAAACTCGGTCCTCAAGACCCCAAACAGTGCATATTTTCCAGGTCACCCAGCAGGCACACAGGTGTTTTTATTACTCACTGACACATTTTAAAAGATCCACTGGTGGAGCAAATTATTTATTTTGTGATTCTGTGAGGAGACCTGGAAAACATGCACTGTGTGGGGTCCTGAGGACCGAGTTTGAGAACCTCTGGGTTAGATTATAAGAAACGTTACAACTCATTCTGCACTCTGGCATTCCTTGGAAAAGCATGGAGCCAATCCAGCTGTATTGACCTGTAAAGCTATTGTAGTTAACATGCATATTGGAGAAAAAGGTGGTGATCTTGATAAACTTTTGGCAAGTTGGAAATGTTCTGGATTTTCCAATTAAAAACACATTAAAACCAGCTGGAATGAAGGGATTACTAGGAGATTACGCCGTTCCTTTAAATCTTGCAAGAACCTAATAAATTCTGCTTATTGTGACATGTTTTATGTATAATTGTTCAATTTATATTATATTATTATATTGTTATTATGGTTACATTATCAGGTATTTATATAATTTCTGAATTCCACTTGTAAGGTGAAAAGGGTCATTTTATGGTTCTGGAAGTCCATTTTTTCCGGTGATATAAGACACTAGGGGGCGAATCAAATGTTTTGCCGGCAGCTTTTTTTTTTTTTTTTCTAGGCGCCCGACGGAGCAATTCAATTGTTGCTCCGTCAGGGCACGATAGCCGCCGGCGCCAGCATTTTTGCTTTGCGTGCTAACCGCAGTTAGCGCGCCCTAACCAGAACTTTAGACAGGGTTAGCCGTTTTACACGGTTAAACTCGGGACGATAAGGGCGCCCAGAACAATTGAATTGCAACACTGGGCACTCAATAATCACGGCTTAAAAAAACTATTGAAATTGCCCCCTAGGACTCGAATATTCGGTTTAAGGGCAATGTAATCTTGTATTTTTTTTGGTTGAACTATGCGCACCTTGGGGCTGATTCTGAGGTGCACGCGCTGTAGAATTTGGATGCAGAGGAGCATTTTTTTTGTTCTGTGCATGAATCTGTCGCACTGCGCATGAGACCAGTTAGCATGCGCATACAGTTGGAATTTCGATTGAGGCACACAATGCACGGTCTCAGAAATGTCTTCGGCGTTCCTGGGAGGGGATATGGAGGTGGCTTAGTAGAAGCACGGAGACAGTACGTCTTATGGGCACACCAATGGATTGTCAAGGGCGTGTCACTGCAAGACTGAGTACAGAGAAGCTCAACCACTCAGATAGGAGGCCATACTCTGACAGAGAAACTACACCTTCCATAGCACTGATGCAACAGATGTTGCCTTTAAATATGCACCAATTGGTATTTCAGTGTCTACAGATGCTGACAGAGGGAGTCTCAGTCCTTTCACGTACTGAGGCACGGATGTACACAACGGAAGGGCTTTGCAGCTGCACTTGCATAAAGGTCGCAGACTGGAGATCGCCAAGAGACGCAGACATGGACGTGGGCATGTCCGACTCAGAATCAGCCCCAATATCTCTGGATATGGTTTTTCTGAATAGATCATTCCAATTTGTAGGATATAGCAGTTTCACTTTGACAGACAAACTTTTTGTTACATTGGCGTGTTGTTTGGAGTTATTTGTACCTAGAGGCATCTTTGTTTTTTGCTTATATTTTTTAGATTAATCTGCATACAGACAGGTATCTCAGGATTGACTAACTCCAGTTTTCTATGTTGAGATATATATATATATATATATATATATATATGTATATATGTACGGTGTCCACTATTTTACATCCATCTTGTTTTAAATGTGCAAATGCAACAAATGAATGGAATTGACAAAAAAGTACCATGGAGTGAAAACAGTTGGTTCACCAGTCAGCTATTACAGTGAGTGAAGGCAATCATTTTGTGGACCATATTAGTTTGCAGCCTATTCATTTCTAGCAATAACAATGAGGCACTGCTGGACTAATATTTATGATGTCCTCCACTGTTTGTAGGGGGCTGTGTACAGTGTCCCTACTGTCAAAATCCCAATGGTCGGAACACCGGCAGCAGAATCCTGACGGAGAAAATGCAGGTGATTTTCAGGATTCTAAGGCCAACCTTAACCCACCCCTCCCACAGCCTAACCCTCCCATCCCTTCCCACAGCAGAACCCTCCCCTCCTGCAGCCTACCTAACAGTTGAAGTTGTTGTCATTTTGAGCTGTCGGGATCCCACAGCAGGTATAGTGAACATCTGGATTCTGACTGTCGGGATGCCGACTACTTCCCATTTAAGTAAGTTTCCATTTTAAAACAAGTAGTCCATATGAAGAGCAAAAGAACTTCGGAAGTTGTAATTTTATTAGCAGGGATTAAAATGTGTCATAATTTTACAATACTTACTGCATCAATTTGGTCAAGAGAAATTTTCCCAGCATTTCTTTGTGAGCTGAAATCTTGACCAATGTATGAATGGCTATAAAAATAAAATAAAATGCAAGTACATAATTATACATTTTAATTGAATGAATAAAACTCTTTAATGCCACCTCTCTGCTTTGTAAAGATAAGAAAGGTGTTCAGAATGCAAACAATTTTTCTTAGAAAGCAGAGATATTGGGTTTCTATTACTTCATCACTATGAAACCTGTCTGCTAGCAACTAGGATACAGGGATGTGTCAGATATACTTACAAGACAACCCTGCAGAATAGGAGAGAATAACCACAGAAGAATTATACGAGTAAACTAGGCCCTTTCAATTCAAGAGATACAAACTCTTTGGGCCTGATTCAGACCCACTCGCGAGCGGCTGTCCGCTCGCAAGTGGGTCGATGGTCTGCACTGAGCATGCGCACGACAGAGGGAGCTCCGTCGTGCGCATGCGCCAGACACGACGAGCGAAGGACTTTCCTTCGCTCGTTGTGTCCGATCAAAGGGGGCGTGCTGTCAATGTTGATTGACAGCACGCCCCCTTTGGTGGGCGTGCCGGGGGCGTTCCCACGGGAACGCCTCCCGTCAGAAGCCGGCCCACTGACATCACTAGTGATGTCAGTGGGAGTGATTTTGGCTCTGATAGAGCCAAAATCACTCCGGAGCTTGCGGTTGAAAACCTCAACCGCAGGCTCCGGCTCGCAATTTCGATGGTCGCGATGGTCACGACCATCGCGGCCATCAAAATGCACGCTCGTATAGCCTGTGGGTGGTGACCCACAGCTATACGAGCGTCCAGGAGGACGCTCCATGAAAATGGAGCCCGGCCCTCATGCAGAGCGTGCGCTCTGCTCAGAGCGTACGGCTCTGAATGAGGGCCTTTGTCAGCAGCATAGTATGCCAGCTTTTTCTCCTGGCAGGAACATTTTGAAGTTCCATTATTCTAACACATTGTAATGTTTGTGAGCACTGACCACTTAGCGGCAACATGTCAGAACAGTGGAGTGTCAAATATCTCCTGTCATTGGTAATACAAGAAACAGCCATTAGATGGAGGGAGAAGGTAAAGACTGTCCAAACAACGTCAAGGGTCCTGTAAATAAGCATTGGTAACCATTTAGAATGCTACCTACAGATGTGTCCACATACATCTACCCTTCGTGCGCTACAAGTCGCGTTACACAAAACATGTGAGCACCATGCGACTGGTTAGTGCTCATCTTCTTTTCATGCAACTTTTTACCTTTAATTGCACAGCAATGCGAAAGAAACACACAAGATGCTACTGTTGATTAAAACTATATGAGGCATGCCTATGTTCCGTGTGCGACTGCGGGTGTATCTGCATGCAAAATGCTACGTTACCGTGTTATCCATACATATATCACCCTTTCTGTAAAAGTATTCATCCATAAGTTACCGTTCAGACTTTCATCAAATTAAATTGTGCCCCTTTGCTCGCTAAATTGTCTTATTTTTATAAACACTGCCTGTTACAGAATATTTTCCTCCCCGCGGCCTCTGCTGCAAGTGTAAGGGCGGTCGGCTGTCCGCCCATACACACAGCATCATGGAAAGCTATATCTGCCATTGGCTGTGCAGCATAGTCGACGCGATATGTCTGAACGACGTCGTTCAGACATATCGCTGGCACACACTGACCGACTGGCACACGATATACTGGGCGATTAATTGTTCGGCCAATTTATCTGCCAGTGTGTACCCAGCTTAATTCATTATGTATGTTTGGAGAAACAGGTTCTTTGCTTAAGCCGGGTATACACTAATAGATATAACGCCCGTACAATGCAACAGGCACTATATCTATAGTGCATTGGCGGGTGTGTGCAGTGGATAGGCCTGTGATCCGCCGATCGCCCGTACACATGCTGTGGGACCCGGCGGTGAATGACAGCTCAACTGGGCAGGCAATTTAAATTGGTCAAACAAATTGATAAGTGTGTATACACTTACCAATAGTCAGATAGGTCAGTCGACCTAGTGTGTACCTAGCTGTAGACTAGGTATTGAGATTAGAAACTCAAAATGTTAATCAGAACTGGTTTACCTTGATCTACATTAAGGGCCAGACTATAGATCCATTTGTTATCAACAAGGTTTACTTTGATTAAAGGTGGGTACACACCTGACAGCTATATCTGCAGATGATGGTCGTTCATACAGACTGAACGACCATCATCTTCATGCTGCAGCAGCTCGGGCGGGACTGGGCCTAATCATGGAAGGAGTGGCCACGCCCCCTTCGGGGGAAAAAAACCAACACATCTGCGACCCGGCGCTGCGCACAGAGAAGGGGGGGCACTGTGTGTCCCTCAGCCCGATGGACAGCCAATGGGGGGCACGATCAGCGTGATCGCTCCCCCCTTTGGCATGAGAGACTGCTCGGGCTGCTGCTTTAGCAGCCTTGGACAGTTTCCCAGTGCAGCCCAACACACAGCAGCGTGTGCTGTGCTGCTGTGGATGGGGAGCTGTGCTGGACACGGGTAAGTAGTACCTGCTCGCGGCTGGCCCACCCCTCTCTCCACCCCTGTGAACGGGCGATCGGTTGATCGCCCGTACACACTTACCGATGGACAGATATGTCTGCAGACATATATGTTCATTGGCTGTGCAGCACTGGCCGACGGAGGCACGATATATTGGCCGATCAATTGATCGGCCAATATATCGGCCAGTGTGTACCCAGCATAAGTCACCTAGATTGTGAAAAGTTTAAAGCTGGGTACACACTAGGCCGACTTGTTGACAACAAATGGATCTATTGTCTGCCTTTCACATAAAGCAGCCCGAACATATGGCACATTTTTTTACTGCCTCCCTATGTAAATATCTCATCAAAGAGACATTCTTAAATACTAAAATTCTTAAGTATCATCAAGTGTTAAATAAACATTTTGCTTTCCATAGCACATTGGTTATACTGGCCCACACAAATATAGTGGAACCCTTAGTTGCAAGAGGGGAATCTCTTAATAGTTATTGTCCGTGATCACCAGACAATGACTTAAAACAGCACTGAAATTTTGTTTAATTTTTTTGCAAATTGGTGATGAGGCTATAAAGCCCAGATCCCCCCAATATTGTGTCAAATAAAAAACAATATATGTGTTCCCTCATTGAATGTGGGATGACTCAGTGTGTAAAAATTGGTAGGTCTTTTTGGGCTGCGATATTATTCATACACATAGGGCTCAATTCAATTCAACGCAAATTGAATAGCGCTGGGAAAGAGCTCCGGGAGCTATTCAATTCAGCACGCTGTTAAGCCCGACTAAGGTTATTTTCTCGCACCCCTCCTGGGGTGCGAGCAGAAATCTGACAAAACTCCTGGCACGTTGCTGTTTTCTGTTTTTAGCGCCACAGAAACAGCATTGTGACGGGCAGTTTAGTCGGAAAATGACGGTTCTCGCGACTAAACACCATGTTTAAAGGCGCGAGAATGGGCACTCTCCGACATAACAGCGTGCTGAATTGAATAGCTCTGGGAGATCCTTCCCGTCGCTATTCAACTCGTGTTGAATTGAATCGAGCCCAGTGTTAGCATTTAAATTAAAGGATTATATTTTTCAAGTACATCCTTATTTTTGTGAAAATCTAAACATTGAATCTTGATGGCTGCATTTTCGAAACTGTGAATTAATGCTGAGGTAATGACCACAAATTATTTATTTGTGGAGCTAATAAAAAATTATGTTTTCATTTCTTGAAATTTCAGTAACAAAACACTGACATTTTGATTCATATTTATTTGATTTTGTTAGAATGAGCAAAAAAAAACTAATAGTATTTCTGAAAATGTAATGGGCGGGATGTACTTACGTTGTGGTGACCATTTCGCCAGTCACTGCAACCTTACTAATCGCATATGTACTACGTTATAGCATTTTTGTAGATAGCCAACATTAAATAGCCCTCAAATCAATCTAATAGTATATATGCAGTGAACTTTTATAACAAAGAACATATGTCATTAGTATCGCATAGGACAGCTCTTGCGAAAAGAGCTGCCTTTTGCGTAGCAGCAGACGCCGGGTGAGGGGGTCTACATGAGACCCCGTCCGCTCCGAGCCCCGGGAGCTTCTTGCTGGTGACCTGTGCAGGAAGCGTTGGGCTCCTCCTTCTCCTCCCTGCACCCGGAAGATTAGGAGGCAGAGCACCCAGCAGGAGCATGGGACAGCATCCATGGAGAGCAGGTGAGTGGGGGCCAGTGCTGGGTGATGGCGAGGCGTCGGGTGCGATAAGAAGCCCATAGGCTTCTATAGGGTAACAACAGTTTTATCTGGCGTTACCCTCCGCACCGATAAATGGGTGGCCGGGGCTTAGTACATCCCGCCCAATGTCTTCAGAAACAAAACAAGGTACAAATGTGTCCTCATACATCTAGCCTCAATACGCCATGCTGCGCAAGATGCCTGGCATTGTAGCATCTTTTTGCTCAAATGTGTGCCTCAGTCGCAAGGCACTGATTCATTTGATATGTGACACTTGTATATTTTGCACGACTGAGTCTGCATCTGTACAACGGAACTATGGGGTGAAAAAAGCCGTGGCATCGCATACTTCGTATAAAGAATCAAACTAATTTGCACATAGATATAATAGAGTCACATATCAAATTAATCAGTGCAGTCTCGTGAAGCGATTTTGTCACATTGTGTTGTGACCAAGGTGTATATTAGAGCTAAAAAAAATCCTAGTCGCACACCGAGTCTCACAGAACCTGTCGCACAGAGGACGACTGTTTGACGTGACTGCAGCAATACTGCATGAGGTCACATCTATCTTTTTTGGGGCATTGATTAAAAAAAAAAAAAGTCATATTGATGTTGGAAAGTGACTAGCACAAACATCAAAACAAGACTTCAGCATAGGGGTGAGAAAACCCTCATCAGCAAAGGGGTTAAAGACAAATGTGAAAACATTATACATAAGTAACATACCTGAGGTGAGTAAGTAATGGTTGCAGTCTTTCATCTGACTGAACTACTGGCAGAGAACGGGCTGATAACTGAAAGAAAAAAAAAATACAGCCCTGTAAATAAACAAATAGAAAAATAAAAAAAATAAACACTGTATGACATTATTAATGCTGGCCATACACACTACAATTATCGGGGCGATCCGCCTGATATCGGCGGATCGCCCCGATAATTGTAGCGTGTGTGCGGGCGACCGAGGGTTAAATATTGCTCGGTAGGGCATGCAGGATTGTCCAGCATGCCCGTCCGATGCGATATTTACCCGGTAAACTGTCGGCCGCATCGGGCAGTGTATGCCCAGCGCGGCCGACAGACAGACAGACATTTCCTGTGTTCCTTCCTATGGAAGGAACAGGGAAATGTCTCCTCCCCCGGGGGCGGAGCGTGGATGTCGGGCTATACACTGGGAGAGAAATCTCAGTGTATGCCGGCGACATCTATGGCTGGCAGCTGCCAGATAAAATGTCTGTCGGTCTGACAGACATTTTATCTGGCTGTGTATGCCCAACATTATGCTGGGCATACACTGCCAGATAAAATTCCTATCAGACCGACAGACATTTCATCTGGCAGCCTGACAGTCAGCAGATATTGCGGGAATACACTGTAAGCTATCTCACAGTGTATTGGCCCCGATATCTGCGCACTGCCCCTGGGAGAGGAGACATTTCCCTGTTCCTTCCGTGGGAAGTAACAAGGGGAATGTCTGTGTCGGCCGCGCTGGGCATACACTGCCAGATGCGGCTGACATTTAACATACAAAATAATGCATTGGACGGGCATGCTGGACGATCCGGCATGCCCGAACTACCAATATTTAACCCCCGGTCGCCGGCATTCACAGTGCAATTATCGGGAGGGGATCCGCTAATATTAGGCCCTGATAATTGTATAGTGTATGCCTGGCATTAGAATAGTTGGTTTGGCAAGTAGTTAAGGCTTTTTATATACAGGTCTACTCTACAGAAACTGTACCATGCTAACAATGGTTCAGGAGTATACTTCTGATAGTTTTGTTTGGAGAAATTTCCCAAAGTTATAGCATTTCTGTAGATAGCCAACACTAATTAACCCTCAAATTATTGTGAACATGAGAAAAGTATCTAACAATCAAGTAATAATTAAATAGTGTCACGACCAGGGTTTCTCGCCATGGCGGTCGGCAGGTGACACCTGTGAGGACGCTATGACGAGGGTATTGCAGGCAGTTTGGAAAGCCTGGAAGCTATGCAGCACCAAGTGGCTCAGTTCATGCAAGAAATAACTGAACAACAGAATTTAATTCAGAGCATAGCAACTCGCTTGGACAGTGTGGAAACTATACAGCGGCAGATGGCACAGTTTGTGCAAGACATTGCACACCGTCTGGATACTGTACAAGCTACTTCAACGGCTTCTAGTGTGCTTGCAGCTACTCCTATCCCCACTCCTGTGATTTCTTCCTCTGGATCTACTCCTCGTTTGTATCTTCCCACACCTGATAAGTTTGATGGTACTCCAAAATTGTGTCGTGGATTTCTCAGTGCGATGTGCACTTTACTTTGCAAACCTCTAATTTCCTGCTCCTAAAACCAAAGTGGCTTACATTGTGTCCTTGTTATCCGGCTCTGCCATGGAATGGGTTTCTCCGCTCTGGAAGTGTTCAGATCCGCTTCTGGATAATTACCCAGAGTTTCTAGAAACATTCAGGAGGATTTTTGAAGAGCCTGGAAGAACTTCCTCTGCTTCCTCCAGTATTACGAAGTTAAAACAAGGGACCCGTCCTGTCAGCCAGTACGTCATTCAGTTTCAGAACTCAAGTGGAACGAAGAAGCTTTAACATTGGCCTTTTGGCAAGGTCTATCAGATCGTTTAAAGGATGACCTGGTGACTCGTGAATTACCCTCTAGTCTTAGTGATCTCATTTCCCTTTGTAATAAAGTTGATATACGTTTTAGAGAGCGCCAAGATGAAAAGCACAGAGCTAAGAGTTTGCCTTCCCCTACCCGTCCCACTCCCTCCCTTTCCGAGGAAGAACCCATGCAGGTAAATCATACCAGTCTCTCTAACGAAGAACGACAGAGACGCATTAAAGAGAACCTTTGCCTATATTGTGGAGACGCGGGTCACCTGGTGGCTTCCTGTACCTGCAAGCCGGGGAGCGTCTCGTTTCTAGCTAGTTCTGGGTCCACTCGGTTAGGAGCAATTCTTCCGTCCTCTAAACATATTGACTCTGTCTTGTCCATAACCTTAGACACTAATTCTAGCCCTGTGTTTGTGTCTGCCCTTTTGGATTCAGGGGCAGCAGGGAATTTCATTTCGTCTCGATTGGCAGATAAATTTCAAATTACCTACAACACCTTGGATCATACTGTCTCCTGGACCTCTATTGATGGTAAATCTTTTTCTAATGGAACTGCGTCTAAGAAAACTCAACCTGTTTTAGTTAGTGTTGGAGCCCTCCATGTAGAACATATCTGTTTTTTCATCATACCCAAGACTTCCCATGAAGTCATACTCGGATACCCGTGGCTGTGTAAGCACAACCCCAGAATTGATTGGAACACTATGCAGGTTCAGTAATGGAGTGGTGAATGTCGAGTGTCTTGCCTTCCGAAGACTGACACCTTGTCACGGTCATTATCCCCTGTTAGTGGTCTAGAAACACTAGGGAATACACCCGTGCTTGAGGGCAAAAGTTTTGACAGCAATGCAACCGCCTGTTGGGAAGTCCTTGGTAGCCCCAGGAGGGGTGACTTCTGCCCCATACCTCAAGAGGATATCTCAAGTCTCGTACCACTCCAGGAGGGGGTTTCAGGTCTCGTACCCCAGGAGGGGTTTTCTGTTTCCAGTTCCTGTTGGGCCCAAGCTGAGGATATCCACGCTTCCAGTCCTGTCAACAAAGTCCACTTGGCTCACCCCGAAAAGTCTAAAAGGTGTCCTGACGTCACCCATAAAGGGGGGGTACTGTCAAAACCAGGGTTTCTCAGCATGGCGGTCGGCGGGTGATACCTGTGAGGACGCTATGGCGAGGGGCATCTGGCGGTGGCGCTGGTGCCTGGCAGGGAGCATTGGCTGTGCGTGGTTCTGTGTGGACATACTGTCACTCTGGTCTGGTTAGGCCTGGTGGTGTTTCCGTTCCGTTCTGGCATAGGCGCCGCCATCTTGCCTCCGGACATGTGACCTAGTTGCCCTATCATGGTGTGTCACGTACTCCTCTCTGACCAGTCATGACTGAGCACTGGGGATTTAATGGAGTTCAGACCTCCCTTGCATTGCCAGCGCAACGTGTTTCTCAGCGACAGCTGAGAGAGTTCCTGTGCTTTAACCTGTCTATTGGATTCATTGCCTAAGCCTGCTTCACTAGACCTGCTCCAACCCTGGATTCCCCTGCCTCCTCCAATTACCTTCCCTATTGCCTGAGGACCTGTGTCAGCTAGACTTACCCTGCACCCTCCATTTACCTTTTCCCCTGTCTGAGTACCTGAACCTGCTGTTTCCCTGCACCTTGCTTCCACTTACACCCAGCTGGACTTCATTACCACTGCCTGCATTCTTTTACAGCTCACTATACTTGCATACTGGACTGTTCCTGCCTGTCACTATCTGGACATTCTCCCATTTACCCCACTACAGTTATCAAGTGCACTTTAGTGCTATACCTGGACTTTTTTGTTTGCCATTCCCATGTCCTCTAAGTCACTTATTAAAAACTCCACTTTTTCATTTAAATCTGCTTCTGTGTCTGCTCCTATCACCACCCCGGGTCCACAACAAATTCTAAACCTCACAAATAGTAGATATGCAGTGAACTTTTATAACAAAGACAAATAAAATAGGAGGGTGTAAAATATTATATTTTCTAAGACAAAGCAGAACCTAGTCACAAATAGTGAAAATTTGATTTAGAAACCGGTTATCCATAAAAGTTCAGATATCAGATGAGAGTAAATAATTGCTGCCGTTTAGAGTCATCATCATAAATGCAGACATGATTACTGATTGGATCCAAAAGTGACAATGGCGAGCCACACCAGGCGCACATTGCAGTCCAGGTTGTATGTTAGAAGGCGGTGAGGACTGACAGGGAGAAGTCACAGTCCAGAGAGCAAAGGAGAAAGAGGGCCAGGCAGTGGCTACCACAATAGTAGGTGGACACAACGGACTTCGGTCAGGCATCAATGACAGGCTGAGATCACCCTTGCGGGATGATTATAGGGGATAGGAGCAGGAAGAGCCAGCAAAGAGCATGCTACTACATAGTACCCTACACCCTACCTCATCCTTGAACATGGTCAATCTGTCGTTATCGGCAGATTGACCGGCATGTTCAGGCGAAAATTGATGTCGGAAACGACCATGGGGAGCGCGCATCACTGGTCGTTTGACATTTTTATGCCCAATTCATGCACGATTAATGAGCGATTGCACGATTACGATGTCATAATAGAGCAACCACTCATTAATATCTGCTAGTGGATACGCGGCTTTACTCATTATGAAATGAAATAATGGGGACACCAAAGTTTTAAAATTATAGTGTCGCACAACTTAAATTAGGTCATAGGAAAGGTAATCTAGATTATTAAGGAGGAAGAAAAATGTATCCTCATATTGACTAAAGCAGCTATTTTATTTGCTTTTATTTTTTGTTTTAAACCATTAGAACCATAAAATAAGCAGAATGAAATTTTCAAAGTTTGTGCTGGCAACTATTAAAAATGAAACAAATTAATTTTGCACAAATACCTGTAGACAAGAATTTGCTCAATCTGAAGCAATAAATCTAGTACTCCAAATATATGAAGCTTTATAACTATCCTTATGCAATTACCTAAGTACATAATTATCCCACATAAATGTTGTCACAACATTAATAAGTTCTGTTATTTTCTACTACTGAAACCACCACTGCGAATTGTCTAGAATAAATATGAATATTTCTGTACAATAAAGCCTTTCATGATCATATTACTCAAGTAATTTTGACCAGGAAGTCACTGTGCGCATATACATAATGATTTACTAACACTGGATTCATCCGTTCCCTGTTTACATTGGTCTTATGTAGTAACAGCAGCACACATTTCTATATTACAGACCTGAGTATGGGGCTGGAGAATTACCACTCTAATGACAGACAATCAGAGAAACATCTGACTGCATTAATAGTTCACAATTGACATCATTAACAAACACTACATAATATGAGCTATTCTCAATGACTACTAGTATGTCCTGTCTGTACTCTAGATGTAGCCCTGTTGAATAAATGTGGTATCTTTAAAATAAAGAACAAAGAATGAGAAGAGAAATTGAATTACAAATGGTGTAAAAACAAAAACCATTCAGCCAACTACTGTTCCTATTTTAGACGGTTTGTCCCTATATAATAAACATAAAAAGATACCCTAATATGTACCATAAATGTCATTAAAAGGGCAAAAACAGATCTTGAGTAATTTTGTCAGTTATAATCAATCAACATACGCATGTCAAGCAAACAGACACCTATTGTAATCATATTTCAGTCAGTTGGCCCACCCCAAAAGAGGCCAGCGGAAAAACAAGGCTGGCTGGCATTTCTACCATTGCAATAGTTCCTTTGCCTTTCCTATAGCAATACAGAAGAGATCCCCCGTTCATACTACATACTGGACCCTGCTGAATAATGAGGGGTTAAGTGAAGTGGTAGGCAAAAATATTATAAAATATTAAGGGAATTAAAAAAAAAAAAACTATGCTCACAGAATAATGAATAGCCTAAGTTTTAAAATGTGGGCTTATATTAAATAAGTAACATTTATCTACATGCAAAATACACTAGTTTGGGAGTCTCAGAAATGCATTATTCCAGATGCACAGTTTATATGCCAAAATAATTCTACACTGTGCATCAGGCATGATTGCAAGGGGAAAGTCAAATTCATTAAAATGTTTCATGGTTGAGGAAAAGTCAAGATGATTTATTGAAATGCAAGTTTCTAAACACAATGTACTGTCAGGGAAAATTAATTTTACTTATTAAGGCTGCTGTAAGGAAAACCTTTAGTCAAGAATCATTAGATTCACCAGTTTTACTGCATTTACCACTATAATTAAGTTAATAGTAATTATACATGAAGCGTTTACATTTTAAAGTACTCTTTACACACAGCTAGCTATTTCTATGTCAGGGCGTCAGGTAACTATGCTCATATAATTTACATGGGAGTTGAATAAGAGGCAAAATTTGTGTTATTGCAAATGTGAAAAAAAATAATTTTCAGAATGTTTTAGTGCTCAGAAAATATACATGCAGAGACTATGTTAACAGATATGCAGGTATTCTTTCACCAATGCAAACCCTGTCACTCCGCCAGATCAGTCTCGCATATCTTTTGCAAAGAAAAAACGCACATTAACCACTTAACTGACGAATTTTGTTTCCAAAAACAGCTCCAAAATTGTCTGGTTTTTTTATGACTGAATTAGGTCAAGAACATCTGAAATAGCAAAATGTATGGAACACTGTAGTGATAGTTATTGACAGCTTTTTCATCACATGTGACATGTCTTGAGGAAAAAGCAGTGCGTGGCTATGAAACGTTGACAAGGTGATATGTAATCTTAATACACTATTTGTGATTGAAACATGGAGTGCCGCCCTATTTTTTCCTGAAGGTATGCCTAACCAGCTGCACTAAGGAAGCACACACACACACATTGTATATATATATACACACATACACACACACACACATACATATACACACACACATATATATTAGGCTGAGAAATCAAAACAAACCCATCAGAGAGATAGCAAAGACATTAGGCGTGGCCAAATCAACTGTTTGGAACATTCTTAAAAAGAAAGAACGCACCGGAGAGCTCAGCAACACCAAAAGACCCGGAAGACCACAAAAAACAACTGTGGTGGATGACAGAAAAATTATTTCATTGGTGAAGAAAAACCCCTTCACAACAGTTGGCCAAATCAAGTACACTCTCCAGGAGGTAGGTGTATATGTGTCAAAGTCAACAATCAAGAGAAGACTTCACTAGAGCGAATATAGAGGGTTCACCACAAGATGTAAACCATTGGTGAGCCTCAAAAACAGGAAGAACAGATTATAGTTTGCCAAACAACATCTTAAAAAGCCATTACAGTTCTGGAACAACATCCTATGGACAGATGAGACAAAGATCAACTTGTACCATAGTGATGGGAAGAGAAGAGTATGGAGAAGGAAATTAACTGCTCATGATCCAAAACATACCACCTCATCAGTGAAGCATGGTGGTGGTAGTGTCATGATGTGGGCATGTATGGCTGCCAATGGAACTGATTCCCTTGTATTTATTGATGATGTGACTGCTGACAAAAGCAGCAGAATGAATTCTGAAGTGTTTCGGGCAATATTATATGCTCATATTCAGTCAAATGCTTCAGAACTCATTGGACGGCGCTTCACAGTACAGATGGACAATGACCCGAAGCATACTGCAAAAGTAACCAAAGAGTTTTTTAAGGCTAAAAAGTGGAATGTTATGCAATGGCCAAGTCAATCCCCTGACCTGAATCCGATTGAGCATGCATTTCACTTGATGAAGACAAAACTGAAGGGAAAATGCCCCAAGAACAAGCAGGAACTGAAGACATTTGCAGTAGAGGCCTGGCAGAGCATCCCCAGGGATGAAACCCAGCATCTGGTGATCTCTATGCGTTCCAGACTTCAGGCTGTAATTGCCTGCAAAGGATTTGCAACAAAGTATTAAAAAGTGAAAGTTAGATTTAGGATTGTTAGTTTGTCCCATTACTTTTGGCCCCTTAAAAAGTGGGAGGCACATATAGAAACTGTTGTAATTCCTACACCGTTCACCTGATTTGGATGTAATTACCCTCAAATTAAATCTGAAAGTCTGCAGTTAAAGCACATCTTGTTTGTTTCATTTCAAAGCCATTGTGGTGGTGAACAGAGGCCAAAATATGAAAATTCTGTCAATGTCTCAATATTTATGCACCTGACTGTATGTGTGCGTGCGTGCGTGCGTGTGCGTGTATATATATATATATATATATATATATATTACACACACACACGTCCAATGGGGTTGGCACTCCAACAATATACTGCAAGATCCCCATTGCCCTCCGGTTAGGGTCTCAGCTGAGTTCCCAAATAGTATACAGAATAGGCGGCGGCACTCGGGTCACAAATAATGCGCTTACAGGCAGGTATGGAATAGGCAACGTTTCAGAGTACTTTATTCCTCTGTTTGTACCTTGAAAACGGAGGAATAAAGTACTCCGAAATGTTGGTTTTTCCATACCTGCCTGTAAGCGCATCATTTGTGACCCGAGTACCGCCGCCTACACTGTGTGTGTGTGTATGTATGTGTATATATATATATATATATATATATATATATATATATATACATACATATACACATACAATATCTTATAGGGGTGCACTCACCAGACTAGTACAGTAGTTTTCAAAAAAAAAAAAAAAGTTGCTTTATTCCATGATAGATGTATCATGGAATAAAGCAACTTTTTTTTAAAACTACTGTACTAGTCTGGTGAGTGCACCCCTGTAAGATATTGTATATTTTCTGTTTCTGTGGAGATATCCCAGATCAAGGGATTGGTGCTGCACCCCAGCAGACAAATTAATTGTGTGTGGATACTATATGAGTGTGTGTGTGTGTGTGTGTGTGTGTGTGTGTGTGTGTGTGTGTGTGTGTGTGTGTGTATGTGTGTGTGTATGTATATATATATATATATATATATATATATATATATAAAAAATAAATTTGCCCACGTTAGCATTAAAGTGTAGTATATGATGGAAGATACAGATCTGTCCTCACTCATCTTTGCTGCAGCTTATTTCCACACCAAGTTCCGTTTACAAACTCAGTCGCACACAGATTTACAAGTATCGCATGTGAAATGAATCAGCAGTCTCCTGGTGCGTAATAGTGACATCTCATTGTGACTTAGACGCATGTTCAAAAAAAAAAAAAAAAAGACGCCCGTCGCTAGCAGAGTTGCACGGGACCTGAGGGGTCACCAACGCCAGGCATATCACGCTGTATGGCGTATTGAGGCTAGATGAGCAAGGACATTTTTTTTTCTTTAAAACAGTAAATTAGTTAAATGTATCTATGGTATTAATTTTGATAGATACATTACAAAAGCCTAGAATTCTTAAGGTGCATACACACGTAAAGATTTTCTGTCCAACCAGCCAACTAGTTGATTGGTTCTAATGAAAATCTGGTAAGGTATTAAAGCAAATGACAATCAGCAATTTGCTCCCAAACGCTGGAAAATGGACCAAAACTGTTGTTTGAACAAATTGTTTAGATCAAACATTTAAAAAACTTGTCAGACCGACCATTTTCATCTCTTTTCTGGCATTTAGGAGCAAATTGCTGATCATCAGTTACTCCCATACATTACCAGATTTTCATTCCAACCAACTACTGTAGTTGGATGGTTGGACAGAAAATCTTTACGTGTGTATGCAGCTTAAATCTATTCCTTGTACAATTGTTCTCAATTGCCAACAAACTCTGCTAGAGGTCTCGTTCACATCTCTATGCTTTAAATGCATGTATAAACCGCAACTGAAAGTACATAAAAAATGGTTTGTGTAGACCATTGAGTTCTGAGATTGAAATCGAAAGTTCAACATTTTAGATCAACATACAGCCTATTTTTACATAAGTTAATGCATGTTACAAGAACAATAGACTGAATGGATAAAGGTTTAACGCATGAAAATCGCATAAATAGAATGGTAAAAATGCATAACTAATACAAGTCTATTGCTCTTCTTGATGGAGTCCTATACAGTTTGCATGCTTACAGCAGTATGCTCTTAATTCCATCTGCCAACACCCAGTATTCTTGCATTACAGTTTCCAATTGTAAAGCGCTGCAGAGTATACTGGCACTACATAAATAAAGGTGATTACATAAAGACAGAATTTCAAGACAATGTCCACACCAAACTTTTTTTTACATTTCATATTCTCCAAGTTGATCAAATGATTTGCAACTTTGTTCAAATGAGTCACTTTTTTGAAGATTTAGGCTGAGTATCTACAGATGTATAAAAATGCTTGTTGAAAAAAAGGTAAGTGGGCCTTTATAGCTATAAAACAGTGTACTATGGGGTTGATGTATCAAATAGTGAAAAGAGTAGAGATGTTGTCCATAGCAATCAAAATGGAAGTAGTAACGGAAGAGACTCCTGAGTGACAGTGCTGAGACACAGCCTTTGCGATCAAACAGTAAGTAATACTTTTATTTACAAAGCGCTTTCTCCAAGACGACTCTAGGTGCTTAATAGGTAGAAATAACACGATACACAAGTTTACATTTTCAAACAGTACAGAGATTAAAAACAGAACATATCAAGCCGTACGTAAACCTAAATACAAAATCAAACATACAACCATATATCTTTTGAAGAGTAAGGCAAGTGTGCAAAAGAATTGGGTAGTGTGAACAGGAGGGACCTGCTCATAGGAGCTTACATCATTGCTGCACATATTTACAATTAGTAGTAGATAGCAAGTTTTAAATTTAGTGCAAAATGGCTATTAATAAAAAAAATATGCCCCTTTCGCCAGGTACTGACAGTAATATGTGCGGTGATGGTCCTAATGTGTTTTGTATTTTATTTATTTATAGTTTGCCCTGTTCCACCTAGGAAGTAGTAGTCAAAAAAGATGAAGCAACTATATTGGTTGAGCACCTGAGGGAGATGGATTCAGCTATGCAGGCACAAAAAGATGCCAGTCTGCAGAGGTTTTTGGACAATGAAAGAAAGCTACAATATACTTTTGTGACCCATCTCATGACCATGCATGATCGTATATGCAGAGAAAATAGTGTCAGATGGCTTTCCTAGATCGTTTGTTTTCTGCCCCACACCCCAGCAACAACCCTCCTTACACTACTCAGAGGAAAGTAATCAAAATTACAGCAGAGGCCAAAATGTTTTTCATCTAAATACAGTTAGCACATCGCATACTCCCAACTTCAATGCTTACAGGCAGTTGTAATAGACGTATTAAAATATGTTTGGCTTTTTTTCTAGCAATTTGCAAAAAGCATGTTTGCCTTTTTGGCACTTAGAGCACACTTTTTATTCACAAATATAAAATAAGAGGTTCCATAGCAACTATACAGTCATTTTTTTTGCAACAATAAAAATGTTATTAACAAAAAGAATATAAAGAGAAACAGGCTGTCAAGCAATATGTTATGATGGCATTTGGCGGCATGCTGCCAAACAAGAACTGCTGCTATATCCTATTGTGATGTCACTAGGTTTTTATTTACATACAATTTTGTACATCATTTTTATTTTTAACTCTGCTTTATTATTTAATATTTTATATGTATTTAATGTTCTAATGTGTATTTTAGGAGTAAAGTATAATATTCTTAGGGGTCAATCCAATTAGGTGTGAATTGCGACTAGCTAGTTTGTTTCTTGAAACCCGCAAACTTCGCATCGAAGCACGCGCCCGAGAATTCTCCAATCCAATAAAAAATGCCTATTCGCACTACTCGCAGCGGAGGGGTGCAAATTGACTGCCAAATGAGATTTGAGAGAAGTGCATGAAAAAGTGGGGAGACCATCCTGGACCCCCAAAAATTGATAATTTCATTAGCAGGACCGTATAGAAAGCTGTTTGTGGGTATTAGGGAGGTACTGTAGGTTTTTAAATTGTCTAATTTTCATTTTTTTTTCTTAAATGCAAGAAAATTATAAGAAAAACTATTTCATTTAAGCTCAAACAAATTAAAATATTTTATAAAAAAAAAAAAAAAAACAGTGATTTTGGGGAACCTTGAGGGCACACCTTGAAAATTAAAAAAGTTGATTTTTGGGGTAATTTGTGTAAAAAAAAAATGTTACCCCCAAAAATGACATGTAATTATTGGACTAATTAAACTCATTGAAAACTTCCAGTTGCCTAATTAGTCATTAGGGCAGGGGGGGGTGTCCAAGGGGTTCAGCACAGTCTCCCGACATTTTAACCTTAAAATAAACATTTTCCTTTCCATCTCATACCCTCAGGAAGCTGCGAATGGAAAGATGCGAATTCAGTCTGACTGACTCAGTGCAAGTTGCTAATTGGATTGCAAAAATAATTCAGTATGCGAATTCAAAGAGAAAATAGCAACTCGCACCTCGCACCTAATTGGATTGACCCCTTCATGTTTAAAATCAGGCTCAGGTTTGATTTATAGCAACAGCATTGCCTTCCAGTGGCAAATGCAGGATGTCTAGAGGAGGGGGTTTCCAAATGCTTGATTTTAGAGTGAGTGGGGCCAGTCCATGAAGAGGGCATAATTAGCACTTATCCAGCTTCAATATGTTACATACAGAGTGTATTGTGTGTCATATTTCCAGCATATACAGGACCAGCCATCACAGTACGCCATTAGATGCGGCATTATTCCTGAGCATTGGAGCAAGTCCGGGAGTCTGGAGGAGAAGCAGAAGAAATTGGCACTGCCCTGGACATATATGTACATATCGCTCTTCTTATGTACTGGATAGAGTATTATTATACAGTATTAATTATTAACCCTATTGATGTTCTATAGCAGTGCACCCTTAGCAGTGCATATTTTCTTGATCTCCTAGTTGGTGCACAGGTATATTACTGGCTGACACATTTTAAAAGATCCACAGTTGGTCTTAATTATTTCATTTGTGATACTGAGAAGAACATGCAGCGCTAGTAACATTCTATTATATTACTATTTCTATTGTGGTCATGGTGTGTGCTGGGGAGGGGGGTTTCCAGGCAGACAGAAACCCCCCCTAGTTTGCCTATGCCTTCAAAATTCCATTTCATTGAACTGAACTAAAGTAAGACACCTGTCTTGTTGCATTAAAGAGGAAGTTGTTAATGAAAGTACGGAAGAACAATATACTGAAGATCAAGTACAAGTTTATGATAAAATGGATTCATCTAAAATGATATCACAGAAGAATCTACAACCCAATCTGTGGAAGAACAGGATGTTGAATTACTGGATGTAGATCTAGAGCAGGGGCCGTGGAATCATTTGGTCTGGCCCTCTGAGCTTTTTTCTGCTAGCCTCATGTGGCTAGAAGGGTTCCTAGAATTGCACCCTGCAGATAGAATGTATGCAGCAGTGCCGCCTGGAGTTTCCTTAGGATGCTTTAGACAGTCACACCGCTGCCCTTACAGCTCCCATGGAGCATCCTCAGGATGCTCCGGACATTGCTGTAATCACCGGCGATTGTGATTCCACCCTGTGACACGTCACATGGAGGGGGAGTTGTGTGCACCGGGCCCACAAATAATGTTATATCAAAATGGCCCTCGGAAGAAAAAAGGTCCCCCACCCCAGATCTAGAGGAACAAGAACCTGCTAATTAAATGGATGTCTCCGAAGAGCATAGTGGAACCTATGACCCAATGTGTGGGAGAACAGCAAACTATAGATTTACAATATTGGTTAAGAGCTGACCTTTTCAGTAGATGAGGAAGGATTTCTGATGGTGACCAAAGAGAAGGAATCTGTACAGATCACAATGTTTTGGTGGGACGAACCGTTGAAACCCTTATAAAGGCTGGAAACCAATACAAAGGGAGTATGCTTCAATATGGAGACACAATGTGATACCACTGCCATAGGTGAACCTGAAAGTGACCTGGGGGAAGACAATGGCAGCCTGGTTGCAGAGACTTATAACAAGCAGGAGGAAATCATAGAATCTGTTCCCAATGATGATACAGTAGAGGCACAAGAACAGAGTAAAAAGCAATTAACAGGTGAAATAAAAATAGAAAAAAAATATGAGATATGTTAAGAACTTACCCTTGTTATCTCTATTTCTACGAAGTACATAGGGTTCCACAGGATTCCTTGTGGTAAAGGTGATGGCGGCAGACATCGGGCACCTCGGAGTTAATTTTTCAGCCTTCCGGGATGCACTGGGGTCCCTCTCCTATACCCTGCCCCCGAGCCGAGGCATCTCAGTTACTTAACAAGCCAGAGGAGAAGAAAGAGAGAAGAAAGTCTGGAACACAAAAAAAATCACATTCTCACCAACCAGAGACCAGAGAAAAGCCCATCCTGCAGTACAGGTGCGACAGGGCGGGAGTCCTGTGGAACCCTATGGACTTCGTAGAAATAGAGATAACAAGGGTAAGTTCTTACCATATCTCGTATTTTCTACTTCAGGGTCCATAGGGTATCCACAGGATATCTTGGGGATGTCAAAAAGCAGTATCCTTTAAGGGTGGGACGCTCCTCTGCTGAAAGCAGAATCCGCCAACCGAAGGAAGCATCCTGAGAGGCGAAGGTATCAAATGCATTATACCTCACAAAGGTATGGACAGAAGACCATGTGGCTGCCTTGCAGAGCTGAAAAGCAGAGGCACCATGACGAGCTGCCCACGAAGGACCCACAGACAGAGTAGAATGAGCTACAACAGAGGATGGTACAGGAAGGCTCTCATAAATGTAAGCCTCAGAAATCGCCATGCGAATCCACCCTGCCAAAGTCTGCTTAGTGGCAGGCCAACCCTTCTTACGGAAACCATAGAGGACAAACAAAGAGTCCGACTTCCGAAATGAATTGGTACAGTCAACATAAATCCTTAGAGCACGTACCACATCCAAGGAGGCCTCACCAGCTGAGAGGTCTGGGGAATTAAAGGCCGGTTCTATAATTTCCTCATTTCCTAATGTGGAAACTAGATACCACCTTAGGTAGGAAATCAGGGCTAGTGCGAAGCACTGCCCTATCCCAATGAAAAAAAGTCAGAAAAAGAGGGAGACATGAGAGAGCCCCCAAATCTGACACCCTTCTGGCCGAAGCAATGGCCAGAAGACAGTCTGAGCTGTAAGCTATTTTAAATCCACTGAGCCCAGTGGTTCAAACGGCGGTCCTTGGAGAGCCCTCAGGACTACAGCCAGATCCCAAGGAGCCACTGATGGAACAAAGGGAGAGTAAAAACTAAGTACACCTTGCATAAAGGTGCGGACATCAGGAAGGGTAGCAATCCTACGCTGAAACCACACTGATGGGGCAGAAACCTGCCCCTTCAGGGAAGCAAGGCGAAGACCGTGATCTAAGCCCGCCTGTAGGAAAGCCAAAACCCTGAATATCCTAAACACCTGAGGATAATAGCCTTTAGGTCGACACCATTCAAAGAAAGTTTGTCACACTCCGTGGTAAATTCTAGCAGAAGCAGGCTTCCGAGCTCTGAGAATGGTGTTAACTACAGAGCCGGAAAAACCCATGTATCTTAAAAGGGCTGTTTCAACAACCACACCGTCAAAGACAGACGACCCAGGTCCGGGTAATGGCAAGTACCTTCAGACAATAGGTCAGGACTTTGAGGCAACAGCATCGGAGTGTCTATGGAGAGACTCCGAAAATCTGAGTACCAGTGACCGCAGGGCCACGCTGGAGCTATCAACAGGAGCGTCCTCTTTTCTCGAACTTTTAAAGTACTCGAGGAAGAAGGGAGAACGGAGGGAAGAGGTACGCAAACTGGAAGGTCCACCGGACCGACAGAGCGTCTACCAGAAGAGCCTCCTTGTCTCTTGTTCTTGACCCGTACATAGACAGCTTGTTGTCTTGTCAGGAGGCCATGAGGTTTATCTCTGGAAGGTCCCACTTGTTCACTAGGAATTAAAAACACCTCCTGGTGAAGCAACCATTCCCCTAGATGCACGTCCTGACGGCTGAGGAAGTCTGCTTCCCAGTTGAGGACTTCCTGGTATGAACAGTGCCGAGACAGCTGGGAGATTACTTTCCGCCCAAGTCAGAATGCGGGACACCTTTGTCAGGGCCGCCTGACTTCTGGTTCCTCCTTTGCAGTTTATGTAAGCCACTGTGGTGGCGTAGTCTGACTGGACCTGCACGGGTTTTCTGTGAAGAACTAGTCTAGCTTGCTGAAGAGCTCTGAATACCGCTCAAAGTACCAATGTGTTTATTGAAAGAGCAGATTCTGCTGACGGCCACCTTCCCTAAAGAAGTGTGGACCTGTCACAGCCCCACAACCTTGCAGACTGGCGTCCGTCATCAGGAGGACCCAGTCTGAGATCCAAAAGAGGCGTCCCTTGTTGAGGTGGTACGTCTGTAGCCACCAGGCCATAGACAGCCGTACCTCTGGAGAAAGCACAAAGGTCCGTGTCTTTATCCAATGGGGCAACCCATTCAATCTGGAGAAGATCAACTTCTGCAGAGGTCTGGAGTGAAAACTGGGCATGCTCTACCATGGTGAACTTCGACACCATGGACCCCAGTAACCTCATTGCCGAGTGAAGGGACACTCTGCGACTCTGAAGATAAATATGAATCTTTGCCTGTAAAGCAGAGATCTTTTCCTCTGTCACAAAGATCCTACGTTGTGTGTGAGGAACCACTTCCAGTTTATCAGCCAGCCGTGAGTCTGAATGACAGATATTGTCCGTTGCAGATGGCCCTGATGTACACCCATAGACCCTGCTAATAGCAGAAGGTCGTCCAGATAGGGTAACAGGCGGACCCCCTGCATCCGCAAGTGGGCTACCATAACTGCCATGACCTTGGTAAACACCCTAGGTGCTGTGGAAAGGCCAAAGGGCAGTACCTGAAACTGGAAATGTAGATCGACCACTGCGAACCTGAGGGACCACTGGTGAGCTAAAGCAACTGGGACATGCAGGTAGGTATCCTGAGTGTCCAAAAACACCATAAAATCCCCAGGCTCCATAGCCAATATGATGGAACACAGGGTCTCCATCCTGAACCAAGGGACCCTCAAAGACTTGTTGAGGGACTTGAGGTTAAGAATAGGCTGGTAGGACCCTTTGGATGTCAGAACCAGAAAGGGGTCGGGTGTAAAACCCTGTTCCTCTTAGAGGCAACGAAATAGACACTATAACCCCCGTTTGGAGCATAGAATGCCCTACAGTGTAATTCCAGGGCCTTGTTCTGAACTGACTGAAGGCCTGTGGTGAAAAACAGTCTGGGAGGCCTTCTGCGGAAGGAGAGGGGGTACCCGTGAGAGACCACTTCTCTTACCCAAAATGTCTGTAGTAGTCTGATACCAGCACTGGGCGAACCGAAGAAGTTGGCCTCCCACCCTGGGGTCCCCCAGGGGGAGGCCCGTCCCATCAGGACTGTTCTCTGGACTTACCCTGGGCACAACATGCCCAAAAGGACAAAGTCCCAGACCCTGACACACAGATTTAGCTGCTGCCAAAGTGCTCACAATTTATTTAAAAAATGTTTCCCAAATCAGGGCCAAAGATGACCTCACCATTAAAGGGTAAGCATTTCAACCCTTTCTTGGAGTCTGCATCAGCTCTCCATGAGCGCCACCACAGGGAGCAGTGCGCCGCCACTGCTGCCGAGGAAATTCCAGAAGTGAGGAGACCTATAACCAAAGCTGCCTCATTAACATATATGGATCCAAGGCATCTGCCCCCCTGTTCCATTCTCTGGCTACCCAGCTTAGTCATAGCTGGTCTGGAAGCCCCCCCCCCCCCCCCCCTGGATGGGAGTGCCCCCTCCCTGTAAGGGAGTATATGGACTTACAACAAAGTACCACTTTGCGATATGTAGCATTCGAGAGAACATAGGCAAGGCTGCAGTACTCACTAGGCATGTAATGAACTACCAGAATGGATAACCTGCAGCTAACATTCCTGTGATATCAATGGCAAAGTGAATTTCGCAGAATACCCTTTACACACAAGTTTCGCGCCTGCGAAACCTCGCATTTGCGAAAAGGTCTCACTTTGGCGAAAAAGTATCGCGCATGCGAATTCCAGACCACCTACCTAGTGTGACATACTGGCAAAACTTCATCGCCGCAGCGAAGAGTAGGCGAAAGGGCGCAATATGTGGATTTCGCCTAAAGCGTGCCCCATGTTGGCTTAAGGGAAATCCCTTCAACATGGACTGGAGGTAGTCAGTCTCTGTAAAAAGGTACAGAGAGAGAGAGACACTACTGTGACCACCGCGTGAACTACCAGGGAGGGAGACTAAGCTGTTTCTCCCCACATACCTGCCTTGTAACTAACAGGTAGAGTGGAGCAACAGGCTGTACGTCATACTTGCAGGCACAACGCATGGTAATAGCACACAGCATGCACTGGGTATAATGCGACCACATAGCATATACATACATACAGTATATACACATTATAGTAGTAAAGCCTAATACTAGTCCTGTCTGATTGTTGTCAAGACGCAGGAACTTACTGCATAAATATGGCAGAGTGCAATACCAATTCTCACAAATACATATATTATATAAATGTGAGAAATCCTCAGTGTTCACATCACCCTCCGCTAACAGTACTGAGCATGTGGTACGTTTTAGCTGAGGAGAATAATCACGTTCACTCTCAGACATGATGAGTGTAAACGATGTGCATGTGACGCACCACACAGAAAAACACTTTTCATTTTAACTGAGGCAAAAAGCACCCTGCAGCACCGCACCGCAAGGCAGAGAAAGACAGGGATAGTAAAATGGCTGACAGTCAGAAGTGAAAGTACAGTCAGACAGCGCTAGCATATAGTCACATACAATGCAGAAATAAATCGCCTGCACTACAAGAACTATGATGAACTACGCAGACACAGAGCCTGGTAGGAAACAGTGCTGCATACACTGACCTCAGCAGAGGAGAGGTATGCGGGGGACTCGGAACGCGATGCCCCCTGTATCAGAATCCAGCAGCGTTCGCAACTTGTATAAAATGGCCGCCGAGGAGCTAATAGAAAACAGGCCCGGGGGAGGAATGCCTCCACAGCCCGCCAGACCGCTGTGGAAAGGCACTGTGCAGCAGGGGAGGCACCGCCTGTGAGACAGGGAATGCACACATCCCTGGCATGCTATTAACCCCTGGGACGCTGGAGCATTTTCCATACTGCAGCAGCCCACTGTCCCTGGTGGTCTAGTGGAAGCGGAGGATTAGTACATTGCTCCAGGCGCAGCCTGCCCCCAGGGAGCCCCCTGCCTAGGGACAAATAAGACTGTGAATCGGCGGTAATCCACAGCGGGTTCCCCGTGAATCCGGCCACAGTCTGGAATACCGGGTAACCTGCCAGCATCCCCGGATCAGTACCGGCGTTCTGGCCCGGCGGGGTGAAGGAGCGGCAGCATGGACCTCTAATTAGCCTGTCCATGCTGCCCGCTCATATCATCGCAGCAAAAGCTGCTGGAAGAAACTTCAGGGGCTGTCCAATAGCCCCCCTCTGAAGAGGTGATTCGACGGGCACCTACGAAACCGATTTGCTTTGGCTCGGGGTATAGGAGAGTGACCCCAGTGCATCCTGGGAGACTGAAAAATTAACTGAGGTGCCCGATGTCTGCCGCCATCGCCGATACCCTATTGACCCTGAAGTAGGAAGGCAGAATTGAAAAAACTACAGCAGCAGCAGAAAAACATCAATGAGACTCCCAGAAGAGACTTCACACTTTGGGTTGAGCAGCATAATATGAAGTATTGGAGTGAGTTCTAAAATTTTAACCAGCTAACACCTGTACCACCTTCCCTGATACATGCAGCTGCATGGGCTATACCTGGCTATCTACCTACCTCCAAGTAGGAATCCACACCTGGAGAACTACAAGGGAGAAGCACAATGATTGCGGATGGAGTTAGCTAACCAGCACAATCTGAAGTGTTGAAAGTATTTAAATAGGGACATAAGATAGTGCAGGGCCAGGGAAGAGATAAGGGAGGCCAGGATATGCTGGGGATGAGTGAAAATAATAAAAAGCAGCCCTGCGGTGCACTGTGCCTTGGCACAGCTGGCACTACCCTAGTTACAGCCCTACCCACCTACATCATGTTTTAGTTAGGATAGTCAGGATAAACAATATCTCTAACACTGTTTATTTTCTTCTTTTTAATAAGCTGAAGTGAAAAGTAAGATCTGAATTGATAGTGATGTTTAACATTCAGGAGCTGAGTGCTCTTCTGTTTAACTATCAGAATATCAGTATACACTTCCAACATATCCTCATTATATTTTATTTGGTTCTGTCTTTGGACATAAGGTGTCTCTCTTAATAAAGCTGTTTAATATCATTCCAAGGGTGACAGTATTCAGAGTCAAAGACGTGCCTCCCTTTGGTCCTCCAATTTCCAGAAATGCAGCACACGAGTTGGACAAGTTCCACACTATGGCTTCTCGTACAAGACAGGAATAGCAAAAGACCTGGCAGAGAACTATGCAAGTAATTCTCCTATTGATATCATGGGTAAATTCAACTTAATCTGACTTCCAAGAGGAGGACAAATGTTCGGGCTGCTGCCAAACTGCAGAGTACTGGTGCCCTTTGCTACCAAGTGATGGCTGAAGATCTCTCAAGCAGCTGAGACATTGGCTCTCATTCAGACCCGCACGACGCATGCGCGAGACCCAGATAGCGACAGTCAAGCTGTCACTCCGGGTCTCGCACCAAAGGGGGCGTGTTGTCGATGGTGATTGACAGCACGCCCCCTTTGGTGGGCGTGCCGGGGCGTGGCTGCCAGACAGAGGCGTTCCCATGGGAACGCCTACCGTCTGGGTCCGGCCCCACTGACATCACTAGTGATGTCAGTGGGAGTGATTTTGGCTCTGATAGAGCCGAAATCACTCCAGGGCTTGCGGCAGCGAGACCCTACCGCAGGGTCTCGTCGCAAGCCCGATGGTCGCAATGGTCTTGACCATCGCGACCATCATCATCATCCATCATCATGGACGCTCGCATAAACTGTGGGTGGTAACCCACAGCTATGCGAGTGTCCAAAAGGCTGCTCCAAATTTAAATAGGACGGCCCTGATTCAGAGCGACTAATTGAGTGGATACCAAAATAATTTTTCATCAATATCTTTTATGGTGGAGATCATATAGTGATACGGATGCTAGATGGTAAGATATGTTTAAGTATTATGTCTTCTCTAACTGGATGTTTGCAGTCACCCATTTAAGAGTAAATAAACAAAACATAGTAAATCAAACTATAATTTTTTTTAATAAAAACTTCTAATCCATAATCATAGCCAGCGATGTGGGGGCATGGCGCAGCCAAGTTGCAGTGCGGGGTATTATGTGATGTCATGCTCACATCATCATGGCCCTACCCGATATACAATGTCACAATTGCCAGCATTGTAAAGCAGAGGTTAGGTCTATGGTGCCGCGATGCACTGTGAATCGCTTTATCAAGCCAAATGGACAGCCCACTTCATTCAATGGGCGGCCGCATGTGGCCTCCAGGAGAGCTGCCCACTATTCTGGGCATCCCAGTGAGCCAGTCAAGATTCAGTAATTTCCCAGACATATTGGGAGAGCAGACATGTGCCTAGAGAAGAGGTTATGGAGTACAAAATAAACTATTTTGTCTTTGGTGCTGCCACAAGCAGCTAGAATTTGGAGAACAGCAATTCCCAGTTTGCTCTGCCACCACCAGGGACCTGTAGTTTGTCAATGTAATATGCAAATACAGAGACAGTTTATTAAAAACTAAAACATGGCGGCATGGCCTGGTAGCGGAGGAGGGAAGACGCATTGCGAAAGGCTCCGGCTCCTGGGCTCTATTAGTGCCTTACCTGAGGGACTTCCTCACTGACCGCCATCTACCCGAACATTTGACAGGCTGTGGAGGACCTGAGGTCCGATCCCGGGAGTTGCAGCCTAGCAAGGTCCTTGAAAACGCGGTCTCTACCACATAGTGGTCCCCGGCCGTGGACATACGGGTGCCGCGATTGGCACTACTTCCGCTCCTGAGCTGAGGTACGCCTGCTCACTCCAGTGACTAAGACAAGGTGAGAGCCGGCGGCCAATTTAGAGGCTCTGCTTCTACATCCCTGTCAGCAGTGAATCCTCTCTGAACCTTTCTGTGTTGGAATACCAGAAGGCTATTAGAACCTAAGGCTCTGCTGTTGATCAAGGTCATTATTTCATATACCTCAGCTGTAGATCCTACCATGCTGTCAGCTACTCAAAGGATTCATATAACCCCCTCATCACTTCTACATGCATTAACGCATCCTTTTTTTTTTCCTCTTTTGTGGATAACCTGGGCTCTGGCCTGTATATAATAATTTGGTAGCTTCTCGCTATGTACTTTAAATCGCTCAGGCATTTTGACAAATCACTGATCATTAAATTTCCAAGTTATTTTTGGAGAAAAATTATGGAGAGGATTGTCACGCAGGAATATAATATAAAAAGGTGAATGTTGTTCTGACATTTGCCTTTTTATGACACCATCATGTTACTTACAGTTAACCCTGTGTGTATGGCATCGTAGTCGGCAAATGTATTTTGTCACCTTTTCCAAGAAATTGATGAAGTAACGTATCAGACACTTTGCACCCTTATTGTGCATATACTTCCCCGTCTCATCTATCAGGACTGTCGTCTCTCAGGAGTGCGAATGATTGAATGTTAAAGCCAGTGTCCTTGACAATACAACACTATCGGATTTATCTATTGCTGAAAAAGGTGTGCAGGTTCTGCAAGAAGTGATGCTACTCTTTCTGACAGAAAAAAATAAATATCTACAGCTATCTTGATTTAGTCACTACAAAGCAGCATGCTGATCCAGCATTCTATACAATAAATGTACTTGCCCACTGAAAGCAAGAATAACACTGTAAAATAGAAGGCGAATGAATCCTGTGGAAATTCTACAGGCTCTTATTTTGTAATTACAGAAACACACAAAACAACAACATTAAACTATTTGAGAATCTTCTATAATAAAAGAATGCTTGTCATTTATACTCTTGTGGCTTATTATAAAGCTACAGGTATATTTCATTTATACAGAACTGACGGAATTTTATCTTAAGACTATTCATCCTACACTCATGACAGGAGGGAAGAGAGCAAAGGAACTCAGATAAGTGGCGGCAATTAAAGGGAAAGTCATACACAGCAGGCAACCTAGGGTAATATGTTTCGAGAAAAGTACGTTATTGACGAACTTCATTTCTTTTCCCTTCGACAGTTGGATGATCCCGCTCCTTCTACCATCTAATACCCTTTTCTTACAGAGGCAAAGACCCAGGAAAAACCCAGGTCGTGTGTTGTTGTAAATGGTTCAACCCAAGTTATCTAACCCGGGTCCACACCTCTAGTCATACCCTGGAATATTCCCAGGTCTGAGCCAGATAGGCTGCAGTAAGAAAGGGGGTCCCAGGTTACTCTACATGGATTATAATCATGGAACCTCATTGGTGGACTGGAAGCTTTTAAAGACGTAGCAATGTGATGACCCTGTTCTGCAGGACAGACACGGGTCCAGTGTGAAAGGTGATGATGCAGGATATACCCGGTACCAAAGGCTGGTGTGAAAAGATGAAACATGGTTTGATCCTGTGTTCATTATACTGTCTATAACCCAGAGGTATAACACTCAATCTGTGGCTTCCTGCTTGCTTTCATGCCCTCCGCACATCTGCTGCTTGTCTGCACAAATCACATAGGTTCTTTTGAAATTAACTACTAAAGGGATGAGCGTAAACCATCATGCATGACATTTATTTGCTTGAAAACGTCAAACAAATGAATATGATGCAAATATTTTCAATGAAACACATTTACATTAATAGAAATAACTCCATATATAAAATTATATAAGTTAATTACAATAGCAACCAAGTTGTCACCTGTGAAATACATATATGACCTTTTTCCAGTCTAGTCATTTGTATATTTGCTAGCAAACGGTAGTGGGTATGGGGGTCACAGGAAGCAATAGGTTCCATCCTATATCTGTTTGCATGCATTCACCATCAATAAAACAGGCCAGTGAAGCATTCTTTGACACAGATAGTTTATTCCTTTAGGGAGCGCTAACTAGGACTTGAGACTTTTAGACGATTTACGCTACTAAACCCGGTCTATTTGGACCCTATAGCGCTAATCTAGTTTCTACAATATTTTTTTCTACTTCTGGCTGTATTGGCATTACACAAAGAGGAAATTCAATTCAGGCCAATGTGCATGGAGTCAAAGGCACTCCACGGCCAGTAACTTTCTTTGTTTTTCCTCGCAACTAAAAGAGGTGGGCCAATAGCTGCCTATGGTAATAAGCAACAATGTCCCCAGCTGGAAATTGTGGTGATGTATGACAGAATGTCACACAGACAGACATATAAAAAACGAGAGTTCTCTGCTACAATAAAGTCAGTTATTTTGTATGTTTGAGAGACAGACAGAGAGAAATATGAGGAGTGGTAGTGACAAGTACTTTTCATAAACAACTATCACAAGCGAAAAGCCAAATGTCATTTAAATTACATGCTAATCCCAGATAGGGGATTCAATTTCATATATATTTCTCATCTCTTGTACCAGATTAATCAAAGTTTAATAGGCCATTAATAAAGTGGAAGTGTATTCCTAAATCAATTTTAATTTTTTTTTTAAATACATTCTTACAACTTCCTTGTAGGTTTGTTTCATTACCGTAAATTAACTATTTCTTGAGAAATTCCAGCCAGTAAAATAAATGTGATTTTTAATTTATTATACTGGGTGATATAAGGACAGCAGTGTATTTATGTAATCATTTACAATATACACACACTCATTATAGCTTAGCTACAATCAATGTTTGCTGGTTTCCATCGATCTTTTAAGGATTTAAGTAACACTACCAGCTTGTATTCATTACCTGGAGAATTGTGTCACATAAAGGCTACAATATGGGAATTTTTAATTACATGTCACAGTTGGATTTTGAAACCACCTCCTAGGATCACTGGATAGAAAACATGTCTGTAAACTCAAATGCATACAACAGAACTTTGATTAACGCTTCACTGAATTTATCAAAATAGAAAGTAGAATGGAGTATATAAGCATATATACATATACAGTGTGGAAGTAGGTGATCTGCAGAGACTTCAAAGGGCCGCACTCTGGTGATCTCTGGCATTCGGACACCAGCTGTTTTACTGAGACCCGTCTCCTGCACAGGAACCAGCTCTAGGGACTTGTACTAAGCCGCCCCCCTCTGTTCTCTTCAGTTACTACCCTCAGGTATTTTTGTCATTGAGGACAGTGCTGCAGCCTCCCCAGATGACAGGGAGCTTCACCGATCACCACACATAACAGGTTCCTGAACAGCAGGTACAGATGTGTCCTCATACATCTAGCCTCCTTGCGCGCTAAACAGCCCTTCTAGTTGCGCCATGCCGTGGTGTAACTCGGTAGCGCCGAGCGTCTTTTTGTGCTACTTTTTACCTTCAAATGCGTCTTATTCACACAGCAACATTCTAATTCATTATTGCAAATATAGGGGCATATGTATCAAAGCTTAATGTGAGATAAAATTGTGAAATATATATCACCAATCATCTCCAAACTATGATTTCTAAAACACAGCCTGCAAAATGTAAGTTACAAGCTGATTGGTTGGTGATATATATCTCACAATTTTATCTGACATCAAACTTTGATACATATGCCCCTTAGACACAAATTTTAATACAATAATTTGATGAAATACATGGGAAAATATACTTTAACACTTGCGGTAAACAGGGCTGCACAATGCACATAAGTAATCACAAGGGGGTCTTCGTACTAATAATCGCGCTTATTATGTATACATAATCAATGGGAATATTTTCATTTTTAATGGAGAGAGAGAGAGAATATTATCTGTTTCCTGCACATGGAGCCTCCATAGGCTTACGGTAGTTTACACCACACCATCTGAACATGGTGTAAACTACCGGGGCTTCGCTTTTGGGAGTTTAGTACATATTGGTCAGATCGTAGTCCCCATTGATAATCTGTGAAATCTCTAGCATTGTGTTTTAGTACATAACTACAATACATAAAATGATGCACATGCTGCAAATTTTACGTAATAAACAGATTGTACATAGGCCCCATAATCTTTGTATACAAATGAGAAATGTCAGTTTCATAGGCCACATAAAGATACTAAATATAGTCATATCCTCAAAAATAAATTTTATACTCACTGGTGTGATTTGACCAAAGACCAGTAATATAAGGAAATGAGGAGCTTTGAGATGCACACCACTCACATGCCTGTAAACAGGTTTAAAATGTAAAACAAGCAAGCACAGATAATAATACAGTGATGGAAAAATATCCATTAGTTCACAGCAGACACACTAAATAGAATGAAGTCTTCATTAACCACATTTTGATCCCCAGTTTTAATTACATCTGTCACTTCAACATGAATGTACAACAAGCATACATATATATTCCTCTTTAAAAACTTGGACAGCAGTATTGTAAGTCATATGTTGAAAACTAGTGTCTGCGTGTGAAGGTTCATCAATACAGCGAAATAGTCGCATTTCAAATAATAATTTAATGAAATATTTCAATAGATATGTTATTTCCACAGCTCAGCTGATATATTATGCAGAAGAGCAGGGGTATGCTAATTGAAATTCTGCTGCAATAAAAAACCTGCTTTTGGACTCTTTATAATCAAGTTCAATCAAATGTATAATAGTCAAAGGACAAAGTTGTGTTAATCATGTTTTATATTGCCCTGCCAAAGTTATTACCTTGCTAACCTTGTGTTTGCATGTTATTATAAAAATCATCCATCTATGTTACAATGAATTACTTTGGTTTAACACTGAGGAGATAATATCTGAAATGAATTTCAAGTGACACGGCTCTCATTAATCACAATTTTTAGACACCAACCTCTCAAAGCACAGGCTGCTGAATATTTTCCATCAACATTACATTCTTCAGAGACTAAAGGAATTGGTTTCCACCTTTAATTTACACATCTCACTTAAAGTATTCATTTTATATACGTATACCTAGCATGCCCAGCTATTATTGCTGCATTAACCTGCTTTCTGTCCAGTTCTCTATTCCCTGCTTTGTTGTGAACATGAATCACAGCACTTGCGCACGTCATGTTTTTCTGCTGGATAGATTTCTTATTATATATATCCTATCAATGAATAAAGCTAACAATGTTCTATTTCGGATTATTTACCATTTCCAAACCTCAGACATGCCTATGCCGAATTGCATTTTCATAGTTAAATAACCCAAATAAGATCAATACAGTATTTACAAACCCACTGTACAAACACATTCACTGATCGTATTCTTCTACAGAAACAAATAAACATTAAGGAAATAATTTAGCAAAACATATACAATGTATTTATATATACACAATTCAAACAGCAGTCACCCCATAAATCTGGGCAAAATAATGACTTTATTATGTATGTATTCCCTGGTGGTAGGGGGTTGGGTACAAAGCTAAAAGGACAAGGATCACAAAGCATTTAGCTTTGTGTAAATAAAGACTGACATCTCATTACTACACTACTTCCAACTACACCTGGTGCCCAAAATGACTTCAGGTGCCATCTTTAGAGAGCATACTTTCCCATTTGCAGAGATAAATTATATAGGAAATTCACAGACAAGGTGACAGTTCTCTGTCATAAAAGGAAATAAAGTCACTCCGCAGTTGACTATGTAACAAGCTGCAGGAGCCAACCTTTTACATATTAAATTTAAATGACAGATTGTGGGAGTTCAGTGAATAGGATGTGACACATCCCAAACAGCTGTCACTGCAGTGGTGTGGACATGAATAAAAACAGGAACAGTAGACAAAGAACATTACAGGTCTTCACAAACACAAACATCAAAAAAGCCAAACATTTTTAGTTACTGGAATGACAAGGTCAAAGGGATGTCATTAACAAGATGCGGTATTATAGTTGCAGTAATTTTATATTAAGGACCAAACAATATATTATTGCAACTAAAATACTATATTAGCTTAACCTTATTAGCGACTTAGGGCCTGATGCACTACGGAATGCAACTGCGAATGCAATAGTGATTACGCACACAGTTCAACTGCGACCATTCATTGTGATTGCAATGCCGCCACTGCGCTACATAAGGACGCCCACTTTACACACATCTGTAATGTTTAGCAAGACTGCGAAAACATTGGTACAATCGAGTACCATCGCAGTCTCACGGGCACTTGCACAAGCCCTGACCTTACTCAGAAATTGCTAACTTCCACACAGGCTATTAGGCCTCAGGCTGCATAGGGCATTGCAGTGGCTAATTTATGCACGCACCTGCAACGGCGTTCAAACACAATCACGGACATTGCACACTCCCGCACGTCATCAGTGTCAACGTCCGTTGGCACCTGCATGGTGCCATATGCACAATGTCCCCAGCTTACGCTCCCGGTATCGGCAAGTGTGTATGCACTTGCTGATGCAGGCAACAAGCCAGGTCCAGTCACTAACGAGGTTGGTACACACTAGACATCGGCTAGTGTGCACCCGGCTTAAGTGACAGAACATATCTTGTAACATGATGGAGTCTTCCGAAATGTTTATTTCTAGGGATTTACTTTTGATAAAAAACCAGCAACATCTGTTATTTATTGAAAAATTCCCAGTAAGTGTAAGCACTGGTGGGAGTGAGGACATGGTGAACAGATTTAATGGCATCATGGGTCCTATACATCTAAGATATATTGCCCCAATTCCCCATTCTTCCAACGTCAGGGAAATTCAACATATTAGACAATCTTCCCCAGCCCAGGCCCGAAATGGTCGGAATCGGAGTGTCGGAAATTTGACACCCATTTGACATATACAGTGCAGATACCATTTTGCATTTTGTTCTTCGGGAGATTGCTACCTAACAGCTTGTGGGCTTGGGTAGCAAGCATCCCAATTCTTCCCTGAAAGGCTGCGGAGTGAAAGTTTTCCATCACTAACCTGCCGACCGTGAGCTGCACCAGCCCATCGGGCTAGGTTGTGCGCAGTTCACATGCACACTAGCAGCTGGACGGGGCTACTGCTTATTGAAATCAGATTTTCGAAAGCTTACTGGTAGCATTCGCAATGACTAGAACACCTCAGGGTTAATATTATGTGTATTGGAAAACAAGCAGAATAATATCCACGCTTTATGTCTGACCCGACTGAAGTTTATTCAGAAAATATATATTCTTTTAACTCTGGACAGATATATATATAGCTATAGATCTATATATATATATATATATATATATATATATATATATATAAGCACTTATAGTCTAGCATTGATATATATCAGACCGCTGAGATGGCTCCGGTGCCGTTCCCAATAGTATGTGTAACTTGAGAAATAGCGGAAGGCACTCTAGGAGACTCTGTAAATGATCCAAACTGCTACAAGCTTGTATTCAACGTTTCGGAGTAACCTCCTTACAATATAAAATATATATATATATATATACACACACACACACTCTAAGCACAACAAGAAAAGGTAGTTAGAATTTCCTTATAAATTTAGACAAATATAGTTGGAATATCACTGTGCACAACTAGAATGTAAAGTCTTTGTTTTAACTGACTTTCCATATGTATTTGTTTTGTTTTCCAACAATGGATAAGAAACCAATATTACAAAGAAACTCGTTTTGAAAGTAAAGGAAGAAAGAAAATTGTGGCTTCTCAATTGTTGGGATCCTGTGTAGCCAGGATGTTTTCTTTATTAGTTCCTTGGAGGGCCTATGTCATTGTAGGAAAACATATTAGACTACTAGGGGTATTCAATATGGGTGCGGTAAGTCCGTTTTTGCGTTAATATCGCACTTTTTAACATTTTTGCGTTAATATCACTGATTTTAGTTTTACACCGTATTCAATTTCAAAGACTTATCGCAGTTTTGAAAAGTCTTTGCTAAAAAACGGGGATAAGCTTTCACCATTGAATAGGTTTTCGAAAAAAAGTGCAGAATTGGGGTTTAGGGGTGCAGGCTTAAAAAAAATAGCCTGCACCCTTCAGAATGACCCCTTGAAATGATCTGTGTCAAAAAAAAAAAAAAATCGGGACACCCCAAAAAAAGCACTTTGAATTTGGGGGCCAAAAAAAAAAATGTTGGGGAACAAAGTTAAAAAATAGCGAACTTGACTCTGGGGGGGTCCCCAAGTATGCCCCAGGTGTTTTTTTCATTGCACCTCCTTGCGCAAGTGGGTTTTTCACGATTTTTTCAAGTCTGTTTAGCAACTTTAAAATATGCTGACCCCCATTTTCAAGTACCCCAAATTTGCTGGGCATAGTTATTTTTCCCCCAAAAAAATTCTAAATGCTCTTCTGCACCACTTTCTTTAAAGTCGCATTTACGCACTTGCCGCGGCTATTAGAAAGCCCGACTTCCTTCAGGAGTTAAAAATGGGGGTACCCATAGTGATCCCCCATGTCTAGACATCATTAGGGGGGTCCCTAGAATATTTCCCGAAAATTCCCGTTTTGTTAACGTTTAAAACATTTTTTTTGTAGATTTAGAAAAAAAATGACATAAGGTTCCCCCCCCCCCCCAAAAGCCAAACCAGCCCCAGGCTAGCCAGCCAGTGGTGGTTTCTAAAAATACGGGGAACAAAATGTGTAGGGTTCCACCGTATTTTAGAAACCAACACCAGGCAGCAGGGACTAGTGCTGGTTTTAAATATAGGGGGCAAAAACGACGTGGGGTACCCCCTATATTTAAGACCGGCACCAGACCCAACCGACCAGGTTGAGTCACCAGGTGAGTCAGCCCGCGTGGGAACTGTCAGTTGCCGGATCCTATCAGCGGCCGCGCTACAGTCAGCGCTGCCGCTGATTGGCTGATGGGACTGCAAAGCCCAGTGAAGTCCCGGGAGCTATGTGTATGTGTGTCAACACACATACACATAGCTTGTAGCGTGGATCGGGTAAAACTGTTTTTTTGTTTTAAAACAGCCATGGATTACTGCGGAGACCAGCGCTGGATGTAGGTGAGTATGAAATCTTTCTTGCAGGGCCAGCTACCATGGATCTCTACTGGAGAAGAGGACAGATTCATCTGGTATAGGTAAGTATGTGTGAATGGGTAGGTGTATGTAATAAACTTATCCTGGGCACGGTGTCTGTGTTTTGTCTTTTTTTAACCATTTATTTTACAGTGAAATTACAGGTGCCGCATGTCTGCTGGCACTTGTAGTTCCACAAGTGCAAAATGGCAGGCATGCTGGCACTTGTAGTTCCACTGTAAAGTACAATAGTCTTACATTATTTGGCCCCCCTATTACCCCCATACCCACCGCTCCAGGGGTATGGGGATGAGCCCCAGGCTTCAGCGTAAGCCTGTGGTGCTCGGGAGAGGGGTGACCCTTTTTTGGGGGGTCCCCAACTCCCCCGAGATCACCAGCTTGCGCTGACCGACTTGGGGTGTAATGCTTTGGACCTGGAGCCCCGGTGATTGGGTCTCCGGGCTGTGGCATTACACCCCGGTCGGCTGGGTCTGGTGCTGGTCTTATATAATAATATAATAATATAGGGGGTACCCCACGTCGTTTTTGCCCCCTATATTTAAAACCAGCACTAGTCCCTGCAGCCTGGTGTTGGTTTCGAAAATACGGTGGAACCCTACACATTTTGTTCCCCGTATTTTTAGAAACCACCACTGGCTGGCTAGCCTGGGGCTGGTTTGGCTTTTGGGGGGGGGGGGGAACCTTATGTCATTTTTTTCTAAATTTAAAAAAAAAATTTTTTAAAGGTTAACAAAACGGGAATTTTCGGGAAATATTCTAGGGACCCCTAATGATGTCTAGACATGGGGGATCACTATGGGTACCCCCATTTTTAACTCCTGAAGGAAGTCGTGCTTTCTAATAGCCGCGGCAAGTGCATAAATGCGACTTTGAAGAAAGTGGTGCAGAAGAGCATTTAGAATTTTTGGGGGGGAAAAATAACTATGCCCAGCAAATTTTGGGTACTTGAAAATGGTGGTCAGCATATTTTAAAGTTGCTAAACAGAGATGAAAAAATCGTGAAAAACCCACTTGCGCAAGGAGCTGCAATGAAAAAAACACCTGCGGCATACTTGGGGACCCCCCCCAGAGTCAAGTTCGCTATTTTTTAACTTTGTTCCCCAACATTTTTTTTTTTGGCCCCCAAATTCAAAGTGCTTTTTTTGGGGTGTCCCGATTTTATTTTTTTTTATTTTTTACACAGATCATTTCAAGGGGTCATTCTGAAGGGTGCAGGCTATTTTTTTAAAGCCTGCACCCCTAAACCCCAATTCTACACTTTTTTTCGACACCTATTCAATGGTGAAAACTTATCCCCGTTTTTTAGCAAAGACTTTTCAAAACTGCGATAAGTCTTTGAAATTGAATACGGTGTAAAACTAAAATCAGTGAATAACGTTGAAAAGTGCGATATTAACGCAAAAACTGACTTATCGCACCCATATATCGCACCCTATACATGTCATGGAATGATAACCAAAAAGATGTTACTTTATAATTTTTGGGAGAGTGGGATGGGATAGGTGGCAGTCCTATTCCCTAGAACAGTGGTCGCCAACCTTAATTGAGGAGTGAGCTACTTTAGCAAAATGAAACCTCCTGAAGAGCTACTAAAGTTGTAAAAAAAAAAATCTGACTAATAACTGAACAATTGAAGGTCATTTAAGGAAAATTGAAAAAAAAATAGTTTCATAGAAAACAATGCATTTAATTCAGGGGTAAGCCTACTAACAGTTAACAATTTCCAGACCACCCAGCACTGGTGTAGTCATTACTCACTAACACATTTGAAAACATCCACAGGTGGAGCTAATTATTACACTTGTGATTCTGTGAGGAGACCTGGAAAATATGCACTGTTGGTAGCTCTGGATTGGCTACCCTGATTTAATTATTACAGTGACATTGTTGTAGTTTGCAAATGAAATGTAAGCACAGCAGATTTCACTGTTAATTACCGGCTCCAAGGAGGTTCGTGCAGTAGAGGAGCAAAAGTGTCTGAACGACGACACTCACCGACATATCGCGGGTACACACAGTCCGACGGGCAGCAGATATATTGGCCGGTCAATTGATCGACCAATATATCTGTCAGTGCGTACCCAGTTTAAGTCTCCAATAATGTTATGCATATTAGCGCATTGATGACAAATTAAAATTGTGTATAAATGTTTGTAAGCCAAAACCTTTTGAGGTGCCTTAATATTGGTAACTCCTTTCAAAAAGTGGCCTTCGAACTGAGTAGGGTCAAAACCTGCACTGCAGTCACTATCTATCTCAGTCCGTTATCAATCCACTGTGAATCCACCTATCTTGAGGTGTCAATAAAATTTCAGTATATAAAGAATCTTGAAAAGTGAAAAAACATATTACGCTATGAAAACTACTTTGGTCTTTCTTTCGGTCATCTGATTTGAGGAATAAGATTCAGGAGAAGGATCAAGGAGTGGAAGAATTTTGTGTGTATTCGGGACTCTTTGAGGATTTATTCACAGTGGATTGATAAAGGACTGAGTATATACATTGATGATAAGGAATTATTGCATCACATATATATTTCCCTGTATTTTTATTAGGGGTGTGCACCGGCCACTTTTCGTGTTTTGGTTTTGGATCTGGATCTTTCTTCGTGTTTTGGATCTGGATTGGTTTTGCCAAAACCACCCTTCCGTGTTTTGGATCTGTATTTTTTTTAAAAAAGCATAAAAACAGCTAAAATCACAGAATTTGTAGGTTTTTCTGCTCCTATGCTAATATTAACCTCAATAACCTTAATTTCCACTCATTTCCAGTCTATTCTGAACACCTCACACCTCACAATAGTGTTTTTATGTCCAAAAGGTTGCACCGAGGTAGCTGGATGACTATGCTAAGCGACACGAGTGGGCGGCACAAACACGTGACCCATCTAGGCGTGATACTGCAGTGGCAGACAGGATGGCAGTTTGAAAAACTAGGCCCCAAACTGTACATAATGCAAAGAAAAAAAAAAGAGGTGCAAGATGGAATTGTCCTTGGGCCCTCCCACCCACCCTTATGTTGTATAAACAGGACATGCACACTTTAACAAACCAATCATTTCAGCGCCAGGGTCTGCCACACAACTGTGGCTGAAATGATTGGTTCGTTTGGGCCCCCACAAAACAAGCTGGCAATTAATGTGTCCCTGCACAAACTGGCTCTACGGAGGCAAGATGTCATCCTCATCCACCGATTCCTCACCCTCTTCAGTGTGTACATCTCATCCTCACAAAGTATTAACTCGTCCCCACTTGAATCCACCACCACAGGTCCCTCTGTACGTTCTGGAGGCTGGTCTCCCTGGAAGAGCTGATAATGCATTTTGATGAACATCATCTTCTCCACATTCTGTGGAAGCAACCTCCTACGCCTTTCGCTGACAAGGTTCCCAGCTGCACTAAACACTCTTTCGGAGTACACACTGGAGGGGGGGCAACTCAGGTAAAATAGAGCCAGTTTGTACAGGGGCCTCCAAATTGCCTCTTTTTCCTGCCAGTACAGATATGGACTGTCTGACATGCCTACTTGGATGCTGTCACCGATGTAATCCTCCACCATTCTGTCAATGGTGACAGTATCATATGCAGTGACAGTAGACATGTCAGAAATTGTTGCCAGGTCCTTCAGTCCGGACCAGATGTCCAAACTTGGTCCTGCCTGCCCTGCATCACCGCCAGCGGGTTGCTTAGGATACCTAAGTTTTTTCCTGGCAGCCCCAGTTGCGGGAGAAAATGAAGAAGGAGCTGTTGACGTGTCACGTTCCGCTTCAGCTGACAGTGTGTTCACCAGCAGGTCTTTGCACCTCTGCAGGCTTGTGTCGGCCGGAAAGAGAGACACCACATAGGCTTTAAACCTAGGATCGAGCACGGTGGCCAAAATGTAGTGGTCTGATTTCAACAGATTGACCACCCTGGAATCCTGGCAAAGCGAATGAAGGGCTTCATCCACAAGTCCCACATGCCGAGCGGAATCGCTCCGTCTTAGCTCCTCCTTTACTTTCTCCAGCTGCTTCTGCAAAAGCCTGATGAGGGGAATGACCTGACTCAAGCTGGCAGTGTCTGAACTGACTTCACGTGTGGCAAGTTCGAAGGGCTGGAGAACCTTGCACAACACGGAAATCATTCTCCACTGCGCTTGAGTCAGGTGCATACCCCCTCCTTTGCATATGTCATAGGTGGATGTATAGGCTTGAATGGCCTTTTGCTGCTCCTCCATCCTCTGAAGCATATAGAGGGTTGAGTTCCACCGCGTCACAACCTCTTGCTTCAGGTGATGGCGGGGCAGGTTCAAGAGTGTTTGCTGGCGCTCCAGTCTTCGGCACGCAGTCGCTGAATGGCGAAAGTGGCCAGAAATTTTTCGGGCCACCCAAAGCGTCTCCTGCACGCCCCTGTCGCTTTTCAGAAAATTCTGCACCACCAAGTTTATTGTGTGAGCAAAACATGGGACGTGCTGGAATTTGCCCAGATGTAATGCCCGCACAATATTGGTGGCGTTGTCAGATATCACAAATCCCCAGGAGAGTCTAAGTGGGGTAAGCCACTGGGCGATGATTTCCCTCAGTTTCTCTAAGAGGTTGTCGGCGGTGTGCCTCTTACTGAAACCGGTGATACACAGCGTAGCCTGCCTTGGAACGAGCTGGCGTTTCTGAGATGCTGCGACTGGTAACGCTGCTGCTGTTGCTGCGTAAGGTGATACATCTACCCAGTGGGCTGTCACAGTCATATAGTCCTTAGTCTGCCCTGTTCCACTTGTCCACATGTCCGTGGTTAAGTGGACATTGGGTACAACGGCATTTTTCAGGACACTGAGGACACTTTGCCAGGACACTTTTTCTGACGTTTCTGTACAGTCTCTGTATCGCCTGCCCAGTGAAGTGGAATCTAGACGGGATTTGGAACCGGGGACACACTACCTCCAGCAATTGTCTAAATCCCACTGCACTAATGGCGGATACCGGACGCATGTCTAACACCAACATAGCAGTCAAGGCCTCAGTTATACGTTTTGCTTCAGGATGACTGCTGTCGTACTTCATCCTCCTCGCTAAGGACTGTTGGAGGGTCAATTGTTTAGTAAAAGTAGTGGTGTTCCTACTTCCTCTCTGGGATGATGAACGACTCCCAGCAGCAGCAACAGCAGCAGCGGCAGCAGGAGGCGTAGCAATGCAGGATCCTCCGGAGGAATCCGGGATAGGAGAGTCAGTCATGCCAGTGACATGGCCTGCAGGACTACTTCCGATCCTGACTAAGGAGGAAATTGACGAGGAGGGAGTTGACGGTGTGGTTTGCAGGCGCTTGGATACAACAGGACAACGGGATTTAGGTGTCCCTGGACTGCTTACGGTCTTAGCCAAAGTTTCTGAACTTGACAGTAACTTATTATGAACGCGCTGCAGGTGCCGTATAAGGGAGGATGTTCCTAGGTGGTTAACGTCCCTACCCCTACTTATTCCACCTTTACATAAGGTACATATGGCAAGACAGTTGTTGTCCGGATTTGGATAGAAATATTGCCAGACCAAAGAGGTGGAATGTTTGGTCTTCTGCCCAGGCATGACTGTGATGGGCTTTTTCATCCCACAGACAACTGTCTCCCCCGGAGCCTGATTTAAACAAACCACATCACCATCAGAATCCTCCTCGCCAACTTCCTCCTCAGCGCCAGCTACACCAGTATCCTCATCCTGTTGTACTTCAACTGTGACATCTTCAATTTGCATATCAGCAAGTGGACTGTGGGTGCTCCTTTCAGCACTTGCAGGGGGCGTGCAAATGGTGGAAAGAGCCACCTCTTCCCGTCCAGTGCTGGGAAGGTCAGGCATCGCAACCACCACCACACTTGGACTCTCCTTGGGGATTTGTGATATCTTCTTAGAAAGCACAGTTCTTCGCTGTGCTTTTGCCAGCTTAACTCTTTTGATTTTTTTAGTGGGAGGAGGGCTTCCATCGTCATGTGAAGCTGAACCACTAGTCATGAACATACTAGGGATCGACCTTAGCCGTTCCTTGCCACTCCGTGTCGTAAATGGCATATTGGCAACTTTACGTTTCTCTTCAGCTGATTTAAATGTTTTTTTCAAGGTCATTTTCCTGAACTTTGTCATTTGGGATTGTATGTGCCCTCTATTATGACATTGGGCATCGGCCTTGGCAGACGACGTTGATGGCATGTTATCGTCTATGTCATGACTAGTGGCAGCAGCTTCAGCACTAGGAGGAAGTGGTTCTTGATCTTTCTCTATTTTATTTTTATCGGAGAAAGTTTGGTCCTCCATTTATGTTATATCGATTTGATATATACGTGCGGCTAAACACAGAAAATATTTCTTTATTTTTGCTGGAGAGTAGTGCACTTTGTGGGTTACACCAGCCTTTAAGAAATGAGCCAGCCGGCTCTTTACTTATGGGACACAGGCGCACGCTTGGCGCTGCTCCTTTGTTGATGCACGTGCGGCTACTGCGCACACAATTCACAAACACAGAAAATAAATTTTTTTTTGGTTTGGACTGGAGTGTACTTTCGGGGGTTACAGTACCCTTTAACGGTCAAGCCAGCCGGCCCTTTACTTATGACACAGGCACACGCTTGGCACTACTTTGTTGATGCACGTGCGGCTACTGCGCACACAATTCACAAACACACAAAAAATATAATTTTTTAGCACTTGGGGGGAGCACCCCTGATGGACAGAGCACCCCCTGGACAACACTACAGCACCCCTTTAGGACTGGGACACTGCGCATGACTTTGAAGTGGACACAGCCCTTATGGAGAACTGACTGCACAACACAGTCCAGCCAGCCCCTATGGACTTTGAAGTAGTGGACACAGCCCCTATTAACAACAGCAGCACAGCACAACACAGCCAGCCCCTATGGACTTTGAAGTAGTGGACAACAGCAGCACAGCGCAGCACAGCACAACACTACTCTGCACTACACTACACAGCCCAGCCAGCCCTAACTCCCACCCTCCCTCTTCACTGTCCACAGCCGAGTGAGAAAATGGCGCCGACGCTGGTACCTTATATAGGATCCAAAACCAGCGAGACTCGGAAGGCGGGATGATGACGTTTTGCCTCGATTTCAGATCCGAATCAGGCGGGGAAAGTCGAGCCTGACTCGGATCTGCCTCGGATCAAGGGGGCTCGGGGGGGTTCGGATTTCAGAAATCCGAACCCTCTCACCCCTAATTTTTATATGTCCTGGTACGATATTCCATCATTTTAAAGTGCTGTTTGATTCGAGAGATTGGTGGAATTCTGGAATATTGTAAAGTGAGGCTGCTAGTGAGAGCACTGTGGGTATCCAATTTCTTTGTATGTGTCCCTGCCTTCTGCCTGCTGCAACAGCAGCCAATCAGAGGAGCCCAAGGATGGGTCACCTCCTCCTGGCTACCTGCTGCCACAGTGCCCCTTTTCCTCTGCACTACCTGCGCCACTGCTATAGTATGGTGACCCGACATATGAATATGCCGGGTCACCACCTATTAACTGCCGGTCCCTCCCTCCGCTATGTCAGGTGTGACCCGACATATGCATATGCCGGGTCAGCACCTCAACTAGAGATGAGCGGTAAAACCGAACCCGCTCTACAGTGCCCGCTGCCTCCTCACACTTCCCGCTGCCTCCAGCTCCTTCCTTGCAATGCCCCAAAGTCGCAGTGAGGTGACCCGGCGGCCGGCACAGAAGGGGACAGCCATACCGCAAGCAGAGGACTGGAATACATGACTGCATTGCTGGACCCATGAATACCAGATCGCGTCTCAGGAAAGGTAAGTATACGGGAATTGCTCCTTATCTAAGCTATAAATTGCATTGAACTGATCTATAATCTATAGTGATAAATAATTAATCACCGCAGATGTACATGAATAGACCGCTATCTCTCTCAATTTTCTCTCTCTCCAAGCTTTATTAAATCTTCCCCTTGTAGGGGTATTCAATATGAAACGTTAACTTCACTGCCGAAGTTAACGTTTCATATCAGAGTTTTTTTTCTGCGTTAAGTCTGGTGCGCGCTCCCGCTTATCCCCGTATTCAATATAAAATTAACGAAAACGGGAAACTCCGAAGTTGGATTTGCGTAAAGTTACACATTTTTCCTTAAAATAATTGTAAGATCCCCCTAAAGTTGTAAAAACATGGGGGATCACTATGGGTACCCCCGTTTTAGCCTTTAATTGAAAGTCGGGGATTTAAATAGCCGCAGCAGGTGCTTTTTTCCAGACATTGAAGAAGTGATGCAGAAGAGCACTTAGGTTATTTTTTTCGTTTTTTTAAGTGGTCCCATCAAATTTGGGGTACATGAAAATGGGTACTAGCATATTTTGGTGTCCCTAAAGTAAGTCTTTAAAAATTCTGCATTTGTGCACCTGCCGCTATAATTCTATTCTAGAAAACATCTGCCGCATACATGCAGAATAGCCCTGAACCTATTTGCCTATTGTTTAACAATTTTTTCCCATTTTTTTTTTTGCACCCCAATTTTTAAATTAATTTTTAGGGGTGTACCTATTTTTTTTAAAAACTTTTTTTGACACAGTTCTTCTTTAAATGTCAATCTCAGGGGTGCAGGCTATTTTTTTTAAGCCTGCACCCCTAAACCCCAATTCTGCACTTTTTTTCGACACCTATTCAATGGTGAAAAGTTATCACCGTTTTTTATCAAAGACTTTTCAAAACTGCGATAAGTCTTTGATATTGAATACAGTGTAAAACTAAAACAAGTGATATACGCAAAAACGATAAAAAGTGCGATATTAACGCAAAAAACACCCATATTGAATACCCCTCTTAGTGAGATAGGCAAGCAGTCACATGTCTACAACAGGCAATAAACAGGGAACGTTGTGCCTATGGCTACGCTGGCATACCTGTGAGGATTTATTTTTCACTATCTCATAAAATGGTCCATTATGATCAGAATCCATTTTTACCTCAGAGTGAGGGATTATTATTTCCTCACAACAAATACTCAATATGGATCATGACACAATGACAAGCCTTTGAGATTATTTTGTATTATCGAGCCTACTACCGTTAGAGGTGACAATATGCACAGTCAGAACCTGCTACATGACCCGTTCCACTGGGTACAAAATGCTCTGCTCCTGGACTTACCACCTAGTTTTTGATTGCTGCCACCTGTGTTTAAACACCTGTCTCATCAATTACCTAGTTCAACACAGGTAACTGCAATCATACATTAGGTGGGACGTCCAGGAGCAGAGAATTTGGAACCTGGTGAAAAAGGGTCATGTTGGATAGTAGGCACTCTGGAGCCTATGAATTAATAATCACGGCACTACCGTGATTATTAAACGTTTCATCTCACCGGGAATATTTAAAATTTGAATGAATATATCCTGGCTATATACTACCGGGAACTCGCAGGGATAGCGGTTGCGGTAACCGCTGTCCCCGCGAGTTATATCCGGAGAGGTCTTTCACAGAAGTGAGACTTCCCTGGGGGAAGCTGACACATCGCATGCGCACAGAGTCAGCTTCCGGGACTGGCCGGACGCTGCAGGGGGAGAGATCGGAAGATCTCTCTCTCCTTCCCCGGGTGCTCCCATAGACAAACAGTTTATTATATAGGGGGCAGATCGTAGTCCCCATTGATAATAATGGAGACTGCGATCTTAAGTGCTACTTGGTACTTTGCAGGAGATTTAGCAGAAATCTCTTGCAAAGTGCTATGAGTACATAGGATCGATACATACAATTATGCAGAAACTGCATTCTGCATAATTTTATGTAAAAATGGCTTGATACATAGGCCCCTATATCTGTGACAAAAACCAACACTGTATTGTCTTTTATCAGTTTCCTTACAGAATAGGGACTTAAGGACTATTCAATACGGGAGATACCAGCAATAGCTTTATCATGAAAGTACCATTTATTCAAATGTCCAGTCTGTACTTGATGCCAGCACCGAGCTGAGGTACAATGCCAGCTATGGGGAGAACTGTTCTGTTAGCTCTGGACAGTTTATATTTGCTTGCTACAGGCAGTTCCAGGGAATGATAAAATAGATTTGCCTTAACAGGCTTCCCGGTGAGAAATCCATATTTTTATTTATTTTTGATCGCAAACTACATACCATAATATGGTGAAAAGCCTGAATTATTACATCAGAGTTTAACCTCAGAATCAGTGGTCAATGGGGGAGATGTGTGAAGCCCAGAAACAGTATCAGCGCACGTTAGGTGCGCTGATACCGCTTCTCCCTGATGTATGATCGGGGGTCTGGGCGGCAAGTGACAGGGGCGCTATGCGCCCCTGTCATTATCGGCGCTGCTATCTACAAGATAGCAGCGCCGAGCGGCAGGGCCATGTATGAACGGTCATAACGCATGACCGTTCGACCGGCTGTAGCTGTCGTTATCGACAGCTACAGCCTGGCGCTGCCCTATCTCCACAGCAGGGACAGCGTTGTCCCTGCTGCGGCGGCGGCCGGCTCCAGGCGGGGATCTCGCGATACTTGCGAGATCCCGCACATGCTCAGTGGAGCCTGCCGGTACAGAATCACAGCGCATCAGCACTAGGCTGATGCGCTGTGGTCTCTAAAGGGTAGCGCCGGAGGGGGGAGTTAACGCTCCCCCTCTCCGGCCGATGAGATGTTAATACATCTCATCGGTAGTGCTTCCTGCTTCGCCTTGGTAAAGAGGCAAAGCAGGAAGCGTTGTAGCGGCACTTAACATGCCGCTTTCATACATCTACCCCAATGTGTCATCAGGTATTATGGTTGAAGGATTTCTTATTCCCTCTGAGAAATACTTTTCTCAGATGAGGTAGTAGTGGATACACATATAGCCTTTGCCAAGGTTTTTTTATGTCTATTTTTACATTATATGAGGAAAACCATTGTGTCAGAGAGACTGGTACTACGTCCTGGTGGATACTTTGGCTTGCATAACATTGTGAACATTGGAATTAAGTTCCCTACAGGCCTGGACTGCAGTAGAAGATTATTATGGAATTATTTTGCATATATTTAGTCAGGGTGTTCCCAACATATTACAGGTTGAGTCTCCCATATCCAAATATTCCGAAATACGGAATATTTTCAGCATGACTGAGATAATGAAACCTTTGATTTTTGATGGTTTAATGTACATAAACTTTGTCTACGGCACAAATTGTTAAAAAGATTGTATAAAATAACCTTCAGGCTGTGTATAAGGTGTATATGAAACAAATGAATTTCATGTATGTACACAAACTTTTTTTGATGCACAAAATTATAAAAAATATTGTCTAAAATGAACTGCAGGCTGTGTGTATAAGGTGTATATAACACATAAATGCATTCTGTGTGTATATTTGGGTCCCATTTCCAAGACATTTCATGATAATATGCAATTATTCCAAAATACGGAATATTCCGATATCCAAAATACCCCTGGTCCCAAGCATTTTGGATATGGGAGACTCAACCTGTACTGCACAAGTGTGGCTACCGGAAGCAGTTTACCAGAGCTTAACAACTGTCACAGTTTACAGCATGTTATTCACCAAGCACTACATAGCAGTGAAGTGAACCCAAGTCATTCAGGTCAATGGTAAAGACTTATTCCTATTGTTATATATGTGTACACCAAATTTTACAGTATTATGTTTAATTTGTATTATATTTGAGGGCTTAAAGTCACTCAAATTTTTGTTCACAACTTTCCTTAACCACTTAACTGACAAATTTTTTTTCACAAACCGCTCCGAAATGGTCTTTTTTTTTATGATTGAATTAGGTCAAGAATATCTTTTTAAAACTATTACAACGCATTTTTTTTTTTTTTTTTTTAAAAACACCATATATCATAAAAATAAATATTTTTATGGTATACTGTAGTGATGGCCATTGACAGCTGTACCATCGATGACCGATGGGTTCAACAATCAATAAACAATCGATTGTGACCGCCACCGTTTCTTTGACATTGGTTGGGGGGCTGCACACACAAACTATACACATATACAATATATATATACAATATATATATATATATATATATATATATACACACACTATATATATATATATATATATATATATATATATATATATATATATATATATATTAGGGGTGTGCACCGGCCACTTTTCGTGTTTTGTGTTTTGGTTTTGGATCTGGATCTTTCTTCGTGTTTTGGATCTGGATTGGTTTTGCCAAAACCACCCTTCCGTGTTTTGGGTTCTGGGTTTTGGATCTGTATTTTTTTGAAAAAAAGCATAAAAACAGCTAAAATCACAGAATTTGTAGGTTTTTCTGCTCCTATGCTATTATTAACCTCAATAACCTTAATTTCCACTCATTTCCAGTCTATTCTGAACACCTCACAATAGTGTTTTTATGTCCAAAAGGTTGCACCGAGGTAGCTGGATGACTATGCTAAGCGACACGAGTGGGCGGCACAAACACGTGACCCATCTAGGCGTGAAACTGCAGTGGCAGACAGGATGGCAGTTTGAAAAACTAGGCCCCAAACTGTACATAATGCAAAGAAAAAAAAAAGAGGTGCAAGATGGAATTGTCCTTGGGCCCTCCCACCCACCCTTATGTTGTATAAACAGGACATGCACACTTTAACAAACCAATCATTTCAGCGCCAGGGTCTGCCACACAACTGTGGCTGAAATGATTGGTTCGTTTGGGCCCCCACAAAACAAGCTGGCAATTAATGTGTCCCTGCACAAACTGGCTCTACGGAGGCAAGATGTCATCCTCATCCACCGATTCCTCACCCTCTTCAGTGTGTACATCTCATCCTCACAAAGTATTAACTCGTCCCCACTTGAATCCACCACCACAGGTCCCTCTGTACGTTCTGGAGGCTGGTCTCCCTGGAAGAGCTGATAATTCATTTTGATGAACATCGTCTTCTCCACATTCTGTGGAAGCAACCTCCTACGCCTTTCGCTGACAAGGTTCCCGGCTACACTAAACACTCTTTCGGAGTACACACTGGAGGGGGGGCAACTCAGGTAAAATAGAGCCAGTTTGTACAGGGGCCTCCAAATTGCCTCTTTTTCCTGCCAGTACAGGTATGGACTGTCTGACATGCCTACTTGGATGCTGTCACCGATGTAATCCTCCACCATTCTGTCAATGGTGACAGTATCATATGCAGTGACAGTAGACATGTCAGAAATTGTTGCCAGGTCCTTCAGTCCGGACCAGATGTCCAAACTTGGTCCTGCCTGCCCTGCATCACCGCCAGCGGGTTGCTTAGGATACCTAAGTTTTTTCCTGGCAGCCCCAGTTGCGGGAGAAAATGAAGAAGGAGCCGTTGACGTGTCACGTTCCGCTTCAGCTGACAGTGTGTTCACCAGCAGGTCTTTGCACCTCTGCAGGCTTGTGTCGGCCGGAAAGAGAGACACCACATAGGCTTTAAACCTAGGATCGAGCACGGTGGCCAAAATGTAGTGGTCTGATTTCAACAGATTGACCACCCTGGAATCCTGGCAAAGCGAATGAATGGCTTCATCCACAAGTCCCACATGCCGAGCGGAATCGCTCCGTCTTAGCTCCTCCTTCACTTTCTCCAGCTGCTTCTGCAAAAGCCTGATGAGGGGAATGACCTGACTCAAGCTGGCAGTGTCTGAACTGACTTCACGTGTGGCAAGTTCGAAGGGCTGGAGAACCTTGCACAACACGGAAATCATTCTCCACTGCGCTTGAGTCAGGTGCATACCCCCTCCTTTGCCTATGTCATAGGTGGATGTATAGGCTTGAATGGCCTTTTGCTGCTCCTCCATCCTCTGAAGCATATAGAGGGTTGAGTTCCACCGCGTCACAACCTCTTGCTTCAGGTGATGGCGGGGCAGGTTCAAGAGTGTTTGCTGGCGCTCCAGTCTTCGGCACGCAGTCGCTGAATGGCGAAAGTGGCCAGAAATTTTTCGGGCCACCCAAAGCGGCTCCTGCACGCCCCTGTCGCTTTTCAGAAAATTCTGCACCACCAAGTTTATTGTGTGAGCAAAACATGGGACGTGCTGGAATTTGCCCAGATGTAATGCCCGCACAATATTGGTGGCGTTGTCAGATATCACAAATCCCCAGGAGAGTCTAAGTGGGGTAAGCCACTGGGCGATGATTTCCCTCAGTTTCTCTAAGAGGTTGTCGGCGGTGTGCCTCTTACTGAAACCGGTGATACACAGCGTAGCCTGCCTTGGAACGAGCTGGCGTTTCTGAGATGCTGCTACTGGTGACGCTGCTGCTGTTGCTGCGTAAGGTGATACATCTACCCAGAGGGCTGTCACAGTCATATAGTCCTTAGTCTGCCCTGTTCCACTTGTCCACATGTCCGTGGTTAAGTGGACATTGTGTACAACGGCATTTTTCAGGACACTGAGGACACTTTTTCTGACGTTTCTGTACAGTCTCGGTATCGCCTGCCTAGTGAAGTGGAATCTAGACGGGATTTGGAACCGGGGACACACTACCTCCAGCAATTGTCTAAATCCCACTGCACTAATGGCGGATACCGGACGCACGTCTAACACCAACATAGCAGTCAAGGCCTCAGTTATACGTTTTGCTTCAGGATGACTGCTGTCGTACTTCATCCTCCTCGCTAAGGACTGTTGGAGGGTCAATTGTTTAGTAAAAGTAGTGGTGTTCCTACTTCCTCTCTGGGATGATGAACGACTCCCAGCAGCAGCAACAGCAGCAGCAGTAGGCGTAGCAATGCAGGATCCTCCGGAGGAATCCCGGATAGGAGAGTCAGTCATGCCAGTGACATGGCCTGCAGGACTACTTCCGATCCTGACTAAGGAGGAAATTGACGAGGAGGAAGTTGACGGTGTGGTTTGCAGGCGCTTGGATACAACAGGACAACGGGATTTAGGTGTCCCTGGACTGCTTACGGTCTTAGCCAAAGTTTCTGAACTTGACAGTAACTTATTATGAACGCGCTGCAGGTGCCGTATAAGGGAGGATGTTCCTAGGTGGTTGACGTCCCTACCCCTACTTATTTCACCTTTACATATGGTACATATTGCAAGACAGTTGTTGTCCGGATTTGGATAGAAATATTGCCAGACCAAAGAGGTGGAATGTTTGGTCTTCTGCCCAGGCATGACCGTGATGGGCTTTTTCATCCCACGGAGAACAACTGTCTCCCCCGGAGCCTGATTTAAACAAACCACATCACCATCAGAATCCTCCTCGCCAACTTCCTCCTCAGCGCCAGCTACACCAGTATCCTCATCCTGTTGTACTTCAACTGTGACATCTTCAATTTGCATATCAGCAAGTGGACTGTGGGTGCTCCTTTCAGCACTTGCAGGGGGCGTGCAAATGGTGGAAAGAGCCACCTCTTCCCGTCCAGTGCTGGGAAGGTCAGGCATCGCAACCACCACCACACTTGGACTCTCCTTGGGGATTTGTGATATCTTCTTAGAAAGTACAGTTCTTCGCTGTGCTTTTGCCAGCTTAACTCTTGATTTTTTTTAGTGGGAGGAGGGCTTCCATCATCATGTGAAGCTGAACCACTAGCCATGAACATACTAGGGATCGACCTTAGCCGTTCCTTGCCACTCCGTGTCGTAAATGGCATATTGGCAACTTTACGTTTCTCTTCAGATGATTTAAATGTTTTTTTCAAGGTCATTTTCCTGAACTTTGTCATTTGGGATTGTATGTGCCCTCTACTATGACATTGGGCATCGGCCTTGGCAGACGACGTTGATGGCATGTTATCGTCTATGTCATGACTAGTGGCAGCAGCTTCAGCACTAGGAGGAAGTGGTTCTTGATCTTTCTCTATTTTATTTTTATCGGAGAAAGTTTGGTCCTCCATTTATGTTATATCGATTTGATCTATACGTGCGGCTAAACACAGAAAATATTTTTTTATTTTTGCTGGAGAGTAGTGCACTTTGTGGGTTACACCAGCCTTTAAGAAATGAGCCAGCCGGCTCTTTACTTATGGGACACAGGCGCACGCTTGGCGCTGCTCCTTTGTTGATGCACGTGCGGCTACTGCGCACACAATTCACAAACACAGAAAATATATTTTTTTTGGTTTGGACTGGAGTGTACTTTCGGGGGTTACAGCACCCTTTAACGGTCAAGCCAGCCGGCCCTTTACTTATGACACAGGCGCACGCTTGGCACTACTTTGTTGATGCACGTGCGGCTACTGCGCACACAATTCACAAACACAGAAAATAATTATTTTTTTGGTTTGGACTGGAGTGTACTTTCGGGGGTTACAGCACCCTTTAACGGTCAAGCCAGCCGGCCCTTTACTTATGACACAGGCGCACGCTTGGCACTACTTTGTTGATGCACGTGCGGCTACTGCGCACACAATTCACAAACACAGAAAATATATATTTTTTTAGCACTTGGGGGGAGCACCCCTGATGGACAGAGCACCCCCTGGACAACACTACAGCACCCCTTTAGGACTGGGACACTGCACAGGACTTTGGAGTGGACACAGCCCCTATGGAGAACTGACTGCACAACACAGTCCAGCCAGCCCCTATGGACTTTGAAGTAGTGGACACAGTCCCTATTAACAACAGCAGCACAGCACAACACAGCCAGCCCCTATGGACTTTGAAGTAGCGGACAACAGCAGCACTACACAGCCCTAACTCCCACCCTCCCTCTTCACTGTCCACAGCCGAGTGAGAAAATGGCGCCGACACGGGTACCTTATATAGGATCCAAAACCCGCGAGACTCGGAAGGCGGGATGATGACGTTTTGCCTCGATTTCAGATCCGAGTCAGGCGGGAAAAGTCGAGCCTGACTCGGATCGGACTCGGATCGGGGGGGCTCGGATTTCAGAAATCCGAACCCGCTCACCCCTAAAATATATATATATATATATATATATATATATATATATATATATACACACACACATACAGTATATGTGCATATACGTGTATAGATATATATATGTATAGATAGATATATATATATATATATATATATATACACACACACATACATACAGTTTATGTGTATATACATGTATATACACACACACATATATACATACAGTCAGGTGCATAAATATTGGGACATTGACAGAATTTTCATATTTTGGGCTCTATTCACCTCCACAATGGCTTTGAAATGAAACAAAAAAGATGTGCTTTAACTACAGACTTTCAGATTTAATTTGAGGGTAATTACATCCAAATCAGGTGAACGGTGTAGATAGTGGAACGACAATACGATTACAACATTGTAATCGTACAGTTGTTCTTCCCCTGCAGTGCCTATACTGAGCGATACGTCGTTCAGTGTAGGCACCCTACCTCATCCCTGAACATGGTCAATCTGGCATGTTCAGGCGATGATTGATGTCGATTGATGTCGAAAACGACCAGAGGGAGAGCGCATCGCACGATTACAATGTCATAATAGTGCAATCATTCATTAATATCTGCTAGTGGATACGTAGCTTTACTCATTATGAAATGAAATAATCGGGACACCAAAGTTTTCAAATTATTATGTCGCACAACTTAAATGAGGTCATAGGAAAGGTAATCTAGACAATTAAGTAGGAAGAAAAATGTATCCTCATATTGACTAAAGCAGCTACTTTATTTGCTTTTTTTTGTTTTAAACTATTAGAACCATAAAATAAGCAGAATTAAATTTACCAAGTTTGTGCTGGCAACTATTAAAAATTAAACAAATTTATTTTGCACAAGTACCTGTAGACAAGAATTTGCTCAATCTGAAGCAATAAATCTAGTACTCCAAATATATGAAGCTTTATACTATCCTTATGCAATTACCTAAGTACATAATTATCCCACATAAATGTTGTCACAACATAAATAAGTTCTCTTATTTTCTACTACTGAAACAACCACCACTGCGAATTGTCTAGAATAAATATGAATATTTCTGTACAATAAAGCCTTTCATGATCATATTACTCTAGGAATTTTGACCAGGAAGTCACTGTGCGCATACAGTCAGGTGCATAAATATTGGGACATTGACAGAATATTCATATTTTGGCCTCTATTCACCACCACAATGGCTTTGAAATGAAACAAACAAGATGTGCTTCAACTGCAGACTTTCAGATTTAATTTGAGGGTAATTACATCCAAATCAGGTGAACGTTGTAGGAATTACGACGGTTTCTATATGTGCCGCCCACTTTTTAAGGGGCCAAAAGTAATGGGACAAACGAAACAATCCTAAATCTAAACTTCCACTTTTTAATACTTTGCTGCAAATCCTTTGCAGACAATTACAGCCTGAAGTCTGGAACGCATAGACATCACCAGACACTGGATATCATCCCTGGTGATGCTCTGCCAGGCCTCTACTGTAAATGTCTTCAGTTCCTGCTGTTCTTGGGGCATTTTCCCTTCAGTTTTGTCTTCATCAAGTGAAATGCATGCTCAATCGGATTCAGGTCAGGGAATTGACTTGGCCATTGCATTAAATTCCACTTTTTAGCCTTAAAAAACTCTTTGGTTGCTTTTGCAGTATGCTTCGGGTCATTGTCCATCTGTACTGTGAAGCACCGTCCAATGAGTTCTGAAGCATTTGACTGAATATGAGCATATAATATTGCCCGAAACACTTTCATTCTGCTGCTTTTGTCAGCAGTCACATCATCAATAAATACAAGGGAACCAGTTCCATTGGCAGCCATATATGCCCACGCCATAACACTACCACTACCATGCTTCACTGATGAGGTGGTATGTTTTGGATCATGAACAGTTCCTTTCCTTCTCCATACTCTTCTCTTCCCATCACTCTGGTACAAGTTGATCTTTGTCTCATCTGTCCATAGGATTTTGTTCCAGAACTGTAATGGCTTTTTTAGATGTTGTTTGGCAAACTCTAATCTGGTCTTCTTGTTTTTGAGGCTCACCAATGGTTTACATCTTGTGGTGAACCCTCTATATTCACTCTTGTGAAGTATTCTCTTGATTGTTGACACATATACACCTACCTCCTGGAGAGTGTTCTTGATTTGGCCAACTGTTGTGAAGGGGTTTTTCTTCACTAGGGAAATAATTCTTCTGTCATCCACCACAGTTGTTTTCCGTGGTCTTCTGGGTCTTTTGGTGTTGCTGAGCTCTCCGGTGCGTTTTTTCTTTTTAAGAATGTTCCAAACAGTTGATTTGGCCACACCTAATGTTTTTGCTCTCTCTCTGATGGGTTTGTTTTGATTTGTCAGCCTAATGATGGCTTGCTTCACTGATAGTGACAGCTCTTGGGATCTCATATTGAGAGTCGACAGCAACTGATTCCAAATGCAAATGTCACACCTAGAATCAACTCCAGACCTTTTACCTGCTTAATTGATAATGAAATTACGAGGGAATAGCCCACACCTGTTCATGAAATAGCTTTTGAGTTGATAGTCCCATTACTTTTAGCCCCTTAAAAAGTGGGAGGCACATATACAAACCGTTGTAATTCCTACACCGTTCACCTGATTTGGATGTAATTACCCTCAAATTAAATCTGAAAGTCTGCAGTGAAATCACATATTGTTTGTTTCATTTCAAAACCATTGTGGTGGTGAATAGAGGCCAAAATATGAAAATTCTGTCAATGTCCCAATATTTATGCACCTGACTGTATGTATATATGTGTGTGTATATATATACATATATATATATATATATATATATACACACACACACACACACATATATATACACACACACTCACTCCCACTGTCTGATCACTGTTCCGAGGGGGAGATATGGAGCACTAACCCAGTCACTGACCGCTGCGCCGAGAGGAGAAGGGGGAGGTCGCTGGGCTCAAAGCTGCAGCCGCCGCCGGGCCGGAAAGAGAAGGTGGGCAGACATCAGCAGCAGCCGCCGGGCCCGGAGGAGATGGACACAGAGCGGCGACTGCCGCCGGTCACCCAGCAGCTGCCGACGGGAAGAGGAGGTAAGTAAACTTCAGCAGCTGCCGCGCCTGGAGGAGGGGGTGGAGGCTGGGTTGGATCGGGGGGGGGGGGACTGGAAGAAGAGGGTGGGCAGGACCGGGGACACTACAGCGCCGGGGGAAGGGGACCCAGCTGCGCAGGGAGAAGAGGATGGGCTGGCTCGGTGCAGCGCCGGAAGAAGAGGCTGGCCAGGCCCGGGTACACTGAAGCGCCGGGGGAAGGGGACCCAGCCACAGAGAAGATAAAGTGGCGACGGCTGCCAGGGTAAATGTCATGCAGGCTGCCAGATCCATGCTGGCCACAGTGATCGGGAAACACTGGAGCAGCGCGGGAGGGGGATGCCGCCGGATGCCCGATCACTATGACCAGCAGTGATCGGGACACACGGGAGGGGCAGCTGCGGGTGCAAAGGGACCAGCAAGTCCCTCTGATGCAGGCAGCCGCAGGAAGATTAGCTTCCCGCAGCCGCCCAGTGGGCATATCTGACTGGTCGTATCAGATACGACCATGTCAGTTAAATCCCAGTCTGGTATGGACATATCTGATACGACTGTGCCAGGCAAGTGGTTAAAACAACTATAATCTGCATGATCATAAACGCTGCATCAGTTAGCTGAAAATTACACATTTAAATTCTCCCCCCTTAGTTATTTTTGTATCAAGATCACATACTAGGATTGCATTTTGAATCAGTACATATTTTACTTACTTCATGCCAGCACAATCAATATACTAGTTACTTTTCTGATCTATTTAGAGGAGATGGTAACTTAGAAATGTTTATTTGCTATGAATCTTGATAACTTAATCAGATTTTTCTGTACACATAAAAACCCCAAGTCCCTTCTTTCAAATTAGACTGTGAGCAGGTGATGCATTTTTCTTTGTAGTGATTGAATACATTTTGCTCTTTAAAAAGTAGAACTGTCATAGAACGAAATTTACAAGTACAAAAAAGCTATTCCACTTTTCTCCAGTCTCCTAGCAACACAAAACTGCTTATGTTTTCTCAGCACAAGTGGGTAATGTAAATTAAATCTGTTGTGTTTAAGTGCAGCCAAGTGTCAAAAGGAGTGAATCTGGGCTGTACCATACTTGAGAATCCAAAGAATTCTCAACACAATGCAGTATTTTGCAAACTAATTAACAATCACATTATTGGATGATTAGCTTATTCTTATATTCACAATTAACCATGATGAATTGACATTGTCACTAGTAGTCCAAGACATCGTAAAATGAATATGGAACAAGTTACTTCTATACTACTTAAAAATGTCACATTTTACAAGGGTATTGTGAACTTAAATATGTACAACTTATCACATTAATATTTGTATTTTAGAATTCTATGTTCCCCTTTGGCATTATTCATGAATAATTGCAAAAAATAAATAAAATCACTCTTAAACTCATCTTTCTGTCAAAACTAAAAAACAAACAAGTGGAATTACATCCCACAAAAGCTACCCAGTGCAACCATGGAAAAGTAAAGTATTGCAAAAGGCAAGTGGTGTTATGTAACAATTTTCCGAAAAATTACTTTTTTTAATGGCTGAAGGTGTTATGACCTAGGGAGCATAGTAACAATTAGTGTTTGCCTGCATCTTCATTCGCGTGGATGTCTGTTACTGCTCAGCAGAACTAATTTTACAAAGATAGTAGTGGCATCTAATATCGTGATGTAGGTTTTATATTGTAGACATTGATCACAAAATGTCTTTGTAAACAATATTTGCAGTTTATCCTTCAGGGATTAACACAAAAAGATGCTTGGGACTACTAACATGTGAGTAAGCCTTGTATAGCTGCCTATTGGTGTGCCATCTACTGGAATGCCTTTTAAACTTCAAGAGTCAAGATAAGCTGCCTGATTAGTGCTTAATACACAGTTGGATTTTCCTGAGAAATAGAACTTGAGAAATATATATATATATATATATATATATTCACTTATTTCTATATGCACACATATATAACTTTACATTCAGAGTGTGCAATAATATACACACACATATATATATATATATATATATATATATACACATACACACATGCATAGCCATTGCAAATTCCAATTTAAAAAAAAAAAAAAAGTCTCCATAGTTCATACACAGTCCCTAAAAGTATTTGTCCCCCAAAATTTTGTTTTATATTAGTCATTATTGGCTACAGGAACCTGCACACTGAATGCACCTAGTGTCAAGTGTCTAGTTTTACGTTTATTGCTACTCTCTCTGTCACATTGAAATAAAAAATATACCTCAATTTCTTTCTAGGTGACTAAGCTAAACAATATTATAAAAGGAATCCAAATTCTTCAATTAGTTTTTGCGCGATGCAGAAACACACCAACGAAAATTCCGAAAAAAATATGAGATATGGTAAGAACTTATCCTTGTTATTTCTATTTCTACGAAGTCCATAGGTTTCCACAGGATACCTTGGGGTATAGGCGATGGCGGCAGACATCGGGCACCTCAGAGTTAAAGTTTTAAGCCTCCCAGGATGCACTAGGGTCCCTCTCCTATACACCGCCCCCGAGCCAAGGAATCTCAGTTACTTAACAAGCCATAGGCTGGAGGAGAACAAAGAGAGAGAAGTCTGGAACACACAAGAATCCCATTCTCACCAGAAGGAGACGGAAAAACCGGTGACCAGATCAAAGCCCATCTGCAGTACAGGTGCGACAGGGCGGAAGTCCGGTGGAACCCTATGGACTTCGTAGAAATAGAGATAACAAGGGTAAGTGCTTACCATATATCATATTTTCTACTTAAGGGTCCATAGGGTATCCACAGGATACCTTGGGGATGTCCCAAAGCAGTATCCTTTAAGGGTGGGGACGCCCCTATGCAGAAAAGAGAATCCGCCGCCCGAAGGAAGCATCCTGAGAGGCGAAGGTATCAAATGCATTATACCTCACAAAGGTATGGACAGAAGACCACGTGGCTGCCTTGCAAAGCTGAACAGCAGAGGCACCACGGCGAGCTGCCCACAAAGGACCCACAGACCAAGTAGAATGAGCTTTAACAGATGATTGTACAGGAAGGCCCTCATGAATGTAAGCCTCAGAAATTGACATGCGAATCCATCCTGCCAAAGTTTGCTTAGTGGCAGGCCAACCCTTCTTACGTAAACCATAGAGGACAAACAAGGAGTCCGACTTCCAAAATTAACTGGTACGGTCAACATAAATGCTTAGAGCACATACCACATCCAAGGAGACCTCACCAGCTGAGAGGTCTAGGAAATTAAAGGCCGGTACTATAATTTCCTCATTAATGTGGAAACTAGATACCACCTTAGGTAGGAAACCAGTAATGGCCAGAAGAAACAGAGTCTTAGCTGTACGCCCTTTTAAATCCACTGAACCCAGTGGTTCAAATGGCAGTCCTTGGAGAGCCCTCAGGACCACAGCCAAATCCCAAAGGAGCCACTGGTGGAACAAAGGAAGGCTGAACGCGAAGTACACCTTACATACAGGTGCGGACATCAGGAAGAGTAGCTGAAATCACACTGACAGGGCAGAAACTTGCACCTTCAGAGAAGCCAGGCAAAGACCGTGATCTAAGCCCACATGTAGGAAAGCCAAAACCCTGGATATCCTAAACACCTGAGGATAATAGCCTCTAGGGCGACACCATTCAAAGAAAGTATGCCACACACTGTGGTAAATTCTTGCACATGCAGGCTGACGAGCTCTAAGCATGGTGTTAACTACAGAGCTGGAAAAATCCCTGGACCTTTAGAGGGCAGTCTAAACAGCCACGCCGTCAAAGACAGACGACCCAGGTCCGGGTAATGGCAAGGACCTTGAGAAAACAGGTCCGGACATTGAGGCAACAGCATCGAAGTGTCTATGGAGAGACACTGAAGATTTGAGTACCAGTGATGTCTGGGCCACACTGGAGCTATCAACAGGAGCGTGCCGCCTTCTTGCTTGAATTATCGAATTACTCGAGGAAGAAGGGAGAACGGAGGGAAGAGGTACGCAAACCTGAAGGTCCACCGGACCGTCAGGGCATCTACCAGAAGAGCCTCCGTGTCTCTTGTTCTTGACCCGTACACAGGCAGCTTGTTGTTGTGTCGGGAGGCCATGAGGTCTATCTCTGGAAGGCCCCACTTGTTCACCAGTATTTGAAACACCTCCTGGTGAAAAGACCATTCCCCTGGATGCGCGTCTTGATGGCTGAGACAGTCTGCTTCCCAGTTGAGGACTCCTGGTTTGAACACTGCCGAGATGGCAGGGAGACTGTCCTCCGCCCAAGCCAGAATGCGGGACAACTGACAGTGCCGCCCGACTTTGGGTTCCTCCTTGGCGGTGTAAGCCACCATGGTGGCGTTGTCCGACTTTACCCGCACGGGTTTTCCGTGGAGAACATGTCTTGCCTGATGGAGTGCTTTGAATACTGCCCGAAGTTCCAAGATGTTTATTGGAAGCGCAGATTCTGCTGGTGTCCACCTTCCCTGGAACAAGTGTGGACCCGTCACTGCTCCCCAGCCTCGGAGACTGACGTGCGTTGTCAGAAGGACCCAGTTTGCAACCCAAAAGGGGCTCCCCCTGTTCAGGTGAGCCATCTGCAGCCACCAGGCCAGAGACAGACGTACTTCCGGAGAAAGCACCATTGTCTGTGTCTTTATCCGATGGGGCAACCCATTCCCATCTGGAGAGGATAATTTTCTGCAGAGGTCTGGAGTGAAACTGGGCGTATTCCACCATGTTGAACATCGATACCATGGAGGTCAGTAAACTCATCGCTGAGTGAATAGACACTCGGCGACTCTGAAGGCGACTGTGTACTTTTGCCTATAATGCAGAGATCTTTTCCTCTGACACAAAGATCCTCTGTTGTTGGGAGTCCAACAGGGCTCAGCATTTGGAGCATCCACTGTGAGGGAACCAGGGAGGACTTCTTCCAGTTTATCAGCCAGCCGTGATTCTGCAACACAGATATGGTCAGTTGCGCTGAAGTACCTCCAGAGACCCACAGCAGAAGGTCATCCAGATAGGATAACAGGAGAACCTCCTGTATGCGCAGGTGGGCTGCCATAACTGCCATGACCTTGGTAAACACCAGAGGCGCTGTGGAAAGGTCAAATGAAACCGGAAATGTTGGTTGACCACTGCGAACCTGAGGAAACGCCGGTGAGCTGAAACAATTCGGATATGCAGATAGGCATCCTGAATGTCCAATGACACCATAAAATCCCCAGGCTCCACAGCCAGAATGATGGAACGCAGGATCTCCATCCTGAACCCAGGAACCCTCAAAGACTTGTTGAGGGACTGGAGGTTGAGAATAGGCCGGTAGGACCCACGGGATTACTGAAGCAGAAAGAGGTTGGAGTAATACCCCGTTCCCCTCAGAGGGGACGGAACAGGCACTATAACCCCAGCTTGGAGTATAGAGTGCACTACTTTCTGGAAGTCCAGGGCCTTGTCTTGATCTGACTAAAGGCCTGTGGTGAAAAAACAGTTTGCCCATGAGAGACCACTTCTCACCCAAGTGTCTGTGGCAGTCTGATACCAGCACTGGGCGAACTGAAGAAGTCGGCCTCCCACCTTGGGGCCTCCAAGAGGAGGCCCGTCCCGTCAGGCTGAGGGCTTATCACCGGATTTGGAAGCCGGACGTCTTGTACTCCAAGCCTGTTTCTTCGGCTTGGTAGACTTCCTGGCAAATTTTACGGCAGTCCCAAGCTTTGCAGCGGATTTCTTTATCAGTGTGATGTGCATTTTACTTTGCAGCCAGATAACTTTCCTTCTGCCAAAACTAAAGTGGCCTATATTGTGTCCTTATTGTCCGGCTCAGCTTTGGATTAGGCTTCTCCACTCTGGGAGCGTTCAGACCCCCTTCTGGACAATTATACTGAATTCCTAATATCATTTAGGAGGATTTTTGATGAGCCAGGAAGAACCGTTTCAGCCTCATCCAGTATTACGACTTTAAAACAGGGAACCCGTCCTGTCAGCCAGTATGTTGTACTGTTTCAGATTTTGGCATCAGAGCTCAAGTGGAATGAGGAAGCTCTTATCTCAGCTTTTTGGCACAGACTTTCTGACCGATTAAAGGATGATCTGGTCACCCGCGAGCTTCTTACTAATCTTAATATATATGATTTCTCTCTGCAATAAAATAGACCTACGCTTTAGAGAATGTCAGGCTAAGAAGCATAAAACTGACTGTTACAAAGCCACTCCCACTAAACTCTCCTGCCTGCCTACCTCCTTCTCCTACAGATGAAAAGCCCATGCAGGTGAATCATGCCAGTCTCTCTAAAGAGCAACGTCAGAGAAGAATAGTAAAAAAAACCTCTGTCTATATTGTGGAGATTCGGGTCACCTGGTGGCCTTCTGTTGTTCCCGCAAGTCGGGAAATTCCTGTTCCTAACTGGTCCCGGGGACATCAAGTTAGGAGTAATAAGTCCATCCCCAAAAGTTAAGATTCAGTCTAACCATAGATTTAGACTTGACGCCTAAACCTGTTTTCGTCACTGCTCTGTTACATTCTGGCGCAGCGGGAAACTTCCTGACCTCTAGTTTTGTGGACAAGTTACAAATTCCTTGAACATCTCTTGAACACTATCTCCCTGACCTCTGTAGATGGGCGAAATGTCTCTTAAACGGAACTGTCTCTAAGGAAACCCAGCCAGTCCTGGTTCGTATTGGAGCACTCCATTCTGAGCATCTTAGGTTCCTAGTTATACCCAAGGCTTCCCATGAAGTTATTCTAGGATTTCCATGGTTACAACCGCACAACCCCAGGATTGACTGGTGCACAATGCAGGTCCTCTCATGGAGTACAAGTTGTTAGGAATATTGCCTTCCCAAAGTACGACCTGTGAGGAAAATAGCATCGATAGTATCTCCAGCAATACCTAAAGAATGTCAATCCTTTGCGGATGTCTTTTCTGAAAAACAGGCTAATGTCTTACCACCTCACAGAAAATGGGATTGTCCAATCGATCTACTACCTGACAAGATGCCTCCTCATGGTCATACTTATCATTTGTCCCTGCCAGAGACCAAAGCTATGTCGGAGTATATCCGGGAGAACCTGGACAAAGGATTCATTCGACCTTCCACTTCTCCTGCTGGAGCAGGTTTCTTTTTCGTTGCTAAGAAGGATGGTGGGCTAAGACAGTGTATAGACTACAGAGGCCTTAATATTATGGTTAAGAACAGATATCCACTCCCATTGATTACAGAATTATTTGATAGAGTCAAGGGATCTACCATATTCTTCAAGATAGACCTACGCGGGGCTTACAATCTGATTCGTATCTGCACCGGAGAGGAGTGGAAGACCGCATTCAATACGACGAATGGACATTTCGAATATCTTGTCATGCCCTTTGGGTTGTGCAATGCACCTGCTGTTTTTCAAGGTTTTGTCAATGAGATCTTCAGAGATCTGTTAGAAGTCTCCGTTGTTGTCTATCTAGACGACATTCTGATTTTTTCTTCATCCCTAGAGGACCACCACAAACATGTAAAAGAAGTCCTGTCTCGTCTGAGGGAGAACCATCTCTACTGCAAATTGGAAAAATGGGTCTTCAGCGTTTCAAGTGTACGATTCCTTGGATATATCATCTCCGGTTCCAGCCTGGAGATGGATCCTAAAAAAGTTCAACCGATTCTGGACTGGTCTCGACCTCTGACATTGAAGGCTGTTCAGAGACTGCTCGGATTCGCCAATTATTATAAATGCTTTATCAAGGGATTTTCATCTTTAATGGCTCCCATTACAGCATTAACTCGCAAAAATGCCAACCCTGCACTGTGGCCTCCTGAGGCAGAAACCGCTTTCCAACTTCTGAAACAGGCTTTCATAACAGCTCCAGTCTTAAAACAACCTGACTTGGATAGACCATTCCTATTAGAAGTGTACGCATCTTCAGAGGCAGTGGGAGCTGTCCTCTCTCAACGATATGAGGATAATCGAACCCACCCATGCGGGTTCTTTTCTAAGAATTTCTCTACAGCAGAGAGGAACTACACCATAGGTGAACAAGAACTGTTAGCCGTTAAGTTGGCATTAAAAGAATGGCGATACCTTTTGGAAGGGGCTAAATTCTCCTTTACTGTCTTCACTGATCGTAAGAATCTTCTTTTCTTAAAAAATATCTAGTGCGTGAGTCCTCGTCTGGCCAGACGGGCAATATGTTTCGCTCGTTTTCAATTTACTTTGACTTTCCGCTCAGGAGCTCTCAACCAAAAGGCTGATGCCTTGTCAAGGTCTCTATCCTGTGAGAACAATTCTGAGATTTTACGTAGTACCCCAGTGCTATAGTCAAAAGTATTTGCTACAATTCAACTACAACCTCCTGTCGGGAAAACCTTTGTGGCCCCGGAGTTAAGGAAGCAGCTGATTACATGGGCTCATTCTTCACGGATTGCAGGACACTCTGGCATTATGAAAACTCTGTGGAGTTCCTAAAGAGGTCTTACTGGTGGCCATCAATGAAAAGTGACATAGTGAAGTTAATTTCTTCCTGCACTTCATGTGCTCAGTACAAGTCTCCTCGTCAATCTCCTGCTGGTGAACTATTACCTCTACCCATACCATCTCGCCCGTGGACACATCTCTCCATGGATTTTGTAACAGATTTGCCAAATTCTAATGGCTATACCGCCATCTGGGTTGTGATAGACCGGTTTTCAAAAATGGTTCACTATGTTCCTCTGAAGAAATTACCTTCTGCATCAGATCTGACTCATCTTTTTGTTCATCACATATTTCATCTCCGTGGACTTCTTGACGAAATTGTCTCGGATCGTGGTGTTCAGTTTGTAGCAAACTTTTGGAGAGCTCTCTGTTCTGTTTTACAAGTGAAGTTGAATTTCTCTACGGCCTATCATCCGCAAAGTAATGGATCTACTGAAAGAGTAAATCAGGATCTCGAGACCTTTTTAAGAATCTTCATGTCCTCCTCCCAAGATATTTTGGTCCAAATTCCTTCCCTGGGCTGAATTTGCGCATGCCGCTTCTTACATTTCCTCCACAAATCAAACTCCATTTTTTATTGTGTACGGCAGTGGTCCCCAAACTGTGTGCCTAGGCACCCTGGGGTGCCTCGGGACACTTGCAGGGGTGCCTCAGGTAGGTGGTCTAGCACAAATTCTAATTAGTATGGTCAATGTAATTTAAATATGTGGGCAAACAGAAGCGCAAACTTGTCCGCCACCACATAACTGAACCTAAAGATGACAGGTAAGCACAATTTACTTTACTAAATTTTTATCTGAATCCTGAACAACAAACATTTGGCTTAGGGGTGCCGTGAAAACAATGCCGATACTCTAGGGTGCCGTGATTCAAAAAAGTTTGGGAACCACTGGTGTACGGCCTTCACCCTCGAATCCCTGAATTTCAGAGTCTGCCTGTTTTTGATGTAGGAAAACAGGCAGAGTAGGCGTGTGCAAGAAGAAATCATTTAGTCGCCCTAAGAATCACCCCCAATATCACTAGAGTATAAATAGGGTTACTTCTCTGAAATATAAAGGGACACATACCGACACATGTAACAAACTTAGTGCTTATTATATCGTAATTGAATATCAGCTCAGTTTTCATAGTGAACTATTAAAGCACTTGGAACTCATTGCATGTTATTGTGTGGTCTGAACAAATATAAATGTACAAGGATATAAATATATATAGATTAACATAAAATGTCTAAGAAAGTGGCAAATAGTGGCAGTCCTTGATGGCAAAGAATATGAGTGCTTTTACTCGATGGAGGATACAATATAGTAAGGGGATTTGGCTCCTTATGGAAAGTATCCAAGAAATAAATTAAATAATGATATAATCAAGGGATTACCTGACACACAAATGTATTAAGTAAAAAAAAACTACTTCCCTCAACTCGCAGATAGATTTTTTTTCAGGCAACTGCAAATTATGGAGGCAAAATAAAAAGAAACCACTTCAGGTAATAACTAGTATTGTTATACAAGTATGTAGTTAGAATGCAATATACATATAATATATCTAGAGTGGCAATGACTATAAATCAATAAATGACACTTCTTACACTACTTATATTTTGCTTGCTATATTGCATGCACATGGTAATATTGTAAAACAAAAAATATATATTTCAGATTTTGTAGGAGAGGATTATACGCCAAAATGAGATAATATAATTCAGGCAGTCATCAATTAAATGTATGACATCAACTTTCAAACTATTTATTATTGTGTGTTGAAAAAAAAAAAAAAAAAAACTTGTAGTACACAACCTATAATTAGTACCCCTCCAAACAATTCTCATGTTGCTCAGTATTATAAGATAATTTTTTTCCATTGAATGCTTTTCTTTGAGTCCATTAGGGGACTGTCACGGCCAGGGTATTTCAGCATGGCACTAGGCGGGTGTTACCTGTGAGGTCATTGTGGCGCGGGCTGTCTGGTGGCGGAGCTGGTGTCTGGCGAGGGGCTTTGGCTGTGCGTGTTGTTGTGCGGCCCTGTTGTCACTCTGCGCTGGTGAGGCCTGGCGGCGGCTCCGTTCCGTTTGGCATGGGCGCCGCCATCTTGCCTTCTGGCCATGTGATGCGGCTGGCCAATCCTGGTGAGTCACATGTTCCCTCCGGCCAGTAACAGCACAGCATGGGGTATTTAGGAAGGGTCAGTGCCTTCCTTCTTCGCCAGTGCAACGTGTATCTCAGCCTAGCTGAGAGGGAGTTCTCTGTGCTTTCCTGTTCCTGTGAATTCGCTGTCTGCCAGTCTGCCTGTCAGCTCCTAGTTCCCACTGGACTACCCCGCTACCTCCACCACCCTTGCCCATACCTGAGTGCCTGAGCCTGCTGACATCCTGCGCTTCAGTTCACTACCTGCAAACCTGGCTTGATTATTTTCAGTTCACTACCTGCAAACCTGGCTTGATTATTTTCAGTTTCACTACCTGCACACCTGGACAGCTCTAATTGTTTCTACCTGGACATTAACCCTTTTGCTCCCACCACAGAACTCTTGTGCACATTTATATTTTCCTGGACTTTTATTTACTGCCGCATTATATGTCTACTCAAGCACTTATTAAAAATCCTAGTTTTATTTTCAAATCTGCTTCTGTGATCACTCCTGCTACCACCCCGGGTCCACAAGCAACCCAGAACATAACAGGGACATTACAAACGGAATCGGTATGAAATACTGACAATCGGGATACTGGTGGTCAGAATCCAACACTGGGATCCGAACGCATCCCCTCCCAACATAAGTCTGCCAAGCCCTAACTACATCCAATGAAGAAAAAGAGCCTCCTTCTGTAAACCTACAGCAGTCCAAAGTGGAAAGAATACCCTGATTAAGGTGAAACCAGGAAACCACTCTTTCCTGGACAGTAGGCTAATGGAGCGTACACACGGTCAGATTTGTCAGACTTGTCAGATTTGTCAGATGAACGATTGAACGATTAAACGATCTGAACGATTTGAACGATTTGAACAAAGTTTTGAACGATTTGAACGATTGAACGATTTTTGACTGCATTAAAATGAATGGAATCGTCCAAGTCTGACTGCAAACCCATCAGATGTCAGAAATCGTTATCTGACCATCGGGAACGCGCATCGTTGATCGTCCATCGTTCAGGCATGTCAGATATGAACGATTTTCCTTCAGATATGAACGACTGAACGATTTTTAAATCGTTATCGTTCATATCTGAAGGAAAAATCTGATCGTGTGTATGCACCATTAGTCTGAAGGACAGACCGACTGTCATTGAAAATGAGAAAAAGTGAATCAGCAATAAAACTTTTAAGCTGGCCATACGCCAAACCAACTGTCCTCCAACCATCCAACTTGTTGGTTGGTTGGAATGAAAATCCAGTAATGCATGGCAGCAAATGACAATCAGCCATTTGATCAAAACTAGTGACTACCGTAAATAATAGCTCAAAGCTGTTTGCATTTTATAAATGTCAGTTCTGATTACTATGAAGGTAGAGGAACGTTTTATATAAAGGATAGGTAGTCTGGAAGTGATATACTTGCCACTATGACTATATATCTATGCATCATCAAGCATTGGCAAATATAATAAACTTGGTGTGCAGCTATGGATATAATTAACTAAAACTCAGCGCCATTACGAAGGTACGAACTAATATAAATATATATATATATATATATATATATATGTCAGGTGCATAAATATTGGGACATTGACAGAATTTTCATATTTTGGCCTCTATTCACCACCACAATGGCTTTGAAATAAAACAAGCAAGATGTGCTTTAACTGCAGACTGTCAGATTTAATTTGAGGGTAATTACATCCAAATCAGGTGAACGGTGTAGGAATTACAACGGTTTCTATATGTGCCTCCCACTTTTTAAGGGGCCAAAAGTAATGGGACAAACTAAACAATCCTAAATCTTTCACTTTTTAATACTTTGTTGCAAATCCTTTGCAGACAATTACAGCCTGAAGTCTGGACATAGACATCACCAGACGCTGGGTTTCATCCCTGGTGATGCTCTGCCAGGCCTCTACTGCAAATGTCTTCAGTTCCTGCTTGTTCTTGGGGCATTTTCCCTTCAGTTTTGTCTTCATCAAGTGAAATGCATGCTCAATAGGATTCAGGTCAGGGGATTGACATGGCCATTGCATAACATTCCACTTTTTAGCTTTAAAAAACTCTTTGGTTGCTTTTGTAGTATGCTTCGGGTCATTGTCCATCTGCACTGTGAAGCGCCGTCCAATGAGTTCTGAAGCATTTGACGGAATGAGAGCATATAATATTGCCCGAAACACTTCAGAATTCATTCTGCTGCTTTTGTCAGCAGTCACATCATCAATAAATACAAGGGAACCAGTTCCATTGGCAGCCATACATGCCCACGCCATGACACTACCACCACCATGCTTCACTGATGAGGTGGTATGTTTTGGATCATGAGCAGTTCCTTTCCTTCTCCATACTCTTCTCTTCCCATCACTCTGGTACAAGTTGATCTGTCCATAGGATGTTGTTCCAGAACTGTAATGGCTTTTTTAATGTTGTTTGGCAAACTCTAATCTGGTCTTCCTGTTTTTGAGGCTCACCAATGGTTTACATCTTGTGGTGAACCCTCTATCTTCACTCTTGTGAAGTATTCTCTTGATTGTTGACTTTGACACATATACACCTATCTCCTGGAGAGTGTTCTTGATTTGGCCAACTGTTGTGAAGGGGTTTTTCACCAGGGAAATAATTCTTCTGTCATCCACCACAGTTGTTTTCCGTGGTCTTCCGGGTCTTTTGGTGTTGCTGAGCTCTCCGATGCGTTCCTTCTGTTCCAAACAGTTGATTTGGCCACACCTAATGTTTTTGCTCTCTCTCTGAAGGGTTTGTTTTGATTTTTCAGCCTAATTATGGCTTGCTTCACTGATAGTGACAGCTCTTTGGATCCCATATTGAGAGTCGACAGCAACTGATTCCAAATGCAAATGTCACACCTAGAATCAACTCCAGACCTTTTACCTGCTTAATTGATAATGAAATAACGAGGGAATAGCCCACACCTGTCCATGAAATAGTTTTTTGAGTTGATAGTCCCATTACTTTTGGCCCCTTAAAAAGTGGGAGGCACATATAGAAACCGTTGTAATTCCTACACCGTTCACCTGATTTGGATGTAATTACCCTCAAATTAAATCTGAAAGTCTGCAGTTAAAGCACATCTTGTTTGTTTCATTTCAAAACCATTGTTGTGGTGCGTAGAGTCTAAAATATGAAAATTCTGTCAATGTCCCAATATTTATGCACCTGACTGTGTGTATGTGTGTGTGTGTGTATATATATATATATATATATATATATATATATATATATATATATATATATATATAAAATCTGAAGTGGAAAACATACCCAAAGAAATTATAAGACAGCAGCACCACAATATCATTCAGATAGATTCAATTAAAGTAGGCCAATAATTTTGGAAAATAAAAAGTTACTTTGCTGGTTAGAAAAGCCTAGGGAAGAGCTTCATGAGGCCTCCCACCACATTAGACAGCAGCAGAGGAACTCAACTACAGCTGTCCTCCTCAGGCGCCGCTCAGACAGAGTGAGTGAGTGTCAGCACTCAGCAATAGCCAGTCGCCCCCACAGCAGACTCCACGCTGCAGGCGGCATGACTGTAAGGGCGGGCTGGCGTGTGGCTGAGCAGCATAACCCCTATGATGTCACAAACAGCCGCACAGCACAGTCGAACAAGGCCTGGGGGCAACATCTGAGTCGAAGGAACTAGTGCTCAGTGCTGCCTGGGCTGAAGAAAGATGCAATGCCTGCCTCAGTTTAATCCAGAAAGTCCCAGTATTGGAAGCGATAATGCCGGGATTGAAATCCCTGTGTTTTTTATGCCAAATCTTTGGATCCCTCCGATCCCAATCCCGGGAATGGCTTCCTTAATTGCCTTGGGCCTTGCATGTAAATATGCACTTGAAGCACACTTCGAAAAAAAAAGAACAGCAGCAGATCAGGAAATATGATTTGATTGTAAATTTCATAAAAATATTATTGGTATTTAATTGATAACTTAAGCTGCAATCGTATGTTGTTAACTAGCTCAAATATTAAGCTGCAATGGTATGTTATTTATTTTGAATGGTTTCATGCTGAGTAATATTATGAAACTTATTACTTCATTCTCATGAATAAATTGTATTTTTAAGTTGCCACTTTTGTGAGTATTATAGAAATTAACCCCTATTTTGTTTAGTTTGATTAGCTCTCTACATAAATGAGCAGCACCAGACTGAATGTCATCAAAAAAAGAAATAATTTTATCATCAGGGGGGAGATGTACTAAGCTCTGAAAAGTGATAAAGTGGAGAGTGATAAACCACCTGCCACTCAGCTCCCAACTGTCATGTTACAGGCTGTGTTTGAAAAATTACTGTTGAGAGCCGATTGGCTGGTGGTTTATCACTCTCCACTTTATCACTTTTCAGAGCTTAGTACATCTGGCCCCAGGTGACAGAAAAAAATTTAATAAAACATTAATTATTTGTTGTTATTCAATTACTGAAGAATGCAGCAAGAATGTCTATTTTAGTGCTTAGGTATAATGTAATTTCACTTTCAAAGTGAATGGTTACTAATCACATACAGGAAAATGTCCAAATATCAGATGAAAACACCATATGCCGCAGAATACAAAGGTGCCATTTGTAAACTTAATCATGGCAAACTGAACTGTATTTCAATGCCAAGGTAAAGTTTTCAGTTTGTACTCTCAAAAAGTCCAAACACCTCTTCTCTTTCTTCTTACAAATAACTGGAAATGTTTTAGTTGAACAAAAAAAAAAAAAATCATGCCCAGTCTAATATTCATCACCGAGTCCTCAAGAACATGAAGACTGCTAGGCCACTTTTAGAATAGGTGGTGTTTTTGTGAACTACATTTGTAGAGAACTAGTAACTTTCTGGAGTAGATGCAATAATAGTGCATTTTCATGCATTAATCAGATAACAGTGTTCTCCCCAGAAATTTTTTCCAGCTGGGTGGCATTAAGAAGTAGCCGGGTCGGGGCCTTAATTATAGCAATAATAAAATGTTTTAAACCCTGACCTTATAATGATTTAAACTCGAAATAACATTTTATATATTAATTCTCCTCTTCTTATTAGAGGCCCAGTCATCTGATTATGGAAAAGCTGCAAAGTCTGTAGTATCTGGTCCTCTTTATACAGCTCCCAGGTACTGTCCCCACTTGCAGGCTCCCAAAGTGCCGGTGGTGCACCCACAAAAAAACAACCTGGGGAGAACACTGCATAACATTAATCTGCAATTTATTATCAAAAACAGAGGTGTGAGGTGGCGATAGCATTAGCTGTAATGCTGGGTACACACTAGACGATGTGTATATAGCACGACATCGCTGGCGACGGGAACCTGCATGCGTCAAGTGCATACACACTTGCCGATGCCGGGACCGATGGGGGGTACTAGTTATGACACTTCCTAGAGACTGTTGGGAGCGAGCATATCATGGGTACATACTAGATTAGGGGTGGTCAATTAGCACCTCCCCAGCTGTTGTAGAACTACACATCCCAGCATGCCCTGCCAGTTTTGCCATTTGGCCATGCTAAAACTGTTGCGAGGCATGTTGGGATTTGTAGTTCAACAGCAGTTGGAGGGCCGCCTATTGCCTTCCCCTGCACTAGACGATGTACCAGATATGTCGCTCCGATCCGTGGGATCGGACGACATATCGTCTAGTGTGTACCCAGCTTCAAATGTCATGTGCAACAGTTAAAGTTATTAATTACCATATGATACAATAGAATTAACTCTGAACTTCTTATTCAGTCTGCCACTTTACAATTCATGAAAACCAGTAAGGAGGATTAGCAGGAGTTTAACAATGTAACTGCACATGTAATAATAATATTTCTACATAGTAGTTTTCTTCCTATCTTACAAAACACCAAATCCTAGAGATTAGAGGGAGAACACATGAATGTTTCCTAAACGATTTTGCTCACACACTAAATGCAAGCAAAACCTTCAACATATTTCAAAAAGATTTTTTTCAAGGTAATTTATTCAGTGAGCAGGATATGATTTTGCACTTTACTGGCAGAGGTATTAGTTGGAGTTTAGGGGAGGTTTCTTACAATTTTCAGTCCTTCAATCAAGGTACAGGTCGGATCTCCCATATACGAAATTTCGTTATGCAAAATATTCAGAAAAAAAAAAAGAATATTTTGGATTTGCCGTGACATCATGACGCCACCAGATCCCAGCAACACAGGCCAGGGGGATCGGTGAAAAGCCACATGTTAAAAGTCCCAATTTGCTAATCACGATCATGTTTTAACCGTGATCGGCAATGTATAGGGGCATTTACTCTATTTTGCTGGGTCTGTAATTATCCCCCCTGCATCTACAGACAGAAAACCCCAAATCTTAGCCTGTTGGGAAAACTTTAAAGTTCAGGTTCAGATATACTGGTGTAAACAGTAAAGAATGTGTATGTTACAAAAGCATTTGCCTTATTGAAGTACTTGTGCTACATTTGAAAAATTGCACAGTACTTCAACAGCCTAATTTTCCTATTAAATACAGCAAAAACTATATATATGGTTCTTGCTTTTCTTTTAAACCGGACTTCCAAGATTACATATTCCTATGAAAAATCTAAACAATGTAGGTAATACTCTATTAAATGTGTACTTCCCATAGAACTAGAACTATGAAGGCCAGCAGAATCACAGAGATGTAGCATAATTGTATTGTCATTTATTCAGCCACACCAGTATACAGTATGTCAATAATGAAAAGCAATTCCACAGAGGAGCTAGCATATTTGTAACACTTATAGGTTTCATATCTAGGAATAAAGACAAATTCTTATGGGAGATCTGAAATCTGCTCATTTAGGCCAGAGGTTTTTGTTGGTAAATTTACTTACAGCCGAACACATAAAATAATATACTGTAACTTACGGCTAGAGCTCTGGATAATCTAGTTCTGAACTCATTTAGAATGATAGCGATGATATGGTTTTGTGGAATGAATGCAAATCCATGTGAGAGGAATACTTTTCTTTGTCGCACTAAATCAAGGGCATCTTGGAAGGGAACCTTAAAATAAAATAAAATTGTCATTTAAACAAAGTTTATTTAACTGGAAAGTGTAGCTAAAAATATATAAACACCTTAAACAATCACCATTGATAGGTGCAAATCTGAAAAAAATTATAACTAGTAGTACTGAATTTATCATACAGTCCACTCGATTGAGATCATTGCCTTCAGCTAACCACAAAACAAAAAGTATCATATATACTAGCATTACCCAAGTCACTTTCTAACATTATTACAACCCCATAGAATGTATTTTTTTGCTATCAACGTTATAAACATAGCCCCCTAATAACATTTTTTCATTGACTGTTAATCTGCATTTAACACAATCACAACATTCAAGCATATACTGTAAGTAAAAATAATGAATCTGCAAGTTACGTATTATCACATGACATATCAACTTACATAAATATATTACATAAAAACAATTAAAATAAACTACAACTAAAAATACCAAGTTCGGAACCCGCTAGAAATTTTATTAATCTTTAAAACGGGCTGCTAGAAGGAGGACATCTAAATCAAGAAAAGCATAGATCCCATGGTCCCGCTGGGTATGAGCAGCATGTCATAACTAAAAAAAAGTCTATATAACCACTGATGAGGTATACAAGTGTCAAAGCTGGATAACTGGCTGAGACAAGATCTGTTTAAAATTGAAGCGTGCGCGACGCCATCTTGCGAATGGCAGCTAGACTCCATTTTAGAAACAAGAATCTGCAAGACGCCATTTTGCGACCAGCGTCACTTTAAGTTACAACTCACGAGCTAAGAACAGATGGCAATGTTTTTGATAATCTAAATAGAATAGACAATGCACCAGAAACTGAGTGTTCTACATACAAATTGGGAATCCCTGTTGGCAATTGTAATATAATCCAGGCATTGATCTACACAATTGGATTTGTCTGAATCCAAACAGGTTTTAGTTTCATACCTAGACAGGATGGTTTAAGTCTCACAGCTGGAAGTCACATTTGCATTGCAGTCTGAAACTGTGAGTGAGGAATGATGTGTGTGTGTGTGTGTGGGTGTGTGTGTGTGTGTGTGTGTGTATATATATATGTTAAGTCCATCATAGATGGAATCTCATGCATAAACACCGCACATTACGCACAATTGAGCTGCTAACATGACGCCCAGTAGCGAATGCACAATTATTAGCATCATGCGATTGCATCTTTCACCATTTCACATACACACATTATGCTTAAGACCCCGAATGAAAATACCGTTTATTAGCTTTATGCGCACGCATCTGCCAAGTTAACTAGCGTCCTTATATCAAACCCCGAATACTCACACATAAGGTTTAATGAGCTTTAAAGTGTATGATTTAAGTTGGTTCAGTTAGTTTAAATGCTGAGAAATAAAGATATTTGATAACTAAGGTATTATACATGCTAAACAAGTCGTGTTTGGTTTTGTACTGTTGCGTACTCTTTTTACAGTATTCCGGTGTTATCGGTGGGGAGATCGCATCATGCATTCTCGAGTTATGGATCGCAGAGCCTACAAGCAACAAAATGTATATTTCATGAACTGTTAGGATGTTGCAGGGGGCGGGAAGGGAGAGATCCCCAGCTGTTAGAGGCAGGGAGAGTATTTGAACCAGCCTGTTAAATGCTCTGTAACAGATGCTTCTCCCCTGTGAACCAATGACATCAGCAACAGACTTCTCTATTGTCCTGTTTATTCTGGGTGGGTATAAATATGTGTGCTCAAACGCTGGGTTCTTAGTCTTCGTGCTGAATGACGAGGGGTCTCTTGCTGATGCCTATCTTCGGTTCCGGAAGCGCTGCGTATGTATACTGTACTTGGGTCTGTATAATTTCCTTTGCGCCTAAATTGTGTCTGGATCAATTGCGTGTAACTGGCTGTACATTTACTTGAATAATACTTTGCGCTTCGGAACCACATGTTCTGAGTCTGGAGTCTCTATTTATTGTATGACTGCGTACGCAAATTAGCGTCATCCTTAGAGGTTTATAGGAAGGATTTTAGAAGGTACAGGCAGGGGTATATAGAGGTTCATTTTAATATTCTCACAAGATATTTTGTGAGCCCAGAAACATGTTGGAAGCAGAGGTGTTACAATAGTGTACAGTGGTTGTACAGCTGATGAACATTCTGGCATAGAGCCACAGCATGTACCAATATCTTATACAGATATATCTTTTAAACTTCACTCAGTTTGTGGAAACTACCACAGACACACAAACTGGATTACCGGAGGGACTTTATTTAATGGAGACTCATAGTCATAAACATTCCATAAATCTGCCTTATGCTGTCCAATCTGTGAGCCTGTTTTAAACTCTGGAGAGATATTTTCATAAATAAGGAGCAATCAGCACATATACTAAGCTGGAATTCTATTAAGGCATGCTCTGATTAACATCAAATTACAATTGTATACATCCTTGCAGATCATTCGTAGGTTAATAACTGTGCTTGAAAACTTTCAACGTTTGGTAGAAACACACTTTAATTAACAACGCCAACCAGTGCACTTGTATATTGATTTTATCACTGTTTACATATAGATGTATATTGGAGATAAAAATGAAGTTGATACAGCATTTCTGAGTTTAAGGCATTACAGAGCAGACATATTATACTGTATAAGAGAGTCTATAAAATAAAAATAAAAAAACGTTTCAGCTCAAACATTTAGCGCATAAGTTACATAAGTGGTCAGGAAAACATTAAACATCCCATAATAAATATGCATACATACTATTAGCATAGGAAAAAAAAAAAAACTAAGCATACTGTAGCGAAAAAAGGCCCAGAAATAATCACCAGAAATTATATTTCCTAAACTTTGTATGATAAAGCAACTGTATTTGATGCCCTACAGCGGACCTAGGTTTGTGCTGCAGAGGGGCTGATGGGTAAACTGAGGTTTACGACCTCTGAGTCCTTTGAAACCAGCCAGGCCAGGAAAGAGGATTAGATAACTATCTTTGTCCAGTTTGAGATATGAGAACTGTTTATATTAATGTGTCTTATCTCCTATGCAGACAGCTATAGCACACTTTGAGCAGCTAATACCCCTTTTACACCATGAACGCGCATCAACCCAGGATTTTGGAGGTGTAAACGGATCAACCCGGGTCCAGGGAACCGGGGATCCGACCCGGCTGGATTGCAGGGTTGAGCACGGGTCATTCTCTTGTCACCCTACAGTGTAAACGGTGCGACCGAGGTCACGACGACCCAGGTCGCACCACATGCCAACCGATTGGCCGGCTTCAGTGGCGCTTGGAGCTAACATCTCCAAGCGTCCACTGCCGAGCCAACCAGAACAGAGCAGCGCTCCCCACCCGCCCTCCGTGCCCACGGACCGCTTCGGAGTAAGGTAAGGGGGTCGCGGAGGGAGAGAGAGGGTAAGAAGCGCTGCTCACCTGCGCCGGAAAATTAAAACCATGTCCACATCATTTATTGGGTTTAGAGATGCATCGGTTTCCAGGAATAATGCACACACATGGAGGCCTGGATCAGCTCCCTGCCACCATAATATATAGATTGCAGCGCATTCCTAATGCTAAAAAACACACTTCCATATTACATTACACACAGTTCAAACAGTATGCCTGGTACCGAATTATATGGTTATTGGGAACAGACTCAAAGACCCCAGAGCCTAGAATTGGAATCAGAGGCAGCCACTGACTGTCTAGCTCCAGATCTAGGGAAAGAAGCTATATATTGTTTTGCCATAATTTCAATGTTAATTATTTCTGTATTAAAATCACCAATACAAGCTGTATTGGTGCACGAACCCCATTAATATATGTTGTAGATTTATTATATCTGCATAAATGTAAAAATGAAAATAATATTCTAAACAAATAAAAGTTAGGATTGGTAAAAAAAAAAAAAAAAAAAAAACTACAACCTAGGCAGACATAATTACCTACTTTGTAAAATGCCAAGTCTTCCAGTTTAACAGAACTGTACCCAAAGCTGTGTAGATCTTTCTCGTGTGTCGTCGTTTCTTCTTTACTAATCTAAAAAAAAATAAAAAAATACATTTTTTGAAATTCTAAATTGATCTGAATTTGATCATTTAAAACAAACTATTACATAGTACAGGTTGAGTCTCCCATATCCAAATAGCTTGGGACCATGGGTATTTAACATATCGGTTTATTCCGTATTTTGGAATATTTGTATAATGAAATATGGTACCTAAATCTAAACACAGAATGCATTTATGTTTAATATATACACCTTATATACAAAGACTAAAATATAATTTTATAATTTATTTTTAATAATTTTATGCTTTAAACAAAGTTTGCGTACATGCTAAAAAAAAAAAAATCGTATTTCGGAATATTTGGATATGGGAGACTCAACCTGTAATAAAAAAAATGAACAATGAAGTAATTTTATTTTGCTCATCTCCTAAAATTGCATTTTATTTGATTTGAAGACTGCTCAAAAAGTCATTACATATCATGTAAAAGTCAGATGATCAGTTTGAAACATGTTGGGACACTATGGACCTATAACTGATAATTAGGGCAAGTATTTACTAAGTTTAAACGAGCCCCCGAAATTACTGATCAAAAGATATTTTGGCATATACACACATTATTATAGTTAAAAGCTTTAGGTCATTTCTGCATAATTTTGGAATAAAATAGTATTTTAGTCATATTTGACATAAATGCAGGTATACTATTGTTTAAGGTAACCTAGAATTAGTAAATACTGTAAACTTACAAATTTACAATCACAGTTAATAGTTACTAAATACAACTTTAAAATAAAGAAAATCTATTAAAAGAAAAATACCACTGATGAGATAAAAACACTAAGCACACAAGTAGGCTGGTGGCTGGATCCTCCCACCACTCCCCTTTTGCACACAGCACAGTAAATAGTCCACAAAGTTTTAATCACCTCCATGAGTTTTTATCTAAAACATACAATTTTTTTTACTTGCAGGGTGCAGAATGTGCAGTATATATGGATGGGTGGAGAAGCAGCAAATTAACAATTTGTGAATTAGATTGCAGAAATTCTTTTGTTACTTGACTAATACAAAAAAAAAAAAAAGGTCATATCTATGGGGTGAACCCAATTAGCCACGATGATCTCGCAGATGTGAGTCATCGCGGCAATGGCCGCACTTACGGCAACCCGGATTCGCTTAAATTGCTCGCAGCCCCATAGGGCTCCGAGCAAAACTCAGAATTTGGGTGCAAGGTGCCGGTCCGTTGACAGCGTTTTAAAGCCGTTGCAACGGCAACTCGCACCCTTCGCATTTATTTGGATTGACCCCTATATATCTTGTAAATGAAAAGTCTGCCAGCAGATGCTTTACCGCCCAGCCACAACCCTGGTGAAGAGGACCGAGGACACCTAAAGTTAGACAGCTGACAGAGGCAACTCACATTAAGACCGTGAACAGGGTGATCAAGGAGCGAGGTCCAGAGAAAATCAGTATGTGTTTTGTCCCATTCCTACATCCAGGGAAATTTACTATTGAACGCCTGACTAATTTGATTGGATGAAACCCATTGGCTTGCCTTCCATGTGATGTCCATCTGAAGAGAAAGTACCCTGGTCCATCTGCCAAATACCTTGGAACTGGTTGATGGGTCCTGGCTTTTCAGGGATGGAGATACACTTTCAATAGGATTTTTTATTTTTTTTTTACAAAAAGCAAAAGAGGTCAAGCAATTTGGGAAGTAACTAATGTGAACCAAAGACTTTGTCTAGACAGACTTGGAATATGGCTTAGCAAGCATACCCTCTTTCTAAAAACTGGGATTGTTAGGACATACTGTATAACGGCAGCCTACAAGGCATGCTAAAGGTTTATCCTAGCACCTGCAGTAAAAAGATACCTTTATACGAGGGCTACAGACAACTTCCCTATGAGTTTGGGTATGCAGATTGGGATCTAATTGGAGAAATATATCTTTACAAACTTTTAGTACACTTTTATCTTGTTAGTTGGGTACACCTATATTCGTTATACTCTCAAACACCTGTGTCATTGGGGGATACTGCATATAAATTCTATATAAAGATACAGTTATAGGAGTACCTGTACTTATAATATTGTAAGTAAGGTACGCTGATTCTAATCATATACTAGGGAGATAAGGTAAGGAAGGAGTTATTCACCCTCATCCCCTTTTTCTATAATCTCACCCAGGGTGAACGAAAGTTACTTTGTATTGACTTTACTACATATTGGATATTGTGTTTTCTTTCTTTTATTAACACAATCGGCATGAAAACTGAAAATCATCAGATTGGTCATCTGTTCAAATTTATTTTTTCTGATTTATGTTCTAAAGTGTGAACACAAAAACAAAGAAATTACTAAAAGTAATTATATGTATATCGGTTTAAAAAGCGCCATTGGAGAGTAGTTCACCAATTTTTTTGTATTATGTTTATTTTGGCAAATTGAGTGACTTTTCCAGGTGTACACACTTCAGGGCTGCTATAATCATTTCCAGCACACAGTTCGCAAGATCCACAATTCTACTGTATATGTGATACCACACGGTCTTGGTAAACTTCCAGTAAGGTTTTGTTAATAGTATTTATTATGTACTGTATCAAAAATATGTTTAAGAAACTATGAAGTTAGAAGAAAATATATTGCATCAATAGATTAGCAGAATCAATATTTGTACAAATTAAACAATAATAGCTTTTGAAATTAATTTAAATATAATACTGCCAAACGCATATTAAAGTTACCATTATGTAATTAGGAAACTGCGTTTCAACATAGTTGCAGCAGACGATGGTGACAATTTAATCCCATGAAGTGATAAGAGCTTCAATCATCATCTTTTTGTTGATGGTTTAGTTTTAGAGATTTTGTAGCCAATTTTTTTGCCATAAAATGTCAAACAAATTGAATTCACTTGATATGATAGGTTTCAAACTATTTCTGGCATAGACACGGCATGTTGTCATCAAGAAAAATTCACTTTCCAGAAGCATTCTGCTTTAGACAGCTTCACAATATTTCGTTCCAGCCCTAAATTACAATCTTCACAAATCTTTCGCAGTCAGATATTCTTCATGTAGGTAGCTCTATTTGGTTTCCAAATAAAAATTACTTTAAATCAGAGAAAACTTTTCTCCACAACGGATGTTCTTTAGCCCAGGTTAAAAAGGTGAAATCTTTGAAAATTTGTCAAAAGTGAATACTGTATCTTCTTGCTTTACAGCCTCTCAGACCAGCTGCTTGCAAACAGCTATGGACAGTGTATGTGCTATGTACAGACATTTGCCTTTGTGGTCCATTGCGACAAAAGATCAGGGGACATGAAGTGCCAATCTGTGAGACTGATGCGCTGAAGAACCTTATCTTGACTTTGTTATCTTCCCTTGGTGCCCTAATTGTGGATGTTTGCCCATGGAGAGCATTTCTTGGTTTGTCTTTTATATATATATATATATATATATATATATATATATAATTCCTTACACAGTAGATTGATTATATTTAATTTCATTAAAATGTTCCTGAGGGATAGGTCTTGTTCAACTAGAAAAACAATTTGAAGGTGATATTCCTGGTCAAGCTTGAGAGACTTCATTGTTTTGGTGCATGTGACAAGGTTACTTCCAAATACCGAAGAACAGCATACTCGCTATTTATATCAAATGCTGATTGATTAGCTACTGTCCACATGCACATGATCAAATTGCTGTGCTTTTTTTAGTGAAGATTTTGAAGCACAACTTTTAGCTGTCTGTGGTTATTCAAAAATGTACATTTAAAAACCATACTTAAGGGGCCCATACATCTATGGGCCGACTACCTATTCTGCCAACACTGATCGGCGAAGTTTGATTATCGGCGATCCACCAGAGAATCTGCAATATAAAGCATGTAAAAAATCCCAGACTCATCAATCCCAATAATTTTTTTGGGTTGGATTAGGGAATCAAGGATTTCCAACATGTTGTATTTCTCTGATCCCCTGACCAAGGCATCGGCAGAACAGGGAATTGTCCCAATAGCTGCCTGAAGTATGGGCTACATTTAGTCTGAACAAAATGGTATGTAACATCTTAAAGTAGCATGGTAACAATGTTAACATTGCATTCAAATAAAAAACAATATGAACCACTACTGTGCATCCAGTGGAAATATGCTAAGGGAAATCCAAGATAAAAAGCAGAAAAATTGCTAATTAATTTGAAGCAAGATGTTTTCCTGCTAAAAAAAAAATAAGTATTAAACATCATACGCAAATTTACCATTAAGTTGAAATACCGATAATAAAATAAATGAGTTTATCATTAACATTTTCTTATATAGCGCAATATATTTAATTGCGTTTCACAATTGGAGATATTAATAGAACAAAACTGGGTAATAGCAGACAGACAGAGGTAGGAAGGCCCTGCTCGCAAGCTTACAATCTATAGGGAAGGTTTTTGGTGGGCTGTATGATCCAGTCACACAGGAATGTTGGCCAATGGTCAGGAGGATATGAAATAAAGAATGTGTGTGAGGTTATGTGTGGACTGTGAGAGGGGATATAATTCAATATAGAAGCTATAAAAGGTTATGTGGGCTGTTCTGGAATCTGATAAGCTTGTATGAAGATATGAGTTTTCAGGGAACGCTTGAAGGTTTGGAGACTAGAGGAAAGTCTTATTGTGCGTGCAAGGGCATTCCACAGAGTGGATGCAGCCCGAAAAAAGTCCTGTAACCATGAAAGAAAGTAATGCGTGTGGATGAGAGATGCAGATCTTGTGCTGAGCAGAGAGGTTGGGTTGGGAGATATTTTGAGATACTGTTTGTGAAGTGATGTATGTTGGTGTGGTTTGGTTAATAGTCTTATGTGTAAGTAAAAGTCTATTGTATTGAATACAGTAAAAAAAACAGTCCCAATGGAGGGACTGACAGAGCGGAGCAGCAAACGATGAACGTTTGGCGAGGAAGATCAGCCTCGCAGCTGCATTCATAACGGATTGTAGTGGTGAGAGCCTGTTTTTGGAAAGATAAGAAAGGAGACTATTGCAGTAGTCAATGCAGGAAATAATTCGTTTTTACAGCGTTTTGTGTAATATATGGTCGAATTTTGGATATGTTTTTTAGATGAATGTAACATGATTTTCAGACAGATTGAATGTGAGGAACAAAGGACAGCTCAGAGTAAACGATGACACCTAGGCAGCGAGCTTGTGGGGTAGGGTGGATTGTCGAGTTATCAACAGTGATCAAGAGATTAGCAGAAAGACATTCAGTGACACAGACCAATACAGATGGTGAGCATCATCCGCGTACAGATGGTACTGAAATCCAATAGAGCTGATTAGTTTGCCAAGAGAGGAGGTATATAATGAGAAATGCAGAGGACCTAAGACTGAGCCTTGCGGTAAACCAACTGATAGATAGTGAAGGAGGCAGAATCAGAAAAACAGTGAAAGAGCAATTAGATGGGTAGGATGAGAACCAAGAAAAGGGTTAAAACCTAGGGATTGTAGTGTTTGTATGAGAAGAGAGTGGTCAAGTGTCAAAAGCAGCAGAGCGATCTAGACGAATTAGAAGTGAGTAATGGCCTTTAGCCTTGGCAGTGACCAGATCATTCACTACCTTAGTCAGTGCTATCTCTGTGGAGTGTTGTGAACAAAAACATGAATGAAATGTGCTTAAATCAATGTACAATAAATTAATACTTTTGTTTCCTTTCTAAAAAATAGTCATGCATTACTAATTTGAGGTCAAGAAGAATTAAAATGATTTCAGAATGTTTTTACTAGCTCTATTTTTTGAGCTACTCTACTTGCACTATACTGTATGTACATTAGTAATATAGTCATAATGAAAAGCTATTTTAAAATAATTGATATTTTCTTGATAGAAAATAAATAACAATTGTTTTAATTCAATCAATCACAAATAAGAACACAAAATGAAACAAACATACAGCATATGAAACAGACATACAGCATACGAAAGTACTATCTAATATAGTGGCCTATTCATGGGAGTGCTTTCTCTTTGCTTGTCACTTTTACTCCTCTTCTGGGGCTTCTCTTGTCACTGTCCAACAGCAGTGATTCACCTACCCTGATATCTTTGTTCCATTGCTGAAATGTTTTGGTGGAATCACTCACTACACTTGTCACTCAGTGCACCACAGTTATCTTGTGTGAGTAATCCAGTGAATCACATATATTTGAATGGGGGGGGGGGGGGGATTACTGATTCATTTAATTGGGTCATTAGGCCCTGCCCCCTCTGCATGGAACGCAGATTGCTGGTAAGATTCCCTCCATTCTGCCCACTTCACTAGGAATACCCCTATATCATCATAAATTGGCTATATCTCGGAACTCAGAGCTGAGAGTTTTAAATGTCATTCATTCTTTGCATGCTGAAATCAATTAGAAGAAACTATTTTCACATCGGAAACATTTTCATTGTTGTGCAGTGTAAGTTGTCCGAGTTGAGAAAGTGTGTGAGGCGGGTGTAGACAAGTCTCAAGTAGCTTGGAGGGGCATGGGAGCTGGAACAGTAATTTGAGAGAGTTCGCGTCAGAATTTAGTTTTTTTCAGAATGGGAGTAATCACTGTGCGCTTGAACAGTGATGGAAAGATACCAGTATAGAGAGAGATTACAGATTCTAGTTATGGTTGGGATTAGCACAGGAGACAGAACTCTATTTATTTGTGACTGTATAGGATCAAGAGGAGAGGTAGTAGTGTAGGAGGATGAGAAGAGTGTAGATACTTCATCTTCATTTGTGGGGGCAAATAAAGAGAATGTGCCAGAAGGTACAGGTAGGGAATTAAGCATGTCACTGGCTGAGGAAGAGCATACCATTTCATTTTGGATCTGATCAATCTTGTCCTTGAAATTGGAAGCAAGCTCTTGTGCATGGATAATAGCAGGTAGGTTGGGTGAGGGAGCGGTAAGAAGCGATTTAAATGTATTAAACAGTCGCTTGGGGTTAGAGGCTTGAGTAGAGATGAGAGATTGGAAATGTGTTTGTTTGGCAGTCTCCAGAGAAATATGGTAAGAGCGGTAGATACTGTAGTCTATGTGAGGAAGTCACTTGGCGTACGAGATTTATGCCAGACATTCTACTTTACGTGAGGTTTTGTAGGTGCCTTGTTAATTTAGAATTCCACGGTTGACGTCTATTAGGGGTATTCAATATGGGAGCGAAAACTCAGTTTTTGCGTTAATATCGCACCTATGACGTCATTATCGCAGGTTTTAGTTTTACACCGTATTCAATTTCAAAGACTTTTCGCAGGTTAGAAAAGTCTTTGATAAAAAACGGGGATAACTTTTCACCATTGAATAGGTGTCGAAAAAATGTGCAGAATTGGGATTTAGGGGTGCAGGCTTAAAAAAAAATAGCCTGCACCCCTGGGAATGACATTTAAAAAAGAACTGTGTCAAAAAAAAGTTTTCAAAAAAAAATAGGGACACCCCAAAAAATTAATTTAAAAATTGGGGTAAAAAAAAAAATGGGAAAAATTGTTTAACAATAGGGAAATAGGTTCAGGGCTATTCTGCAAGTATGCGGCATGTGTTTTCTAGAATAGATTTATAGCGGCAGGTGCACAATTGCAGAATTTTTAAAAACTTACTTTAGGGACTTAAAAATATGCCAGTACCCATTTTCATGTACCCCAAATTTGATGGGACCACTTAAAAAAAATGAAAAAAATAACCTAAGTGCTCTTCTGCAACACTTCTTCAATGTCGGGAAAAAACACCTGCTGCGGCTATTTAAATCCCCAACTTTCATTTACAGGCTAAAACGGGGTACCCATAGTGATCCCCCATGTTTTTACAACTTTAGGGGGGTCCTACAATTTTTTAAAGTAAAATTTCGTACCTTTACGCAAATCCCAATTCGCAGGCTCCCGTTTTCGTTAGTTTTATATTGAATACGGGGATAAGCAGGCGCGCGCCCGATACTTTAACGCAGGTAAAAGCTCCGATATGAAACGTAAACTTCGACAGCGAAGTTTACGTTTCATATTGAATACCCCTCTATGTGTGGAGTGTGATGGATAGCTGGAGCCAATTCATCGACGGCTGTTTCTAGGGTCTGGTTCAGGTGCGATACCGCAGTCCCAGGAGAAGTGAATGTAGAAATTGGTGAGAGCAGTTGTCATAGAGAGGTGAATAGATTTTGAAAATTAATAGCATCAATATTTCTGCGGTTCAAGGAGGCTTGGTTGATTTCAGTGACATTGAAGTTGACGTAATGGGAGGAGTGTGCACAAGTGATAAGGCTGTGATCTGAGAGAGGGAAAGGAGCATTAGTGAAATCAGAAATTGAGCATAGTGTGGTGAATACAAGACTATGTTTTATATTTAACTAAAGATACGTAAATCTTATTTTAACTCAAAGAAGAAACAGATAGGCAAGGCAGTGTGTAGTAAAGGTGTAAGTGCTACTCAAGAACAGTTTAACTTTAACTAGAAGAGAATCTTGAATGATTAACAGTAAAATCCTACACATCTCCCCAAAATAATTGTCAGATAGGCCCAAACAAAGGCCTTAACTTGTCAATTAAATTAAACTTTCAGGCATGTTGCAGAGAGAGAAGTAGAAACAAGACAAAGATCTCAGATGCAAGGACATGCTACCCAATACAGTTGGTAGTTTTTTGTTTTGTTTTTAATCATGGCATGGGACATGCTGCCTTAATTCTGGATACAACTCCCCACCCTCCGGTGTGACTACAGAATTGTAGCGGAGCACACTTGAATAGTTTATTTTCAGGCATGAGACTAATTTTAAAGAGTGACTGTTTTGTAAGGCATATACAGCTAGTGCAGGGCTCGACAAATAATGGCCACCAAGTCACCATGGCAACTAAGACTTAAGTCAGAGCGACTAGATTTTACTGTAGTCTGCTCTACACCTTGATCCCAATTGTCTGAAAGTCTTAAGTGAAGTGAAGGTTTCCTCCTGCATCACTATCCCATGCACCGAGAGATAGTCACGCCCCAGAACGCTGTGAGTACACCACTCTGGGTTGCATGTGAATAAAGTAAAAGCACTGGAACTGTCTTAGGGCACTGTGATCTGCGGGACACAGTCAATCTTTCTCTCCAGTTGGCAGCTAAACCTACTGAATGGGATTGGCCAGTCTTTAATCTGGAACCTGGGGGGACTAGAGCCCCAATTATTACACTCAATGCTTTTGCTGAGGGGGCAGAACTACTGTAAACTGCAGTGTTTCAGATCTGCTGCTATCCTGCACAGCTGCAAATCAGCCCACGTTAATCTTCTAGCCATTGCTCACTGCTAAACTCCTCTCTGCCGATTCACCCTAAAACTGCCAGAGTGAGCAACAATATACCTCCACATACAGTCAGGTGCATAAATATTGGGACATTGACAGAATTTTCATATTTTGGCCTCTATTCACCACCACAATGGCTTTGAAATGAAACAAACAAGATGTGCTTTAACTGCAGACTTTCAAATTTAATTTGAGGGTAATTACATCCAAATCAGGTTAACGGTGTAGGAATTACAACGTTCTATATGTGCCTCCCACTTTTTAAGGGGCCAAAAGTAATGGGACTATCAACTCAAAAGCTATTTCATGGACAGGTGTGGGCTATTCCCTCGTTATTTCATTATCAATTAAGCAGGTAAAAGGTCTGGAGTTGATTCTAGGTGTGACATTTGCATTTGGAATCAGTTGCTGTCGACTCTCAATATGAGATCCAAAGAGCTGTCACTATCAGTGAAGCAAGCCATCATTAGGCGGAAAAATCAAAACAAACCCATCAGAGAGATAGCAAAAACATTAGGTGTGGCCAAATCAACTGTTTGGAACATTCTTAAAAAGAAAGAACGCACCGGAGAGCTCAGCAACACCAGAAGACCCGGAAGACCACGGAAAACAACTGTGGTGGATGACAGAAGAATTATTTCCCTGGCGAAGAAAAACCCCTTCACAACAGTTGGCCAAATCAAGAACACTCTCCAGGAGGTAGGTGTATATAAGTCAACAATCAAGAGAAGACTTCACAAGAGTGAATATAGAGGGTTCACCACAAGATGTAAACCATTGGTGAGCCTCAAAAACAGGAAGACCAGATTAGAGTTTGCCAAACAACATCTAAAAAAGCCATTAGAGTTCTGGAACAACATCCTATGGACAGATGAGACAAAGATCAACTTGTACCAGAGTGATGGGAAGAGGAGAGTATGGAGAAGGAAAGGAACTGCTCATGATCCAAAACATACCACCTCATCAGTGAAGCATGGTGGTGGTAGTGTCATGGCGTGGGCAAGTATCGCTGCCAATGGAACTGGTTCCCTTGTATTTATTGATGATGTGACTGCTGACAAAAGCAGCAGAATGAATTCTGAAGTGTTTTGGGCAATAATATATGCTCATATTCAGTCAAATGCTTCAGCACTCATTGGACGGCGCTTCACAGTGCAGATGGACAATGACCCGAAGCATACTGCAAAAGCAACCAAAGAGTTTTTTAAGGCTAAAAAGTGGAATGTTATGCAATGGCCAAGCAAATCCCCTGACCTGAATCCGATTGAGCATGCATTTCACTTGATGAAGACAAAACTGAAGGGAAAATGCCCCAAGAACAAGCAGGAACTGAAGACAATTGCAGTAGAGGCCTGGCAGATCATCACCAGGGATGAAACCCAGCGTCTGGTGATGTCTATGCGTTCCAGACTTCAGGCTGTAATTGCCTGCAAAGGATTTGCAACAAAGTATTCAAAAGTGAAAGTTAGATTTAGGATTGTTTAGTTTGTCACATTACTTTTGGCCCCTTAAAAAGTGGGAGGCACATATAGAAACCATTGTAATTCCTACACCGTTCACCTGATTTGGATGTAATTACCCTCAAATTAAATCTGAAAGTCTGCAGTTAAAGCACATCTTGTTTGTTTCATTTCAAAGCCATTGTGGTGGTGAATAGAGCCCAAAATATGAAAATTCTGTCAATGTCCCAATATTTATGCACCTGACTGTACCCACTATACTACAGTGAAATAAAATTATATAGGACCATTCTGACTGAACCTCCTAAAACAGAAATTAAAATAGACTCTGCAACTGTCACTAATGGCTCTATATTTTATTCTTTTTTTTTCCTCTACTGTATGATCTCTCACACCTCTCTTGCTGGTGCCCTACGGTAGTCAGAGATTAAACCTCACTGTCAAAGTCAAGTGTTATACAGTTAAGCTACAAGCTTGTGTAAATCGCACCCCTGCGAGTCCCTGTTTAAGGCAGCACTCTAAGCTGGCAAGTGGAAGAACAGGGTAAGCAGTCAGCACATACTGCTTATTTCCCAAGATAAGAACAGACGTTGCACTGATCATAGTGTCTGAGATAATCCCTCCCCTGAGAAGAGAGGAACTATTGATATAATTTAACTCTGATGAATTTTTCACTGTTAAAGCTCCTAATAAGAACCACTTCAGCAACTGAAGAGACATTTATTATTCAGATATCATGGTACATCTTTTGAGACTGGACATATATTTCTCTCGGTACAAATCTCGGGTGTTATATGGGTGTCCTATATGTATGTAGAGGTATATAATACACTAGGGGCACATAAGTGTATAACAACTCTATATGGTGAACATACTGTGGTTTCCTCCAACACTCCAAAAATATACTGGTAGGTTAATTGGGTCCCGGAAAAAAATATCCCTAGTGTGTATGTGTGTGAGCATGCGTTAGGGAATACAGACTGTAAGCTCCACTGGGGCAGGGACTGATGTGAATGGCCAAATATTCTCTGTAAAGCGCTGCGGAATATGTGTGCGCTATATAAATACTGTGCATTCCTAATCAGTGTAGCTTAAGCGACTTGTCAAAAAAAACTTGCCCAACAAAAACGTGCCCTTCCCAGGGTTCAGCATCCTGCCTTATAATATCCTAGAGTTACAAATTACAATTTACATAATTACAAGAAAGAGGAGAGAGCTTATGATTAAAGGATAATGGCACACACTAAAAGAGAGAAGGAGCAAAGCTGTGGGTTGCAGAGGCTGGAGAGCTAGGTTATACGTTTGAAAGAGGAGGTGTACTTTAAAGGACACATTTAAAAGCTTGGAGGCTGGATGTCAGTATGAGATATGGTAAGAACTTACCCGTGTTATATCTTTTTCTACAAGGTCCATAGGGTCCACAGGGTGACTTTGGGGTAGATGTGATGCAGTCTCATCCGGGCACCTTACGCAGTAAATTCTTCTCCCAGTATGCAACGGGTCTTCCTCTATACCCCGCCCCCGGGCCAGAGGCTCCTCAGTTACATAGCAAGCCGGAGGAGGATAAAAGAGAGAAGAAAGTCTGACACACACTAGAATCACATTCTCACACAGAAGGAGACGGAAAACCGGTGACCAGAGTGAACCCCAAATGAAGCACAGGTGCTTAAGGGACGGTGCCCTGTGGACCCTATGGACCTCATAGAAAAAGAGATAACAAGTTCTTACCATATCTCTACTTCAGGATCCATAGAAGTTCCACAGGGTGACCTTGGGGATGTCTCAAAGCAGTAATTTCAAGGGCGGGGACACTCCTGTGCAGAAAGAAGAATCCGCCACACGAAGGAAGCATCCTGAGTGGCAAATGTATCAAAAGCGTAATACCTCAAAAAGGTCTGGACAGAAGACCACGTGGCCGCTTTACAAAGCTGGACTAGAAATAGGGAACAACGAGAGAGCCCCCAAATTGGAAACTTTTCTGGCAGAGGCAATGGCCAGAAGAAAAACAGTCTTGGCAGTAAGCCATTTGAGGTCCACTGAGCCCAGTGGTTCAAAGGGAGTGGCCCTAAGGATAACAGCCAAATCCCAAGGCCCAACAGGAGGGATAAAGGGAGGCTGGATACAAAGGACCCCCTGCAGAAAGGTGCGGATGTCAGGAAGAGAAGCAATCATTCGCTGGAACCATACTAAAAGGCCCGAGCTATGGACCTTCAGTGTAGCGAGGCGGAGACCAAGGTCCAAACCTGCCTGCAGGAAAGCCAACACTCTGGCTGTCCTAAACACCTGGGGGATCATAACTTTTTGGATGACACCATTCAAAATAGGTATGACACATCCTGTAGTAAATCCTGGCGGAGGCAGGTTTCCGTGCTCTGAGCATGGTGTTAACCACAAGGCCTGAAAAACCTTTGGACCTTAAGAGGGTGTCTCAAGAGCCACGCCGTCAAAGACAGGCGACCCATATCCGAGAAGAGGCAAGGACCTTGGCAAAACAGGTCCAGACGTTGAGGCAACAGCAACGGAGTGTCGATGGAGAGACTTCGAAGATCTGAGTACCAGTGACGTCTGGGCCACGCTGGAGCCACCAGCAGGACCATGCCTCCCTCTTGTTTGAACTTTCGAAGAACGCGAGGAAGAAGGGATAACGGGGGAAACAGGTACACAAACTGGAAGGTCCACTTGACTGACAGAGCGTCCACCAGGAAAGTCTTGGGGTCCCTTGTCCGGGACCCGTAGTGTGGCAGTTTGTGATTTTGTCGAGAGGCCATGAGGTCCACGTCTGGAAGGCCCCACCTGTCCACTAGGAGCTGAAACACTTCTTGGTAGAGACCATTCCCCGGGATGCACGTCGCGACGGCTGAAGAAGTCCGCTTCCCAATTCAGCACTCCTGGAATGAACACCGCCGATATGGCTGGTAGATGGCCTTCCACCCATGTCAGAATGCATGACACCTCTATTATTGCCGCCTGACTTAAGAGTACCCCCTTGACGGCTTAGATAAGCCACCACCGTGGCGTTGTCTGACTGCACTTGCACGGGCTTTCCGTGAAGCAGCAGCCTGGCTTGTTGCAGGGCCTGAAAACTGCCCGCAATTCCAATATGTTGATTGGTAGCGCAGATTCCTCTGCGGTCCACCTTCCCTGAAAGGAGTGTGGACTTGACACAGCGCCCCAACCCCGAAGACTGGCATCAGTCGTCAGAAGGACCCAGTCCGAGATCCAAAAGGGACACACCCTGGTGAGGTGGACAGTCTGTAGCCACCAAGTTAGAGACAGGTGCACCTCCGGGGAGAGCACTATCATTGGAGTCCGTATATGATGGGGTAATCCGTCCCACTTGGAGAGGATCGATCTCTGCTGAGGCAAGGAATGAAACTGGGCATACTCCACCATGTCGAACACCGACACCATAGATCTCAGTAACATCGCTGAGTGGACTGACACTCGGAGACTGTGAAGGAATCTGCGTACCCGCGTCTGTGAAGTGGAGATCTTTACTGCTGTCAGAAAATCCTTTTATGTTGTGAATCCAACAGAGCTCCCAGATGGAGCATCCTTTGAGATGGAATCAGTGAGGTCTTTTTCCAATTGACCAATCACCTGTGTACCTGGAGCACAAATATTGTTAGCTGCAGGTGGTGGTGGTGAAGGACTTCTGGGGACCCTGCTAGTAGTAAGAGGTCGTCCAGGTATGGTAACAGGCCCTGCAGCCGCAAATGGGCTGCCATTACCGCCATGACCTTTGTAAACACCCGAGGTGCAGCTGCAAGGCCAAACGGCAGAGCCTGAAACTGGAAATGTTGTTGTGACACAGCGAACCTGAGAAAACGTTGGTGAGTTGAAGTAATCGGAATATGCAGGTACGCATCCTGAATATCCAGACACACCATAAAATCCCCAAGTTCCATAGCCAGTATAATTGAGCGTAGGGTCTCCATCCCATACCTGGGTACCCTGAGAATAGGACGGTAAGAACAGTTTGGTTTTGGACTAGAAAAAGGTTGGAATAAAATCCTGTTCCCCTTTGGGACATCAGGACCGGTACAATGACTCCTGCCTGCAGCATGGATTGTACCACTTCTTGAATAGCCAAAGCCTTGTCCGCGTTTTTCTTTAGTCCTGTGCAAAAGAATTGACGGGGAGGCCTTCTGCGGAAGGAGAGGGCGTACCCCAGAGAGACCACTTCCTTCACCCAGGAATCCGTTGTAGTCTGACACCAGTACTGAGCGAACTGAAGAAGTCGGCCTTCCACTCTGGGCTTGTCCCGTCAAGCGGATGGCTTGTCATCAGGCTTGGCAGCCGGACGTCTGGTACTCCAAGGCTGCTTTTTAGGCCTGGCAGATTTCTTGGCGGTGGATGGCCTGGGAAAGGACTGAGTTCTAGCCTTACCTGGGGCCCGATAGGTCCGAAAGGACGGAGTCCGAGCCCCCAAAGAGGCTGTAGCTGAAGACAGACAAGCCGACTTAGCTGCTGCTAAGGTATTCGCAATTTTGTCCAAATCAGGGCCACAAGACTTTACCATCATAAGGTAAACATTACAACCCCTTCTTGGATTCCGCATCAGCCCTCCAAGAACGGAGCCACAGAAATCCTGGCATCTAGTAAGCCAATATCCAATGCTGCCTCATTTATATAGGTAGCAAAATCTCAGAGGTTTCCCAAAAGATTCAGCTGTTCTCTGGTAAGCATTTGGGGCTAAGGCTGTTTCCAAGCTGTTATCCCAACATTCCATGGTCCGAGCCACCCAGCAAATGGCCATAGCTGGTCTGCACACAGCCCCCGTAAGAGAATAAACAGATTTAAGGCAGACCTCTACCTTCCTATCTATAGAATCCTTCAGGGTTGACATGGAAGGCATAGGAAGCGTTGCGTTTTTTACCAAGCGCGTGACATGGGAATCCACCGCCGGTGGAGTTTCCCACTTGGCAAGATAATTCTCAGCAAAAGGATACGTATAGACTATGCGCTTCTGCCGTTGATAACGCTTCCCCAGCGTTATCCAAGCTACCTCCAAGTGATTCACCAGTTGGTGAGACAATGGGAATGTAGCCACCGTCACTTTTCTACCATGAAATTTATTTTTGACTTGACCCCTGCCTCTTGAGAAGGGGGCTCAGAGTCAGACTCATCCAGAAGCAGTCCATCATCAAATGACATCTTCATCCCATACAGTAGATTGCGACGACAGCAAGACCCTTTTAGCTGGTCTGCTGACAGGTGCGTCAGTCTGCCGTACCTCAGGTGCACCTTGCAATATAGCAGGAACTGTATTAACCCACTGGGGGGAAACTCCTGTGTAGGTGCAGATGGTTGCAGCAGGTTCTGTGCTAGCAAAAGGTGCTGCTGTTGAAAACTGAACTGTGGAAACACAGGAGTGCCTGCCAAACGCCCCGTAATGGTTGTCAGTGCTTTTGCAAAGCACTCCCATGGCAGCTTCCGCATGAGAGGCAGAAGCCACAGAGGGACCCGGAGGGGTATAACACCGCAAACATAATTCCTCAGAGGCTATGTCCCCGGCTCCTAATACCGCTGTACATTTTTTTACAGAACAGTTTAATAGGAGCCACATTAGGCATGTCACTCTCACTGCCAGACATAGTGAAAAGGATACCGCCTTATAGATATGACTGCGTAGTAAGGTCACAGACTGCGACTTCAGCTGCACCCGCACAACACCAGTGCTATGGCTTACAATAGCAGAATAGGTACAGGGACAGCAGAAGGCCACCTCCCATGGCCAGCGATTAACCCCTAGGACGCTCTAGTGTTCCCGCAAAACACCAGCCCGCTGTCCCAGGCGGTTTTGTGGAAGCGCAGGACTCAGTGCCTGGCTGCACACGCTGTCAACCCAAGGGAGTCCCCAGCCATGGAGGAAAACTACTGCGATTCGGCACGCACCACCGCAGCATGTCGTTTACCTGCCACCCCGTAGCGTCCAGCCGAAGTCTAGCGATCCTCCGGGGTCCAAAACCCCACAGGCCCGCCGAGATCCCTGGATCAGTACCAGCGTCTTGGCACCAGCGGGGTGATGACGCGGCAGTGCGAACCTCCACTGGACTGTCCACGCTGGACAAATCTTAAAATTTCAGGGGCTGTTAGGAACAGCCCCACTTCGTGTTTAGTGACCCAACTTCGGCTGGGCACCCAACGAAACTGAGGAGCCTCCAGCCCGGGGGCAGGGTATAGAGGGAGACCCGCTGCATCCTGATAGAAGAATTTACTGTGTAAGGTGCCTGGATGACTCTGCATCACCTATACCCCCAAAGTCACCCTGTGGACCTTCTATGGATTCTGAAGTAGAAAACCATTTCCACCTAGGCTACATAATGATAAAAATTAGTTGTCACCTGCCTATAAGAGGCTAATCTGTTCTGTTACTATCTGCGTAAGGGTGGAAGTGAGGACAGTAACTAATGTCACAATGAGCTACATTCTGAACACAGATAGCATGAGAACACAAATTAATTTAGAAAAGGTTTTTCTAACATTGTTTTCTGTATATCATCTTACAATTTTATATAAACTTAAGCTGGGTAGACACTAAACAATGCATGTTCCCAGCGATGCAACAGACGACCCCCCCTCCCCCCGGGATAAGGCAGGGGGCGACAAACCGGGCGGCTGGTACACAATAGACTATCCGATGCACGGGATAAGGCAGGGGCCGATATGTCGGCCCCTGCCTTATCCCGCTGCATGGGGTCATCAGTTGCATTGTCAGATTGAGCTGCATGTAGGGACGACCTGACTATGCGCGACTGACGATCCCGCAGGAGCGCACAACAGCTGACATAGTGGGTACACACTAGACGATTTTGACAATTTGTCATTCATCATCAGGTAAATCGTGCAAAACACCTTCTAGTGTGTACCCAGCATGTGTTTTGGGAGGAAAAAAGTAGAACCCATATTTTTCTCTGAAATAACTTTCAAGAGCTAAAAGGAATTGGCTATTGTTTATTCCATATTTAATAGAAATTAGATTTTGCATGTGATTGATTCAACTGAATATTTAAATTATGAATCAAATACAATACAAATGGCTTGGATGAAAATTATGGGACCCGTAACCTAATATTTTGTTGAATAATTTTTAGAGGCAATCACTGCAATGAAGCAATTGTATGTCCTTTCAATGAGGTTTCTGCACCTGTTAAGTCATTTGGCCCACTCTTCCTTAGCAAACTGCTCCAGCTATCTCAGGTTTGATGGGTGCCTTCTCCAGACTGCACGTCTGAGCTCAAGATATGTTCAATACAATTCAGATCAAGGCTCATAGAAGGCTACTTGAGAATAGGCCAACGTTTGTTTTTTATCAATTCTTGGGTGCTTTTAGCTGTGTGTTCTTGGTTATTATCCTGCTAAAGGACTCATGACCTGCGAATAAGACAGTTTTCTGACACTGGCCAGTATGATTTGCTCCAAAATGCCTCGATAGTCTTGAGATTTCATTAAGCCCTGCAGATTCAAGGCACCTCATGCCTGGTGCAGCAAAGCAGCCCTAAAACATAATCGGGCCTCCTCTGTGTTTCACAGTAGGTATGGTATTCTTTTCTTTGAGAGCTTAATTTTTTGTCTGTAAACATGGAGCTGATGTGACTTGTCAGAAAGTTCTAGTTTTGACTCATCTGTCCAAACAGACACTTTCCCAGAGGAATCAGTATGAATCCAGATAGCGGCAGCCCGGTAGGGGTGAAAATCCCGATTGTCAAACAGTAAGTATTCACTAACCCTATTCTAACCCCTAACCCTAACCCTCCGTTAGAGGAGCCTAACACTAACCTCCAAGTGCCTAAACCTAACCCCCCCCTTCCCCACAGCCTAAACCCAAGTCTCCCGAGGGGGTGCCTAACCCTAACCCCCCCCTTCCCCTAGCCCAAACCTAACCTCCCGGGGGGGTGTCTAACCCTAAGTCCCCCCTCGGGAGCCCCTAACCTAACCCCCCACCCACGGCTGTCCGCAACCGGCTTACCTTCGATCGGTATGCCGGGCTCCCGATGTAGGTCTAAAGACAGGCATTGGGACTTCGACACCTGTCATTAGTACCTTGCCGGGATTAGACGGTCGGGATTACATCCGTTGGCTTCGAGACTGCTTCCCCTCCCAGAAGCATGTTGGCTTGTCAATATGCATTTTTAGCAAATTCCAGTCTAACTTTATGTTGCTTTTGCAAAGTGTAGTCTCCCTGGGTCTTACATGGAGCCCACTGTCGATAATAAAGCTTTGGATGGTGCGGTCAGACACGGACATACATTGGCCTTGGAGTTCAGCTTGCATCTCTTAGGAAGTTTTTCTCGCTTCTTTTCTACCATTCTCACTATCCTTCTATTTAATCTGGGGTCACTTTCTCTCTTGCAGCCTTGTCCATGGAGGATGGCTACAGTCTCATGGACTTTAAACTTCTTAATAATATTTGCAACTGTAGTCACAGGAACAAGCAGCTGCTTGGGGATGGTCTTATAGCCTTTGCCATTAACATGCTGGCCTATAATTTTCTTTCTGATCTTCTCAGACAACTCGCTCCTTTGCTTTCTTTGGTCAATACTTAGTATAGTGCACATGATGATCTCAAACAGAGTGAATATTTTTCAACATTTAAATAGGCTGAATGACTGATTAGCAAGAAAAATCTGTCCAGGCCATTTTGGAATATCTTTGGAGAACAAGCAATAATGTGGCATAGCAAAGGCATGCATGAGACAGTTTTCATTTCATCACTTTCCAGGAGGAATGAAGCATTGTTTCCATGAGATCTAGGGGCAACAAATCAATTTGTCTACATCTGTAAATGGATGGTTAAAGTTTTAGGAGGAGATTTAATAAAGCTTGGAGACAGAAACAATTGAGAGATAAAACACCAACCAATCAGATCCTGTCAGTTTACAGGCTGTGTTTGAAAAATGACAATTTTTATGCTGTGTATCCACTAGGCGATTTAAATGAGCGGTCGAACGATTAAGACATAGTCATCGTTCAATCGCTCATTAATTGTTCACGAAACGGGCATGAAAATGTCGAAATGACCAGCGATGCGCGCTACCCCTGGTCGTTTCCAACATCAATCACCGGAACATGCTGGTCAATCTGCCGATAACGACAGATTGACCATGTTCAGGGATGAGGTAGGGTGCCTACACTGAACGATATATCGTTCAGTGTAGGCACTGCAGAGGAAGAGCATCGACTGTACGATTACAATGTTGTAATCGTATGGTCGTTCCACTATCTGCTAGTGGATACGCACCTTTAGGAGCTCATTGGTTGGTGCTTTATCTCACAATTTTATCTCTCTACAAGCTTTATTAAATATCCCCAAATAGCACTCATTATAAACAGTATTACATTATTATACACCTCTGTTTTTATGCATCATTACTAGGTCTAATCCCAATAATGATATGGATATGGAGTAGCTACTTAGAATATTTTTGAAAACACAGTAACATGTTTTCTGACAGTTGTAACTTTAAGCGACAGAAAATAAAGATTGCACTTTGAATTGCAATATCTACATTTTGTTTTACATAACTCTTACCACTTCCTTTTCAGTTTGGCTCTCTGCAATCTACCATATAATCTATTCACTATGCTGTTTTGAAACTTCTGCTCTATAGCTTATCTCTGCTTGTGCTATGTGTAAATATCTGCCTGACCCTGTGAAAAGTTGTCTGCTTCTGAACTAGGTTTCCCTATACCTTGTTAAATAGCAGACCTCCTCCTGTCCTCCCACGCTAGCTTTCCATTATACCGTAATTTGTCATCTTACATGGGCAGGAAACACCATTCCTTAGGTTTCCTTGACATTTGCTACACTACATACTTTATTGTACAGTACTGTAGAAAACGGTAACACTGAATAATAAAACAATTCACATGGAATAAAACTGGACTGGCCTTTTGCAGCAAAACAATTACAGCTGAAAATAGTAAGGTAGCTGCTCTCTACTTTTTGAAAATCTCCTGTTTGAATAAAAATAAATATCTGACGTATATTTTAAACACAGCATTTTTGTTTCTTAGTTTATATATTTTGACACCTTTGTGTAAAGAAAAAGTCTATTAAATTTACAAAGAGTCTGGTCTATATTTTTTACCCCAGAAATGCATTTATGAATATTTAATCGATGTGCAGTGATTAAAGAAGAAAATCCATACAGTGTGACACAAAGCAATTATCCAGCAGAATCTGTGTGTTGGAATAAATGAGAGAGACCATGGGGAAAAATAGATTATTGTGGAATTTAGCATTTTGTCAGAGTGTTAATGTGTTTTACTGCCACTAGCTGAAATCATTTAGTTTTACCAGAGAATTCCTTAAAAAATAAAAAAATTAAAAAAAAAGCTACAAAATGAGTAGAATAACTAGAAATTTTGATTTAGTGGTGGTCACAAGTGGCTATGAAAAGGCATCACATGCAAACCTTGTGACCATAATAATCTCCTTTTATATTCTTTATCTACAGTAGTAATTCCTATTACAGCAAAAGCACATTTCATAAATCTGCCATTAAAGGAAATACATATAATGGACTAATGATGATAGATTTATTCTATGGCAACAGAGAAGAATTAAATTCCAATGGACCATCCTAGCTGTTCACACTGCAATAATAAGAAGGCAGCAATTAGCATACTTTATTTTTGCAGAAATGTTGAGCTACAATTTTCCTACTATATATCTACTACGGAAACCACTGCGACATCCACTTAGCAGTTTTTCCTGATTAATAACACCTAGTAAAGAGGGTCCAATGCGTAAGAGTAGGGATCATGGAGCAGATATATTTAATGACCTGTAGCTAAAAACATTTAAAGGCAGTCAATTAGTGAGTTGGATGAAAATAGCTTAACGTGGGTTTAAAAGCCAGTGTTACGACTTTTTGCTGTTCAATTAGAAATCTGCCTTTGACACGCCAGACAAGGTGAAAAGTAGGAAAATATTTTTTTTAAATAAAAATGGCAACACACATTGCAGTACCTCTTGGATACTCCTACCAATGAATAAGGAGGAAAATATGGCCAATAAAGTAGTAATTTTTTTCAGGTATATTCCCTAAAAAGCAGAAAATGAGTTAAATGATATGGGACATGTACAGATCTGTCCTGGTCCATCTTTGCTGCGTACACGGCAAATCGCACCACGCATGGGGTGTGGCGGAAACGCGCACTGCGTTCGCACCCGCGACTCCATAGGATTGCATGGTAAGATCGCATTGAGCGCCATAGCGTACGCTGAGGGTAACCGTATGGCGCAATGCGTGCACAGAGGATACATCTGTATGTTGGGTGTTGTAGTGATGGGAAAGGGGATTTTCAACTTGCAGATGTGAGTTGCAAGTGTTTTTATTCCACTTTTTACAAAACTTTTATAAACGCACTTAAATATCACTAGAGAGACACATGAACCCAAAAATACTTTAGACCAGTGGTTCCCAAACTCTTTTGAATCATGGCGCTCTAGAGTACCAGCATTTTGTTTCCTGGCACCTACAGTCCAAAAAAATCAGAAAAACTATTAAAATTAAGTAAATTATGCTTATTTTATCCTTAGGTTCAGTTTTGTGGTGGTTGACAGGGTTTGTCCATATATTTAAAGATTAAAAGCCACCAGCACTGGTTTTGCCCATCACACTGACCCTAATTTGTTTTGGGTCTGGACCATCAACCCATTGGCACCCCTGCAAGAGTACTGCAGCACTCAAGGGTGCCACGGCACCCAGTTTGGAACCACTGCTCTAGACATTTATTTGCCAAAATACAGTCGCTGGCTATCATTTTTTTTATGATTTTTAAAAGCTGCAAAATAATTAGAGTTATGATAAAACTTACCTTTGTTAACTCTCTTTCTTCGAGAGTCCATATGGTCCACAGGGAGACCTTGGGGGTGTAGGTGGTGGTTGAGGACCGGGCACCACAGTTATAGCTTTCAGCTCCCAGGATGCACTGGTCCAACCCCCTATAACCCGCCCCTGAGCCACCTCAGTTCGTAACGAGTCAAAGGCCGGAGGAGAAGAGAAAAGGAAGACTGGTACACACAAGAATCACACACTCACGTAAAAGGAAACTGTGACCAGAAACATAACCCATATGAAGCCAGGTGCGTCAGGGCAGGTGCCCTGTGGACTTGAAAAAAAAAAGTTAAAAGGTAAGTTTTACCATAACTCATTTTCTTCTTCAGAGTCCATAGGGCTCCACAGGGAAACCTTGGGGATCTCCCAAAGCAGTCATTTAAGGGTAGGGATGCTCCTGAGGTGAGAGGAGAATTCGGCACCCAAATGAAGTATTCTGAGAGGCAAATGTATCAAAGGCATAAAACCTCAGAAATGTATGGATAGAGGACCACGTGGCCGCCTTGCAAAGCTGTTCAGCTGAGAAATCACGGTGAGCTGGCCACGAAGGACCCATAGAGCGAGTAAAGTGAGCGGTAGTGAATACAACTGAAGTGGAGCAAGTCTACGCTGGAACCAAATGGATAGAGCAAAGACATGCACTTTCAGTGAGGCCAGGCGGAGTCCAAGGTTCAATCCAGCTTGAAGGAAGCCCAGGACTCTGGAAATCCTAAACACTTGGGGGTCCTAGCTTCTGGTACAACACCATTGGAAATATGTATGCCGCACTCTGGTAGATCCAAGCAGAGGCTGGCTTAGGTTCTCTGAGCACAGCTTTGACTACAGAGCTAGGAGAATCCTTTGGACCTCAGGAGGGATGTCTCAAGAGCCACGCCATCAAAGACAGATGACCTAGGTACGGGTAAAGGCAAGGACCCCGAGACAACAGGTCCAGTTGTTGAGGCAGCAGGAACGGAGTGTCGATGGAGAGACTCCAAAGATCTGAGTACCAATGAAGTCTGGACCAATTTGAAGCCACCAGCAGGACAGTGCCTCCGTCTTGTTTGAACTTCCGAAGAACTTGAGGAAGAAGGGAGACTGGAGGGTACAGGTAGACAAGCTGGAAGGTCAACTTCACTGATAAAGAGTCTACAAATGTTGCCTCGGCATCTCTTGTTCTGGACCCGTACGCTGGCAGTTTGTGATTGTGTCGGGAGGCCATGAGTCCACCTCTGGGAGGCCCCATCTGATCACTAGGAGTAGAAAAACCATCTTGGTGAAGAGACCATTCCCCAGGATGCACGTCGTGATGGCTGAGGAAGTCTGCTTCCCAATTGAGAACTCCCGGAATGAACACCGCAGAGATGGCTGGGAGGTGACCCTCGGCCCATGTCAGAATGCGTGACACGTGTGTCATCACTGCCCGGCTCAGAGTGCCTCCTTGATACATTGATGTAAGCCACTGTTGTGGCATTATCGGACTGTACCTGTACAGGTTTTCCGTGAGGTATGTTCTGGGCCAGTATGAGGGCCCCGTAGACAGCTCGAAGTTCCAATACGTTGTTGGCAGGGTTGATTCAGCTGCCCTGAAAGGGTCGTGGACCGGTCACTGTGCCACAACCAAGGAGACTAGTGTCCATTGTTAGAAGTACCCAGTCCGGGATCCAAAAGGGGCGACCCTTGGTTAGATGAGATGTCTGTAGCCACCAAGAGCAGGACAGATGCACCACCGGAGATAGTACCATTGTCTGAGCTTTGATTCGATGGGGTAACCCATTCCACCTGGAGAGGATCAGCGTTTGCAAAGATCTGGAGTGGAACTGAGCATACTCCACCATGTCGAAGGTAGACACCATGGATCCCAGAACCTGCATTGCTAAGTGGATCGACACCCGGCGACTGTGGAGACATCTGCGCACTCGTAGTTGAAGTGTGGAGATCTTGTCTGATGTCAGAAAGATTCTCTCATCTGGGAGCCCTGCTTGATTCTCAGGATCAATCATTCTCTGTGAGGAATTCAGGGAGGACTTTTTCCAGTTGATTAATCATCTGTGCTTGTGAAGGAAAGCAATGGTTAGCCACAGATGGCGGTGCAGCACTTCTGGGGTTCCTGTTAAGAGCAGGTGGTCGTCCAGATATGTAACAGTCAAACACCCTAACCACGCAGGTAGGCTGCCATAATTTTGGTAAACACCCGTGGAGCCGTGGATAGTCCAAGAGGGCAGATCCTGAAATTGGAAGTGTTGCTGTAGCATATCAAACCAGAGATATCGCTGATGTGAGGGCGCTATAGGTACGCGTCTTGAATATCTAGGAGGTACCCAGGCTGCATAGCTAGGATAAGAGAGCATAGGGTTTCCATCATGAACCTGGGTACCCTGAGGAATTTTTTCAGGGATTTGAGGTTAAGGATAGGCCGATGAGACCCATTCGTCTTTTGAACTAGAAAGAGTAGAATAGTAACAGGTCCCCCGCTGAGATAGCGGGACTGGCACAATTACCACTGCTTGCAGGCATTCTGGATTTGTAATGCCTTGTTCGGGTCTGAAGGAGGGCATGTATAGAAAAACTGGTGGTGTGACAGTCGAAGAAATGAGAGGGCGTTCCCATGAGAGACCACTTCTCTTACCCAAGCAACCGTGGTGGTTTGACACCAGCACTGGGCAAACTGAAGAAGTCAGCCTCCCCCAGAGGGAGGCCAGCCTGTCAGGAGGGCTTATCCTTGGATTTTGAAGTAGGGCATCTGGTGGTCCAGGCCTGCTTGGTCCTGGCTTGGCGGCCCTAGTGGAAGCAGACTGCCTAGGAAAGGACTGGCCTTTAGGTTTTGCTTGAGGACAAAAGGACCTAAAAGATGTAGTCCGAGGCTTTGCAGTAGTAGTTGCTGAAGGCAGAAATGCAGTTTCTGATGCTGCCAATGTGGTTACAATCTTGTCAAGGTCTGGACCAAACAAGATCTCCCCATTGTAGGGTAACACTTCTAGGCCTTTCTTGGAGTCCGCATCTGCCTTCCATGAGCGTAGCAGGGTACGGCGGGCAGACACTACCGTGGCTGAGACTCTGGAGGTTAGGAGACTGGCATCCAATGTCGCTTCTCCAATATAAGAAGCTGCATCTAGTATGTGAGCAACGAAAGACATCTGATCCCTAGAAGCATTGAAGGGAAAAAAAGAGTCTTCAAGAGTGTCAGCCCAGCTCTCTATATAGCTTTAGCCACCCATGGTCGGACGGGCAACAGCCCTTGAAAGAGAGTATATCGATTTAATGCAAGATTCAACCTTTCTATCCGTAGGGTCCTTCAAAGAGGCTATTGTAGGGATAGGTAACATAGCGCTTTTAATAAACGTGTAACATGTGAATCCACCGCAGGGGGAGTCTCCCATTTTGAACAGTGAGCTGCAGGAAATGGATAACAGGAGGTCAGACGTTTTTGGGGCTGAAACCTCTTACCAGGCGTCTGCCAGGCTGCCGCCATGTGTTCACCTAATAGATTAGATAGAGGGAATTCTGCTGAAGCCGCTTTCTGTCATTTAAACCGTGGGTGCTTTGATTCAGGGGCTGGCTCGTCATCTTCTATTAGTAAGATGGATCTAACAGCTCGCACAAAGGCAGGAATATTAATTTGAGACAGACTCTCATCCTGCCCCGGAGGGGAGTCCATGTTAGAGAGATCAGCATCTTCTGCCTATTCAGAAGACACTTCAGAATCTGAGAGCTGCGTGGACTGTAAAGATAACACAGGACGCTTAGAATGTTTACTGGGTAGGGACTTCTCACCTTGCAACATAGTTCGAAAGGCTGTAGAGGTAGCCACCAGACTCTGTACCGAGCTAGAGAGTAAGTCTACCCATGGAGGGAGCACAGGAGGTACCTGTATTGCCTGAACCTGTTGTGGCAACCCCAGAGGGGGAATTACGGCCAGTTGTGGTAACCCCATAGGGGGAATTACCGTCGGTACTGCTAGGCGATCCGCAATAGTAGCCAGCACCTGAGAAAAGGAAGCCATGGGGCTTGTGCAAGAACTGGGGGGTCTGATGGGCCTGGTGGAGTATAACACATAACCCATCTTGTATCAAATCCTTCTCACTTAAGCTTGCAGCACATAATTTGCATGATAGCAGTATGGGTGCAGATGCTTGCTTGCTTGCTACGCTTGCCTTTGCTAGACATAGCTGTAGAGTAGTATAGCACACAATATGGCACTGGGTATAATACAACTAGGAATGCAATATACTAATCCTGTCAGGCTTGGGCAAGCTGCAGGAGCGCACAGCACAAATATGGCACTGTGCAGTAACCAACTGTATGTGACAAACCTCACCAAATACATTTATTGTAGAGATGTGAGGTACCGGGAAAAGCCCTGAATACACCTGTATGTTAGGGCAAAGTCAGAAAACAATGGGAAAGATATATACGGACAGTATAGAGAAATAAACAGACAGGCAGCGCTAGCATATGTCACAAGCAGTACAATGCAGAAATACCATATAGCTGCAGAAGGGCACTACAATCAACTATACAGATTCTGTGGTCAGTGACTCAACATCTGGTAGGCTATAGCGCTACATAACCCGACTCCAGGGAGAGGTATGTAGGGGGACCGGACCCTGCGTTTCCCTGAGAGTGCTGTGGCTAAGCCTGGAGAAAATGGCCCCCGGAGACCTCTGAGGGGGTGTGGTAGGAGGAGGAGAGCAGTTCAGGGAAGCGAAACCTCAGAAGAATGGTGCCATGAGCTGAGGGGAGGGGAGGGGCCGCTGTAAAGGGGAAAGCTGACCTCCCCATGCTGATTTTTAACCACCAGGACACTGGATTCCCACTCCATCTGTACCCTGGTGGTCTAGTGGCTCACCTTGGACAAAGCCTGTGTTCACTCTCAGCACCTCCGGTCTGTACCTTGAGACCGGAGGTATGACTTCCATCCGTGGGTCACCGCAAGCGATGAACTGCCTTACCTGCCCCTTGCGTGTCATGTTAAACAGTGAGCACAGTGCATTTAATTGAAATTGCACCTTATTATAATGGCAGTACCAAAAAAGATTGAAAACTGATAAAAACAGTCGTGGTTTAATCCAACTACCGTTTTTGTCCGTTTTCTAGTGTTTGGTAGCAAATGGTCGATTGTCATTTGCTCCCATACATTACCAAATTTTTGTTCCATTCAGCCAACTAATTGAATGGTTAGACAGATCCTCTTAAAGTGTATGGTCATTTTAAGAGTATTTAAGCTGTCATTTGTATCTTCCTCTTCTAGAAACAAGGCAAACACTTTGCCTCTTCTTCAATTTGACTCTTCTTCAATTTGATATGCATCACTAGTGATCATTCTAGGTCCGGCACCGAACCGTAGAAAGGATAATTGAGTGCGTCCGAAAAGGGGGCATGGCCAAAAGAAAAGGGGGAGCGTTCTTTAAGATACGCCCCCTTTTCATCACTATTGGGGGCTTACTCGGCACTTCCGGACATGCTGGGCTGCCCCCAAGCTCTCCCCTCTTTGTGAATAGATGCCATGCGCTAGCCCACATCATCTATTCCCCTGCGGGTGGGGACAGCACCCGGCATGTTGTTTGAGCGGGACGCGGTCAAAAGGGCATTGAGCATTCTACCCTTTTGAAATCTGGCATGGCTAAAACAGCCTAGCAGGAATGCTAATCACTATAGGGTGTATCAGTATTTTTATTTAAAAAAAAAAAATTAATGCTTTACACTTCTGTAATTTTTTTTCACATGTCTTCTAAATGAACTATAATATCTCTGAAACTACATTGGAATACATAAAAGCCCTAGGTCTAAACTACATTTCAGATATATTACTGCACATTAAACTCTCCTTAATCTTTTTGTTCGGGCGGTTTGTCCGGCAAGAAACCCCCAGCCATCCGGCAGCCCTCATCTGGCACTCCAACCACCAATGCGTGCGTCCCCTGCCACCCAGCACCCTTACCAACGTGTTCTTGTTGCCAGCAGACACTGTACAGAGCCCCCCGATGGGAAGATCATGTTACGGTGACGTCAGCGCAGCTTGGCTGTGTCACAGTGCAGGGCGGTGTCAGGATGGAGGGCAGAGATCCCTCCCGCCGAATAAAAGCAAGGGCGCACCTTCCGGATGGGAACAGTCGCCTGAGCATATTGGAGAGTGGTCCTTCTGCGTCCACTCTTTTCTGTGCGTCTTCGGGGAGCTGTAAAAATATAAATAGAATCTGTAAAGCCAGAATTTGGGACAGTATCTGGGAGCTGTTACAATTAAAAAAAAATCTGTGAAGCCAGCAATTGGGGGACAGTATATGGGGATAGATAGAGAGATAGATCCACAAGCAATTGGGCAGTATCTGGGCACTTAATACGTATTTGTGTTAGTGACAAAGCAATTGTGTAGTATCTGAGCACTCAAAACATAGGGCGGTATTCAATTAGTTTCGCACCCGCGGAAAAATTTTGCCTGCCGGACTTTTCGTCAACATCACGTCTTTTGGCCACAGAAACTTACCATGCGCATCCCACTATTCACCATATTCAATTGCAAAAACGGCAAGCAGCGAATTCAGACCAGGCGGAAAGTGCTGCACCCCCCAAAAAGATGCACTAACATTGGGGATCAATGTAGAGGTGTCCGAATAGCCCTAATAAAACGGTTTGGGGTACTTAAGTTGTGACAAAAACGTCTTATTTGCGTCTTTGCACAAGTGGTGAAGAATGACATTAAGCAGTATTTTGTGGTGATAATAAGTAGTCCTGTCAAATTTGGGTTCCTAGAAAATGGGTGCTAGCATATTTTAAAGTCGCTAAAGTGTTCTATTAAAAAACGTGAAAAACGCACCTGTTGCAATCACCTGCAATCCTAAAAACACCTTACCCATATTTACAGACCCCAAAAAAGTCTATTTCGCTACTTTTTATGCTTGTACCCGCCACTTTGTACTTTTTCGCCCCCAAAATGAAAGTACCTTTTTGGGGTGTTTTTTTTTTTTTATGGATTTTTTTGACGCAGTTACCCTATGAGAGGCTGTCCCAAGGGTGCCGAGTGGTTTCCCCACCTTTGCACTTCTTTCCTCCTGCTATTCAGAGGAGAATCTTTTTCGCCTATTACAATGCATTGACTTTCTGCGTACGCGTAAAGTATTTGGAATTGAATACGGAGATAAGTTTCCGACAGGAGAAAAGTCGCAATCAGCTAAACTTTTTCGCGGATCTCGGCTTTTCGCATCTAATTGAATACGGCCCATATTTGTGTACATGACAAAGAAACTGGCCAGTATCTGGGCACTTAAAACGTATTTGTGCATTGCAAAGGCCCCCACCCGTCTACTTCTTGATGCCACTCGACGGGAAAAATTTCTGGCTATTCTGCATAATATATTGAAATATAGTAAATTAAAAATATTTGCTCTATAAAATTTATATGAAATATTTATAGTTTACATATTTCTATGCCACCACAGTGTTATTATTAATCATTTTACCACTCTTATTTTCAATTTTATTGGGCTTTTGTGATAGTAGAGTATTCCAATACAACTTATTTCTATGCACAGATTAAACAATTTAAACCCTATACGACAAAAATCCTGATTCTCAGCAACAATAAGAAATCCATTCATGTGGTTTTCAATGTGAATCATGAACTAGAATTGCATATTTACTCAATATACATACATACAAAGCTCTGAAGATTTCTGACCAAAAGAACAAAGCAGAATACAATTCATCAATGCTAGAAACACCAGAAAAGAAAAAGCTCAAAAAACATAAAAACATGGGTCATTGAAGGAGTGAATGTGTTATCACATAATCAAAGCAAATGAAGGGAAAAACAAAAAGATATCAGACATTAAAACATTTAAAAGTAACGGTGATTCAGGGCAGGATAACACACACATACACAATAGTAGTTAGAATTGCTTATGAGATAAGTATTATAAACACAGTGTGGGGGGGGGGTGAGATATGAGCAGGGGTCACTGTATGAAGTAACTAGGTTTCTACAATGCACAAGATACATATCATTACACACAAAAAATCTGAAATATCTGGAGAGAAATCATCCTAGAAACATCCTAGAATTTTTTTTAGAAGAAAAAAATTTAAATAAATGGCAAAAGTTTAGCTATTAGTGACGCTGTCCTTTCCTGACATTTCTATAAATATACTGTATTGTCTGAGTAGCAGAGTAGATCAGGAGCTCCCCCTAATGGCAACTAACCTATATGCCATCAAAAGCAATTTCTGTGTATAAGTGATGTTTATTGTTCTTGGCTATTTCATATACGATCAGCAAGATATAGTTAACAACAAACATGGATTTCCCTGAAAAAATATTTGTAAAATATATTGGGTTTAATTGTCAAAAGTGAATTACATTCTCATTTTGCATCAGGGTCAAAGGAGAGTTACATTATAAAAGAGAGCCTTTATCATCTGAAAAGTACTGTACAAGTTTATACACAAAGAATCTGCCTGAAACTATGAAAGAATAGAATGAAAAGTCACAGAAAAAAACGTATGCTCCTAAACAGCTAAGGGCTCATTCAAACATAAGTGCTAGAATATGGGAATAAAAATGCAAGAATATGCTGTTCTTTAGTGATGCACAATTTTCTATATGTTGTACTTATACTAGTACCATCTATTGTACAGCTTATGTACATTAAAAAGGTATAAGAAAGGTTGTGCTGCATTTTAAAATCTCAAGCACACCATTAGAATTTAGTAGCCCATAAGAAACCAGAGACATTCTATTTTTAATGTCCATTTAAGGCAGTGAATTACTAAGCAGCTGAAAGGCACATTAACACAACTTTAAATATACCTCCTATGGCTGCTCAGGAATTTGTTCGGAAGAATAATTGCAAACTAAGAAGCGCAGGAAATCATGGGACGTAATTCTCGTGTAATTGCCTATATTTAGCTGACATTAGATCGCTAGAAAACCCCATTACTGTTTCTTTCATAACTATAAGAGAATGTGCAGTGTAGTTCATATATCCACTTTACTCTACTCCAGTTGTGATTTTCACAACCAAAACCCCTTTCGCTCTCATTTCATTTCTCACATCTACTCTTAAGGCCCCTACACACTAGACGATATCTTGAGCGATTTGACCGATTAGGATTTGATCGATTGCGACGCATCGGAACAAATCCTTCATATCGTCCAGTGTGTACGCACGATTCCGACGCACGCTCCCGCAGGCCATCCGTCACATCCTCATTTCTTTTGTACTTGCAGAAAGATATGAGGATGTAGCTAGTGATGCCATGCTGCCTAATGAAGCATGGATGGCCCCCGGTAATCGGCTAGTGTGTATGCACTTGCTGATGCCGGCCCACCCGCTGGGTCCCATCGCACATGGGATTGTCTAATGTGTACCCAGCTTGAGATCCATACAAACAGCACCACGCATTATCTGTCCACTTGCTCTCTCAATAACTCTACACTACATTTACTATATCAGTCATGTGTTTATCTGAGGTAGAATGAGCACTGACTGACTTCTTTAAAAGAGGTAGAAAAGTACACAACATAGAAAATAATTCACAGTGCTCAGAATTGTAAAATACTGATTTGAATTTCATTGTAAGATCCAAATCTAAAAGCTTTAGCTAAAGCTCAATAAAACTGAAGGGTCCAGCAGATGTCAAGGATTGCTCACACAGATCAGCATATTGATTATTATGCTCTTCAAAGAGGTTTCTTCATGTCATTACTATTGCATTCAACATGATCAAAAGTGGAACAAATCTACAAATCTTAGGGGCAATGTTAAAATCTCAAAATATAGAAAAGAATGGCAGAACATTAGCACAATTACATCAAATTACATTAGACAATTTTGTTTTGTATAAAACTTGAATGTTGTATGAACAGTGTGCACACAATGCTTTCCGGAACAGACAAGTTCTACATAAGTTACTTACAGAAACATATTCCAAATCATTGAGTTTGAGAAAATCTTGGACCTTCTCTGTTAATAAATTTTCAAATCGAAACCTGAACAGATCAATTTCTTGCTGTATAAACCAGCGCCTTAGGTCCTCCCTACAAAAACAGAGAGAACATTATATACTTAATCAAAATAGCAAACATCTCACCTGTACAAAGATAGTGGCAAGTAGGAAACAGTAGCAGGAGTCACCATTTTCATCCATACATTCGCACTGTGTTTTGTTATGTTTTTTCATTAATTCCCCCAGACTCCAAAACACTGAATAAAATTACTGAGAAGTGTAAATAAACTAAAAATGCTAATTTCTAAAAACAAATCTGTGTGTCCAGTTTATATCTCTACAGAGGTCCACTGACACTAGATAGATCTAGGAGACCCCACAAAATACCACAGCCCATATTTAGGGGTCTATGGTGATGAACAAAGGGACATATCTGTATTTTTGAGTAGTAATGCAAGAAAATTTAAACGGACACATATTCCAAACATGTATACATATACAATCATAGAGGCGGAACAGGGGTGTGAAAGGGATCTCTCAGGTAGGCTAAGTGCTGTATGGCCCAAACAGACAAGCACCTAAGTGAATATACCAGTTAGGTGGTCTATCTTTTGCACCTAGTAAAGGGGAATGTGCAGTTACACACTGATGATGATGACATGGCGAAATACAGTATCATCATTAATACATTAGTCAGAAAAAGGAGTGTTATGGTAAAACTTACCTTTGTTAACTCTCTTTCTTCGAAGTCCAAGTGTCCACAGGGAGACAAAGGTGTGGAGGTGTGACCTGGAGGACCGGAAACCAATAGCACAGCTTTTGAATCCCAGGATGCTCTGGGCCTTCCCCCTATACCCCGCCCACAGCTTGAGGGCAACTCAGTCTCGTTGGTGTCCGGCAGGAGCCGGATCACCATTTTTAACAGTGGGGCTGCTTCAAGCAGGCCAAGCTTATTTTTAGGATTTTTGTTTTTTCTAGTGTTTTGACTACTGAGCAGCAGCATATTTTGTTAACAAGCCCAAGGCAGGAGAAGGAGAGGAGAGAAGGAAGACTGGTACACTGAAGAATATCACACAGAGAAGGAAACAAGTGACCAAGAGAAGAAACCCATAGAAGCCAGGTGCGTCAGGGCAGGTGGCCAGTGGACTTCTAAGAAAGAGAGTTAACAAAGGTAAGTTACATAACACTACTTTTCTTCTTCATGGTCCATAGGGCTCCACAGGGAGACAATGGGGATGTCCCAAAGCAGTTGTTCAAAATCGGGAACGCTACGGAGCTGATAGGAGAACCCTACGCCCAAAAAGAAGCATCCTGAAAGTCAAATGTATCAAAGGCTTAATGCCTAAGAAAGGTGTGGACAGAAGACCAGGTGGCCGCCCTGGATAGCTGTTCAGCTGATGTGCCACGCCAGGCCGCCCACGAGGAACCCACAAAGAGAGAAGAATGACCAGATACTGTAGCCGGCACAGGAAGGGCAGACTGCGTGTAAGCCTGTTAGATAGTCATGCAAATCCATCTGGCCAGAGTGTTTGTTAAACGGCCATCCCTTCTTGTGGAATCCATATGGGACGAAGAGGGAGTCTGATTCCATGATGGAAGTAGTACGGTTCACGTAGATCTTTAGAGCACGGACCACATCCAAAGAGGCCTCATCTGCCGAGAGGTCTGGTGATTGAAAGGCCGGACACACAATTTCCTCATTTAGGTGGAAACGAGAAACCACCTTGGGAAGGAAGCCTGGGCGTGTTCTAAGAACAGCCCTGTCCCGATGAAAGATTAAATCAGATACCCTACGGGCAGATGCTATAGCCAGAAGAAGCAGGCTTCGCAGTGGCCACGTGACATCCATTGATTTGAGGGGTTCGAATGGAGATTCCTGAAGTGCTTGGAGCACCACTGCCAAAACCCATGGAGCTACAGGAGGGACAAAGGGAGTCTGTATACATAGAACACCTTGCAGGAAGGTGTGAACATCTAATATAGGAGCAAGTCTGCGCTGGAACCAGATGGACAAAGCAGAGACCTGCACTTTCAGAGACGATAGGCGGAGGCCTAGATCCAATCCAGCCTGAAGAAAGGCAAGAATTCTAGACACCTTAAAAACTGGAGGGTCATAGTTTCTTGGAGCACACCATAGGAAATATGTATGCCATATTCTGTGATAAATCCTGGCTCAGGCCGGTTTACAGGCCCTGAGCATGGTCTGGACCACAGAGCTGGAAAATCCCTTAGCCGTTAGGAAAGATGTCTCAAGAGCCAAGCCGTTAAAGTCAGATGGGTTAGGTCCGGATGTAGACATTGACCCTGAGACATCAGGTCTACTCGTAGAGGAAGTTGAAGATAAACATCTATGGAGAGACTTTGAAGATCAGAGTACCAATGGCGTCTGGGCCAAGCCGGAGCTATCAACAGGACTGTGCCTCTTTCCTGCTTGAACTTTAGAAGAACTCGAGGAAGCAGGGATATTGGGGGAAAGAGATATGCCAAATGGAAGGTCCATTTCACTGACAATGCATCAATGAAGGCTGCGTCGGGGTCCCTTGCCTGGTTCCATATACTTTAAAGTTTGTTGTCGTATCTTGAGGCCATGAGATACACATCTGGCAGACCCCATTTGTCCAGCAGGAGCTGAAAGACTTCTGGATGTAGAAACCACTCTCCTGCATGCACGTCGTGATGGCTGAGGAAATCTGCTTCCCAATTGAGAACTCCCGGGACGAATACCACAGAGATGGCTGGGAGATGGCATTTGTTCCATGTTAAAATGTGGGACAATTCTGCCATTGCTTCCCGACTTGCCTCCACGATAATTGAAGTAGGCCACTGCCGTGGCGTTGTCGGACTGTACTTGTCTGCCCTGAAGAATATCCTGAGCCAGAGTGAGAGCTCTGTAGATGACTCAAAGTTCCAAGACATTGATTGGTAACCCTGCCTCGACTAGGGTCCAGCGCTCCTAGAAAGAGTGCTGGCCGGTCACTGCGCCCTTGGTGAGGAGAGCCCAGACCGGGATCCAAAAGGGGCTACCCTTATCTAAATGGAATATCTGTAGCCACCAGGTTAAGGACAGGTGAACCTCCGGGGGAGGCCCATCGTCTTGGTTTGAAGTAGATGGGGTAGCCTGTTCCACCTGCAGTGGATCAGGTGTTGTAGGGGTCTGGAGTGAAACTGAGCGAAATCCACCATATCGAAGGTGGACACCATTGATCCCAATGTCTGCACTGCAGCGTGAATTGACACTCGGCGACTGCGAAGCAGTCTGTGCACTCAAGTGTTTTATTAATAAGATCTTGTCTGTTAGGAAGATTCCATGATCCTGAGAGTTCAAGAGGGCTCCTAAATGTACCATTCTTTGAGGTGGTGTCAGGGAGACTTTTTCCAATTGATCAGCCAACCGTGCGTTCATAGGAAGGCAATTGTTACCTGCAGATGGCGGTGAAGAATCTCTAGGCAGCTGGCCAACAGCAAGAGGTCGTCTAAGTATGGGAGTAGCCTGATCCCTTGACGACGAAGGTAGGCCGCCATAACTGCGATGATTTTGGAAAAGACCCAAGGGGCCGTTGAGAGGCCAAACGGTAGAGCCTCAAATTGGTAATACTGCTGCAGGATAGCAAACCGGAGATATTGTTGATGAGAAGGCGCTATAGGAACATGTAGCCAAGCGTCCTGAATGTCCAGAGACACCATAAAATCCCCCGGCTAGGATAATAGATTTGAGGGTTTCCATACGAAATCTGGGCACCCTGATAAACTTGTTCAGAGATTTGGGGTTGAGAACAGGAAAATATGACCAGTTGGGCTTCTGAACCAGGAAAATGGTAGAATTAATAGCCCTTGCCTCATTGTATGAAGGAGACCGGAATTATTACTGCTGAATTCAGTAAGGACTGAATGGCTTTTTGGAGCAGCAGGGCCTTGCTTGGGTCCGATGGAGGTCCTGTGCAAAAGAACTGCTGGGGGGGGGTCGCCTTCAGAAGGATAGGACATATCCATGGGAGACCACTTCTCTTACCCAGGCATCTGATGTGGTCTGATGCCAAAACTGGGCGAACTGAAGTAGTCGGTCTCGCACCCTGGGAGAGACCTGCCCCATTCGGCTGTAGGTTTGTCCTCAGATTTGGCAGGTGGACGTCTAGTAGCCAAGGCTTGTTTTGCCCTAGGCTTGGAGGCCTTGGCTGATGCCTGCTACCGTGGAAAGGACTGACCTTTAGCTTTTCCTTGAGGGTGAAAGAACCACAAGGATGACGTCCGAGGCTTTGTATTATATGCAGAGGGCAGGAATGCAGCCTTGGAAGCTGCCAAAGTAGTCTCACTTATCTAATTCTGGACCAAATAGGATATCTCTAGAATAAGGAAGAGACTCCAGAACCCTTTTGAGTCTGAGTCGGCTTTCCAGGAATGGAGCCAAACAATATGGCGGGCCACTACTGAAGTGGCAGATACCCTGGAGGCCAGGAGAGCTGTTTCCATAGCGGCTTCTCTAATGTGAGATATGTAGGATAGTTGTTCCCTTGAAGCATCAGGGGAAATGTCTCTTCTAGGGCCTCTGCCCACTCTCAATGGCTTTTGCCACCCTGGCCCTAGCAGGACGAGTAATAGCTCCTGTAAGAGTATATGGATTTGTGACATGCTTCTATACGTCTATCTGTAGTCTCCTTCAAGGAGGTTGCAGTATGGATGGGTAAGGTGGCATTCTTAGCCAGACATGTTACATGAGAATCCACTGTTGGGGGAACTTCCCATTTAGTGCAATCAGTAGCTGGAAGATGGTAAAAGGAACGTTTTGGAATTGAAACATTTTACCGGGCATATTCCATGCTTCGCTCATGTGATCAGATAGATGGTCAGAGTGAGGGAACTCTGGTAAAACTACCTTTTGTTGTTTAAAAAGTGACATAGTTACCTTCTATATTCAAATAAGATGTACGTAGGACAATTATACACATATAGGGGCTGATTCCGAGGAGGGTGTGTCTGCAACTATTGGTAGCTGCCCATCTGCAAATGCCGCCATGAAGTCCTTTCCATCTGTACAACAGTGTGTCCGAAAGTGTAGGGACCGAGATGCCCACTGTCAGTGTGCATAGATGCTGAAATGCCAACTGGTGCGTCTGCCACCTCCCAGTATCCGCTGAGTAACTCATCACTTTTCCAAGACATATCTAATACCATGCATCTTAATTGCAACTGTGCCTTTGCATGTACACTGAGCGACACATGCACCGTGGAGTCTCTAGGGAATTACGTTCCATGTAGAAATCTTGACCATTCTACAAAGATGGGATCGCTCATTCTTAGGTTCACTTTAATCTGTTTGCTCTGATCATTTAACCCAGGCGTGGGGTACCTTTTTTCTGCCGAGGGCCATTTTGATCTATATAACATTATTTGCGGACCCGGTGCAGGCCACGCCCCCTCCGTGATGTCACACGTGGTCGGGGCCACAATCGCCGGTGATAACAGCGATGCTCCGGGGAGCTGTAAGGGCAGCGGTGTGACCGTCTGAAGCATCCTTAGGGTGCTCCAGGCGGCACTGCTGCATAGAATCTGGCTGCAGGGTGCCATTCTAGGCCCCCTGCTAGCCAGAAGAGGCTAGCAGAAAAAAGCTCACAGGGAAAGACCAAATGATTCCGGGGGTCTTATACGGCCCCTGGGCCTGAGGTCCCCATCCCTGATTTAACCAATCATTCAACACTATATTAAAATATTAAATGAAAATTAAGCATCTAGTTACATGCAGTTTAATCAGTAACAAGTAGTATATATTAGTCTCAAAGAAGCCTTTGTCCTTCAGCTTGCTTAGCTTTAATCTTGAGAAAATATGTTCACATTAATAAATCATCTATTAGAAAAGACTTTGATTTGTTTGTGAATAATCCCATGACAACAGCACATCTCTTGCCAAGAATATTTCTACAGGCATACTCCATTCAAGGGGCAGAAATGTATTGCACAGATGAGCCACCTGCTGACTGCAAACGTAAAAAGCAGCTGCTTTATTCTCAACATTCAAACGGTCAATACATTCAGAAGAGACATGTACAGTTAATGCATTGGGGGAAATTCAACTACTGGCGCACCTATTTTAGTGTTCATTCTAGCTTAGCTGGGAGGCAGGGTGCCTATCATCCAAAAGGGCACTTAAGCGTGCACCCGAAAAAGGGGCGTTGCCTTGAGACACGCCCCTTTTCATAACTGTAGGGGGCGTGCCCAACACTCACAGTGTATCACTTCCATTTCTCTCGACGGTGATTGCTTTAAAGCAATCTCCCCCCCTCCCCACTGGACATTGGTGGGGATGCTATATATGGCTTCCAATCAGCTGAACTCAATCACCCCCATTAGGGCACCTTTTATTTAATAAGAGACCATCTATTATATCATATGTAAATATTATATACAGTGAAAAACTTGAAGTTATCTGTTCTGCCCACCTTGTTCTAATTTTTTAGATATTTTTTTTTCTACTTTTGAGAAGAAGTTTTTACATTTGCATAGTTTAAATGTGCATTGCCACCCAATTTTTAATAACCCACTGATGCCCTGGACAAAAGATTATGGCTTCTGGTAAGAGCAAAAGAAATTTGCCAGTTCGATATTATTAGCATTAACAGAATATAAAAATAAGCCTATAAATATGATACTTTAAAATATAAAGGGAGGGATGTATCAATCATCGCATTTTTAATTTGATACATCCCGCCACTTACCGCATGAATAGCGATGTTTATTAACGAAGCTTGCATGTACAACTGCGATTAAAACCGCAAAGTGCAGCTCTTTACATAAGAGCTTTTCTTTGCGATGTGAGGACTTGCGGGTTTATGACCCGGCAGTCCGTATGAGTGAGTCGTGCAGGACACTGGGAGGGATCCTATTAGGGTATGCTGCGAAAACATGATAATAGGCTTCTATTAGGCAATGCCATCTATAGATGACATTGCGTATCAGGTACAAGCTCTGGAAAGTTTCGTTTTCCGTGGCTTGATTCACATAGGATATGCGGTCAAACCTCAGAAAATGCCAGTTTTCGGAGGTTTGACTGTACTTCAGTGTTAGTAAATACCGCCCAAAGTAACATCTCGCAAAACAGAGTAATTGTCTGGTGACTAAAGTTAATGTTAACTTACGATTGGCAGTATGCAAGGCGCAGAATAAAGTGTGATATGTGATCTTTTCTCCGCTGCTCATAAACATCACCCTTGTCACCCTGTTGAGACTGAGTAACATACAAAAAAAAAATCATTTATGACAGATTAATAAATATCAAGAAATGTGCTAGGTCTACATCAAGTTATAGGTTCATTACTATCAACAAATTTGAAGAAAGTGTAAATATTTCTATTTGTGGTACTATAAAAATGATTTTTTTTTCAGAAGGTGAGCAGAAATGTGCGGAAAATCCAAGATTTGGGCACCCTAATCAAAACTTTATATGGGTTTAAAGCAGTCTTACGCGGCCAAACCTCGTGTAAATGGGTTGAATAATGGGTGCCCACAAACAATTGAACTGCAACATTGGGAACCCATTACTTATTGCGGCTTAAAAAGTAGTTTTGTATGCACCTTAGGAGGGTGCAAGCAAAAATATGCAATAAATGCAGCCTTGGGGCTAGTTGCGGGAAGTAATTGCTAAATTCCCCGTGTAAGAATTGAATCGCCCCCTTAGTTTGATATTTTTGTAATTTATCAAACAGTAAAAACAACAATCCATTTAAAAAGTGTCTGACACACTGGTATAAGCAAATACATTTTTAACTTGAAGTTCACCCTCAACATTGAGATACACATTCTTACTGAACATGTTGTGCCCATGACTGTACAGCTGGGTACACACTAGGCAAATTGGAACGACATACCGTTCACATCGCAGAGTGTGTATGCGCAGTCGCACGTACACTTGCGTTGTCAGCGGAGTCATCACGTCAGATGGGCCGACCATGCTGACGACAGCATGCAGGTGGATGTGAGAATGGAAGGGTATATCACGTCGTACACCGGATCATTCAGTGTGTACGGCTGCCCAATATATCCTTCCATCAGGCCTCAGGTTGGCTGGGATGCACATCGTTCTGATGTGTACCTAGCCTTAATAACAGAGTTCCACAAACACTGTCTTTCTTTGTGGATTTGTTAATTATTGTTATTGCACTATGGGGGTGATTTAATAGTTTGTGGGAGTTTAGCCATTCAGTTGTTTTCTGTGACCAGCCAAGAGGCTGCACTCTCAGTGGATCTCTTCTCGCACCTCAGGAGGGTGTAGCGTTCCCGCTAGGCTGTTTTAGCGGGGCGCTGCGCCGCGCCCTGCCCTCCTTCTGGAGGGCAAAAAGTGCCTTGCCCTCACCGCCCCGCTAAGACAGCCTGCGGGTGCCGTCTTCACCCGCAGGTCGCAGTTCCCGCAGGTGGGGAAGTGTGCGGCGACCCGGTCATTGCCGGTGAATAGACTGTGTGCATGCGCCCGGCATCTATTCTACCTGTCAGCAGCGCTTGGGGGCTGCCCAGCGTGTCCTTAAGTGCCGGGCATACCCCAAAAGCTAAGAAAAGGGGAAGCATCTTATAGACACGCCCCATTTTTAGTGACCACGCCCCCTTTTTGGCACGCGCAGAAGTGCCCTCTCTAGCTCCGGCGCCCTGCCTGCCGCTGGAGCTAGAGTGAACACTAAGGGTGCAAACAGAAATCCACGATAAATAGGGCTTCGGGGCTGGTCACAAGCACGGAACTAGCTGCTTAACACGGCTAGTCCCATGCATTCTCATACGAGAATGCATCCATGGGGCTGGTCACACAAAACAATTAAATAAGTCCTGTACACTTTAGACAGGACCTAAATTCTCTCAAATAATTAAATTGACCCCTTATGAATAGAAATATTTTAGTCACCAACTTCACTAAACCAAGATTTATGGTACTTACCAGTTAAATCTCTTTCTCTGGCTTCATCTGGGGGTCAAAATAAGAAATAACTGTAGAGTCTGAAAGTTGTGAGTAAATTCACTCAGAGCAGTTACAATTTAGATAGACTGTTTAATAAAAAATAACAGTAAAACATTTGTGTATATCAAATTTCCATATCAGCTGTATAATATTAAAACAGCACTAGACTGAAAGTCCCAATAAGGTATAGTGGGTGAATATAAATATATATTTTTCAATGTCCCGGGATTAAGTCACTGAAACAGTTAGCAGCAAGTAATTGTTCCTGAAGGAAGTGTCTAAGTCTTGTAGAAAGGATCAGTTATTAGTAGCATATATATTGTCTGTTGGTTTAACAGAGGGACCCTATAGGGGGTCACTGTATAGCAGCGCAGATATTCTACCTGCTGGTCAGATAAGGCTGACTCGTCTTGTGCTGTATATGGGTTTCGGCTGTGGCGGTGCAAATAGCCGCATCCACGGATGGCTGGCTTCTTATGCTCGACCTGGCTAACGGGGGAGCTTAAGAGTATGTATGTAATAGCCACTGCAGAATCCTGTGTTTGGATAGAAATAAGCCAGTGGGTCCCAAATAGCGTGCTTGTGCAGGGGCTGCTTCAATTGCCGGAGATGTAATCGGCTGTGTGAAAAAAGCATCAGAAGGACATTGAAACGCGTTGGTGCAAGTCATTCTGACTGTCTCTGGATTACTCCTTGGAAGCTGTCTTACTCACACAAGGGAAGCTGAAATTACATTCCTCCATAGCAGATTACTTCTCTGGCAATAGCAGTAGCCCTGCACAAGCACGCTACTTGGGACCCACTAGCTTATATCCACCCAAACACAGGATTCTGGAGTGGCTATTACATACATTAGCCAGGTCGAGAATAAGAAGTCAGCCATCCGTGGATGCGGCTATTTGCAACGCCACAGCCGGACCCATATCCACAGCAAGACGAGTCAGTCTTATCTGACCAGCAGGTAAAATATCTGCGCTGCTATACAGTGACCCCCTATAGGGTCCCTCTGTTAAACCAACAGACAATATATATGCTACTAATAACTGATCCTTTCTACAAGACTTAGACACTTCCTTCAGGAACAATTACTTGCTGCTAACTGTTTCAGTGACTAGATCCCGGGACATTGAAAAATATATATTTATATTCACCCACTATACCTTATTTGGACTTTCAGTCTAGTACTGTTTTATTATTATACAGCTGATATGGAAATTTGATATACACAAATGTTTACTGTTTATTCGTTTTTATTAAACAATCTAAATGGTTTCTGCTCTGAGTGAATTTACTCACAACTTTCAGACTCTACGGTTATTTCTTCTTTTAGATCTATGTTATAGAGAGAATGACTCACACAATTGCATCAAATCTGAAAAGTTTTTCGTTTTTAACTCTTCAGCGCCTGGGCTACTTTTCTGCTTTTCATCTGGTTGTCACTTCATTACACTTGAATTAGAGCGAATTGGAGGCATCAATACTTAATGAGGCCAAATTTTTGGCAGTATAAAAGCTCCTCCCTCAGTTTGAATTTAAATAGCGTGAAGAAAAAAAAGAGGTAACCACCTTTTAACAATCTATTTACACAATAATCAGTCGAGGGAGGAAACGAAGTGTCCCCCAGTTGAAGCCAGAGATTTAACTGGGAAGTACTATAAATCTTGTTCTAACTTCATCTGGGGGACACTTCATTACGCTTGGGGATGTACAACAGCTGATCTCTATGGGAGGGTACGTCCGTATTTGGCCGATTCCAAGACAGTTTGTCCAAACTCAGCTTCACTGGACACAAAATCCTGAAAACTGTAAAACCTGGTGAATGTATGGTCTCAGGATGCTTTAATGTTGGCATGACACAGGACTGATGGTAGCATTCACCTTTCCTTCTCCGGACAAGTGTTTTTCCAGAGGCCCCAAAACAATCTGAAAGGGGATTCATCAGAGAAAAATAACTTTACCCCAGTCCTCAGCAGTCCAATCCCTGTACCTTTTGCAGAATATCAGTCTTTGATGTTTTTCCTGGAGAGAAGTGGCTTCTTTGCTGCCCTTCTTGACACCAGGCCATCCTCCAAAAGTCTTCCTCCTGTGTCATGCCAACAGTAAAGCATCCTGAGACCATTCATGTGTGGGTTTGCTTCTCAGCCAAGGGAGTGGGCTCACTCACAATTTTGCCTAAGAACACAGCCACGAGCAACTTCTCCCAAATGTCTAAGAACAGTTTGGTGATGAACAATGCCTTTTCCAGCATGATGGAGCATCTTGTCATAAGGCAAAAGTGATAACTAAGTGGCTCGGGGAAAACATTTAAATTTTGGGTCCATGGCCAGGAAACTCCCCAGGCCTTAATCCCATTGAGAACTTGTGGTCAATCCTCAAGAGGTTTGTGGACAAACAAAAACCCACAAATTCTGACAAACCCCAATCATTGATTAGGCAAGAATGGGCGGCCATCAGTCAGTATGTGGCCCAGAAGTTGATTGACAGCATGCCAGGGTGAATTGCAAAGGCCTTGAAAAAGAAGGATCAACACTGCAAATATTGACCTCCTTTTATGACTTCTGAAACCTACTTGTCTGTGGAAGAAACCATCCATCTGTCCTTGAACAACATAACCGGGCACCAACCCGAGAATCCTCCAGGTGTATGCCCTTCCCGTCATGCAGATCCTTTCTGACAAATCTACCTCTACTTCTAATATTGAACCCTCTTGTAGGTACAATTTCTCCACAATTTTTCCCTGAAAGGATTAATGTAAATGTTGTTTGAAAGATGGGCGAACAAGTCTATTTTTGGCCTTATAAGCCTTTTTAACTAGTAAAAAAACTTTTTCCTCCTGTGGCTTCTGAAATCTTCTTGTCTAACTCAGGCCCAAATAAGTATTTATCTATGGGCAAGAATTCAAGAAACTTCTGTTTCAGGAGTTGTTTCCCATGCCTTAAGCCACATAACTCTTCTTGCCACTACCGCAAGGCTTGACAAAATGACAGAGGAATCTAAAGTAGCCGCACTCAAATACTCAGCGCCCACTTTGATTTGCTCTGCTAAAGACATAAATTAGTACTTAACGAGTAATTAGACTGGATACCTTCTATCAACATGTCAATCTATTTTTCCATAGCTTTTGCTACCCAGGCAGACGCAAACGTCGGCCTAAGAGCTGCACCTGCTGCTATAAAAATGGACCTGACAATAGCTTCACATTTCCTAGCCCCCTGATCTCTGAGTGATGCCCCATCTGGGATGGGAAGTGCCATGGTTTTTGATAATCTTGCTACAGGTACATCTACCTTATGAGGTTGTTGCCTATACACTATCATTTTCAGGATACAGGTGATCTTCCTGTGGTGGCTGAAACGTCTTTACAATAATTTCCCACGGTTCTGCAATCATCTAATTTAATTAAGCAGTTGATGGAAAACAGATAAATTGGTCAGAGCAGTCTGCCAGGTATTAGATTCAAATGGGAACTCTAAACAGGAATCCAAGTCCACAGATTTGTTTAGATCCAAGAAATCTGTGTGTTTTCACCATTAATATTTTCATCACTGGCATAAACCACATCTTCACCATCAGAATTATCCACCCGTCGTTCCACATCAGAGGAAAACTCAGAAAAATTTTCTATTTCCTCTGTACTTGGTCTCTTACAAGACATAGACCCTGACAATCCAATATTTTTTCTAGAGACAATGAAGTTTTTCTCTAAACCCAAAGCTGTCCTCTCCATAGCTCTGGTCCCTGAAGATTTAACCCGACTAGTACCAGGAATCTCTGAATAATCTTCCAGAGTTGTAACCTCCTTCCCAGGATTAACCTTACTCTGACCAGAGACAAAATTAGACAAATTCCTCTTGCATGACAAAAGCAATAGACATAGCAATAGTTTTAACCCATGCTGGCTCCTCTGTTGGATTAGCAGAGACTTCTGACAGCTAACTAGAATCAACCAACTTTCCCCCCTCTTACATTTAGTGGCAATATCCTTTTCAGACATTTCCAGTATAACCAATGTAAGATATAACAAGACTGATCTATCAAATGATAGTCTTCAACAGTAATATCTGAAAAAATAAGATAAATGATTCAGATACTTACCACTCTCCACGTGGATTTGAGCTGTGAAGGGGAGAAGGAAGGAAGTTTGTATTCCAGTGATCAGCGTTTCCTCTTCAGGTGTTGGACTGAACCTGCCGACTGTCTCATAACATTAGCTGCTCCTGTTAATGCTTTTCAGCATAGCCTGATGTCTTACCCTAGTGTGTTACCCAAAATTGGCAAAGGCACCAAGCGTATCTGCCAGTGTTGTCACTCTCTCTGCTTTTGATCCTACCACCCCTCATCTCACTAGAAGTGTGGACTGATCCAAATTGGTACCCAGGATGCGGCTTCCCGTTCTGTAACTTCCTGCATCCTGGGACTATGCGGCTTCCGGGATGCCAGGCCTGCTCTGGTATGAGTGTCTGGCCTCGGCACTGCGCCCAGGGTGCTGTTCGCGATCCCTGGCGCCGTGATGATTCCCCCCTACTGACAAAGCCACCGGGTTCCGCTCCTCCTCCAGCCCTGTTACCGGCTGCTCTGCCTCCAGACCCTGCTGACTAGAGCTAAGAAACAGGCCCTAAGAATATCCCTGCCAGTCCGGAAGGTGGGGAATTTACCTGGGTAGCTGAGGCAAAACGGGATGGATAGCTGTATAAATAAGTGTACAAGAAAAAAAAAAAGAAATAAAAATCGCAATGCTGACACTTAAGCATAACTGGGGCATGACACATGACTGGGGCGGGAGGGGTCAAGTTTCTATGCCGCTAAAAATTTTGCCTCATTAAGTGCCGACACCTCCAAGTCACTCCAAGCATAATGAAGTGTCCCCCGGATGAAGTTAAAGAGATACTGATGCCCTTTTCTAGCTTCTGAACCGACATTCAGATAAAACAAATAACTGATAAAATATGCAAAAAAATATTAATTATGACAGGTACCCCTTTGTTTTCCTTTTCTAGCTTTATTGAAGAAACTTGTTGTAAAAGATTTCCCACATTTATACTTACACGAAATGGAAACTTGAGTTTTCTAAGTTCAGTCTCCAGTTTTGTTTTGTACTCTTCTGAATGCTTCAGATGGCTAACACCCAGATTCTCTATGGTCTTCAAAACTAAAAAGCATACAGAAATTGATGATTACGCTCTAGGACACACATTTTCAACTGTAAAACAGATGCCTAGTAAATCAGTTGTGCCTACTGAAAAAAAGCTGATTTCCTAGTTACTTGAATAGGATGTGCTGCAAGCCAGTGTCTGTGTGTATGAGCACCAAGCTAGAACAATTATTTATTAAGCTACAATAGATGCCTATTATAATGAATGAATCCATCTGCATCTCCAATATTACAAATTAAATCAATAACATCTTTCAATTGCCCAGCCCATCTAGCTACTAGAAGCTGTGTTCATCAACCACCTCCCTGTGCCTCTTCCTGTCTCAAAGTAAACAAAACCCTGCAGGCACCTTGCACTGTATCTCAAGCACTCTGAGCATCAGGTGCAAAGGCCCTCTCTGGACAGCCAGCTTAGCACCAAATATATATTGTCACTACTACTGGTATGCTCACTGGATCTGCAGAAGCGCCACTACCCAAGTTTCGTAAGTAGAGTAACAAATGTAGATCAACATACAGATGTGTTCTACTACACTCTTGTTGCAGTCGCGTCAAACAGCGAATCTTGGCGCGCCAAGTCCTGTGTGACTCTGCTAGCACCGGGCATCTTTTTGAGTCTTTTTAGCCCGATAATTTGACGCACCAGGAGACTGCTGATTATTTTAGAAGTCACACTTGTACATCTGTGTGTGATTGAGTGTGAATCTATATACAAAGTGCTATGATGCAGAGTCCGCGGCTTTTATCCACGCCATGTGCTTTATAATCAAGTTAATTAGCACAGACTCCTGGTGCCTCCTAGTCGCATCACATTGTAACATTCATTTTCGGTTGAAAAAGACGCCGGGCACACCCCCAAGTGTGGCAAATTGGGGGGGTATCGAATGGACATGCCCCTTTTTTCGGGAGCGTGTGCAGAGGATGCCCTACCCACAAGTCTGCACCCTGCCCGCATTCTAGCGGGAACACTACAAACTCATAATTAATATCCCCAAAACAGAGAAGAAACGTAAAAAACTATACAGTATGCTTAACTTTTTTCTCATTATCATTAAAATACACTAAAAACACTCTCAAACCTTTCATTTAGTAAAACATGAGTTGCTATGAGCATATATTGACTGCGACAGAATTAAAGAGAAATGAGCAAATAATGATATGATATATATAGCAACTCACGTTTAAGTCTCTCAATGGCAAAGGTCTCAAACTCCAAGAGGGATATATTTTCAGTAGGAGGAAGCTGGTAGAACTGCAGACTAAATGGATATTGGTCACCCTTTATATCCCCGTGCAGTCTTGCGTTATGCTTCAGATATTTCTTCCTGCTGAATTCCATTGCCAAAACCAAGAGATCACAGCCTATTGCCTGCAAGGACATGGAGACAGTAAGATGCAGAATTTATTCTGTTAAGATGATTACACACTTGGCCATTCAGTCGACCTAAGTGCATACACACTTACCAATCTCTCTGCCAATGTGCTTACACTGTCAACGTTGACATCACAACTGGGCGAGCATTTAATTTGCCCACCCAGTTGAGATGTCAATCACAGCCGGGTCCCTGCAGCAAGTGTATGGGCAGTCGGCAGACCACTCGTACACACATCCAGATGCGCAGATATATCTGCTGTGCTGCACAGCCGACATGATGTGTCTGTGTACAACATCGTACTTACATATTGGGGGTACACACCCACCAATGCATTCGCTATATATCAGCCATTCAATTGGATGCCTGAGATATATCGCCCAGTGTGTACCCAGCAATAGACTTATGAGTAACCTAGTCCACTTTGGGGGCTGCATTGGGTGGCTCTCTAACCTCCTAAAGGGTGTGCAGTTGTACAACTAGCCGGGATGGTCCAAAGGAACCCTTGGCAATGGCCACCACACGTGTGGTCTGTAGAACGCATGTGGCCCAGGAGTGAAGAGACCGCTGTCTATGTCCATTTCAACATTTATGATGTGGACAGTGATAATAACCACATTATAAATGTTGACATGCACAGAACGACATATCAACATTAGGCAATATATTAGACGATGTATCGTTTTGAAGCAAATCAGAAAGATATAACATTCTTATAGCACAGTGTGTATGCCCAAATGTGCATTCATGTTGGTCGTTCATCGCATCTTCCCATCTGATGTGTTGCTTGTCAGATCGGATGATGTAATAAACAACACAATGCTGCTAAATGCAGCATATCAGCCCATCAAACACAGCATTGTGTGTGTGTACGGACGGCTTGATGTATCGTTCCATCACGTCATCCCATCGCAGGGTACACACATCGTGTAGTGTGTACCTAGCTTTACCTTAAAACCGCATTGATACTCTGACCACGTCAACATTTCATCAGTTTCATGCTGAATGTCAACCTATAATACCAAACCCTTCTAAATGACCACACGTTACCCTTAATAGTAAGTTAAAATAATACATCAAGCGGTGCTGTCAGCCACCTTCAGAGATCAGTCACCGATGTTGACCATCGGAGGCCTCCTCTCAATGGCCAATCCTATGTTGCCCATCACTGCTCTAGAGTAACTACAGGTATGTGCTAATTAAAATATTCTGCGATTTCCTCTTTTTTTTTTATCATAGGCTGCCAGTGGGATGTTAATTGCTAGTTTGAATGTTTCACACATTATATAATGATTGTCCCCCACCCGGGTTTCTGCCAGGACAACAGTCCGTCTGTAACATTTACATATACCAGGTGTCAGCACATATATATAATATATATCTACCCTTGTATGGGCAATGCTATATGATATATGATATGATATGATATGATATGATATATTGGCGTTACCGAACAGCGCACGCACTGGATCGATGATGACTCACTAAAGAAACTCAGTATGAGGAGAGCGCCGTGCCAGTGCCAGTGCCAGTGCACAGTGTAAGCTGCTGCTGCTGCTGCCGCCAGATATACCAACAGCAATCACCGATTTCCCAGTTATCGCGCCACCAGGCTTGAACGCGGGAAAATGGAGGCTGTGCACAGACCAAAGCAATTGCACGAGTGTACTCATCGATTTACTCATTCGAGCGTCGCCAGTTGTGGTTGAAAATAGAAAGCCAGGGCTGATCGCAGAATCAGCGTCTCATGATCAATCCTGCCGGCAGCGCGTCCAATAGCAGTAGAGGCCGTACCACTGTCAGAGGGGGCGCTAGACTCTGATTGGGGGAACGCCGCACTCTCAAAACTGACGCCAGAAAGGAGAAACGTGGCCATTATATTGGTGGAAATTATGAGATATTAGCTGTCACAAGGGGGCACTCCAAAAAGTAAAATTTACGCGACGAATGTATTATATTTTATATTAATAATATTTTCAAATGTAATTCTGTCCATAAGTTATACATAATATTGAGAACTTAATGTCATCTTTCTTCATTATCATTTAATGTACATTATATTTCTTAATAAGATTACTCAACAAAGCTTAAAAAATTATCTGCAGTGCATCTGACGTGAATATGGAGCCTATTTCAGGGGCATATTTATTATGGGTGCAGGGTGTGCCGTGCACACGGGCCTCTGTGTCCAGGGGGGGCCACCCCTCATGCACCCATATGTTTTAATACTTAATACGGCCCTGTCCAACGCTACAGTCCCGCATCGGGCTGTAGCGTTGGACAGGGCCGTATTAAGGTCTGTGGGGGCCCCTGGGCAACAAACATGTGAGGGCCCCTATTAAAGTGATGAACTGGGGGTATGCACAATGGGGACCTCAGTAGTGTCAGTGCCCACTGTGGTAGTGCCCCATATGCAGAGCCCACAGTAGTGGTGCCCTTTATGCAGTGCACCCAGTAGTAGTGCCCTCAGGAGTGTTGCCCCTTATGCAGTACCCCCAGTAGTTATACCCCTGTAGTAGTGTTCCCAATAGTAATGCCCCCTGTATAAATGCCCTCAGTAGCAATACCCTTGTAGTTGTGCCCCCTGTGGTAGTGGCACCAGTAGTAATGCCCCCTGTAGTAGTACCCTCTGTATAAATGCCCCTGTATTAGTGCCCCTAATAGTAATGCTCCCTCTGTACTAGTGCCCCAGTAGTAATGCCCTACCTTCAAGTAGTCCCCAATAGTAATGCCCCCAGAAATGGTTCCCCCAATAGTAAGGCCCCTAGTTGTAATGCCCCTTCGCGAGTAATGCCCCCCCGAGCAATGCCCTCAGTGGAACAGCTGCTTGCGCTAAAAAGAAAAAAAAGTCATACTTACCTTAAGCCCCGTTGCCTTCTGGTCCGCCCGGCTGCTCCTCTGCACTATGGGAGAGACGTTCTGACGTCTCTCCCATAGTGCACTGTCTGAGCCGGAAGCCGGAGCTCACAAGTGAGCTCTAGCCTCCGGCTCTGGCTGCCGCTGCGGGGAGGGAGCCGGGCGCCCGCTGGTTACAATCTCAGCGGACGCCTGGCCAATGGTGCCTCCCTGCAGCGCCGGGGTTAGGTGTCCGGCTTCCCGACTGTCTAATCCCGGCAAGGTACAAATGACAGGTGTCGAAATCCCGACGCCTGTCATTAGACCTAGGCCGGGAGCCCGACACTCGGCTTACCGATCGAAGGTAAGCCGGGCGTGGACAGCCGCGATGGTGGGAGGGTTAGGTTAGGTGCTCACGGGGGAGGTTAGGGTTAGGCACCCACCCCATGGGAGACTTAGGGATACGCTGCGGTGAGGGGGGGTTAGGGTTAGGCACTTAGGGGGGTGGGGGGTTAGGCACCCGTAAAGGAGGGATAGGGGATAAAAATAGGTTAGTTAATACAAACCTTTCTAGCTTCGGGATCTTCATCCCTGCCTGGCTTCCGCTATCGGTGGCCGGCGGTAAATCATACTGATTCCAGGAAATACACTCTTACCTCAATTAACACCAGCTATGGTATAAAAACCTGGTTATATGAGTTAGTCAAGGGGAATGTGAGGAAGAGGTAGCACCTTTGGCAGCCCTCTATATGCTGGACAACCTGAACCCTGACATTGCTGTGAATACTCGGCTCGTTTGAACTGCTGTCTCATGTAAGCTGAATTGATGTTCCTGAACTGTTGTTTGACTTGTGTAAGAAGCCATTACACTTACTCTGGCTTTTCAAGTCTGGAATAAAAGCTTACTTGTTTGCAACATCTCAGTCTCCCATTGGTTGTCTGGTACTTACCCTCTACATTGTGGTGTCAGCAGTGGGGTAAATTTGGTCCTGTGCCAGGGATCCTAAACAGACCACCATGGTAGCCATTTTGCAACAGATGTTGGACTTCTTTAAACAGCAGCAGGCAGTGGTAACTGTTCCAGTACTCCTCAAAATGCAGGTTGGGTTTGGAAGGCTATTACAGGAGATTTTTGCCTCAATTTTCTACCTTAGCGGCTCCCTTAACAGATCATTTGAAAAATTATTGCCCAAATAAACTTTAGTGGTCTAGGGACTGTCATTCTGCGTTCACCACAATTAAACATCTTTTGTGTAAAGGCCCGGTTTTAAAGTCCACAGATTTTAACAAGCCGTTTGTCGTACAAACAGACGCCTCAGATGTGGGCTTGGGGCCAGTTTTGTGTCAGGAGTTTGATGGCATTGAACACCCTATTCTATATCTTAGTAGAAAGTATTTCCCACGGGAGACTAGGTATTCTGTAAAAAGAAGCCTCGCTATAAAATGTGCTCTTGAGTCATTGAGATATTATCTTTGTGGGGCCAGGTTTACTGTGGTTATTAGATATGGTAAGATTGGAGGTACGTGCGCTCTGTGGTTGTGTGTGTGTGTGTGTATTGGTGGGGAGAGGGAGGAGGGAAAAAAATGGGGGGAGGTTGGGGGGAGCAGATGGCTGTGTGTTGTGGTAGAACAGAAATACTGGAGGCTGGATGG